>MVGT01000132.1:80183-102919 GCA_002174775.1 Macleaya cordata
TTTTTTTTTTGAAAACCATTCTTGACTGGTCTAGTTTCAAAGATCTCAAAAAGTGCTTTCCAAATATATGAATTTTGTCAAAATCAGAATTTTAATTGAAGAGATATAACATTTTAAAGTTTAAAAATAAAAAAGATAACGTTAGTCCTCTCTCATACAACTGTACACGTTTGACAAAGATAAAAAGGTAATTGATAAATATAATAAGGGTATAACAGGAACATTAAAAAGGAAGGAATGGACTAAATAGATTTGGAAAAGTTTAAAAAGGACTAAACAGATTCAAAAAGTTTTAAAAAAGGTATTTCAGTCTTATTAAAAATCTTGTGTACTAAATGGATTAAAAACGTTATATATTGGATGTTTTGGCCATTATCCCAAAATATTATCCGATAAGAATATCCGAATCCGAATCCGAAATCCGAAAATTTCGGATAAAATCCTAAAAATCGGATACGAATTCGAATCGGATTCGGATTTTTGAATATCCATTGACAGGCCTATTATTTACTCGGCATCGAGTGGATACGGCTCTCCATGGAAAGATGGAGACTGATTTAATTAGGGCTTGCTTTTTGAAGTCGAGGGATAGGAAGAAGACGAATAAGAAAATCATCCATCATTTGTTTGGAGTTTCAAAACCAAATAATAAAGTTTGAGAAAGTAAAAGATGAAGCCCCAAATGAAAAATAAAAGATTAAATATCATTCACAATTTAGATAAGAAAGAGAGAAAAGAATCTAGCTGTCCATCTCAGCACCATCATCATCAGCATCACTGGTGGACTTCGCACCAACATCAGTCGTGGCTCTCTGAGGAACACTCTCATCTCCATCATCATCAACATCACTGAAGGATTCATTAGAAGAATCATCATCCTCTGCTTCATCCTCTTGCTCCGCAGGGTGATCATGGCTAGTCTTGGATCTCCCCTCATTAGGCACATCCGGTATGCCCTCAACACCTACTTTAACAGCAATGGCATTCACAACTGGAACAATCAGCTTCATGTATGCGAGAATGGTGTTGGTTGTCTCAGCTTGAGCTACTCGTGCTTGTCTTCTGAGTTCTCTCCGAGTAGTTTGTGAAGAGCCAACCGGTGTAGTGCTAGGAGGAGCAGACTCAAATGGATCTGAAACAACTGCAGAAGCTGGCTCCTATGTGAACTTTAAATGCCCTTTAATCCTCTTAATAGTTGATTCAGAGATAGTGTCCATAGCCTTAAGGGCGGCCCCTTGAGCAGGGATAATAACCCCACAGTGACGAAGGATCCTCTTAATGAGTTTGGGAAATGGGAGCAAGTGAGCTCGAGTGACGTGCTTGTTGATGGTGATCATTTGATACACGATGAAATCTGCCATCCTAAGCTTGGTCTTCATTCCCTAATGACATAAGGACTCAGCCATGGTGTCACTAAGCTTACTACGATTCTCTGAACATGGATAGAGATTGATGGCCACTATATTTTCCAATACCTTGTGAAACAAGCCACATCTCTTAGCGGGGAAGTCCTTCTCCCAATCAAATACTTCCCCAGCCAACTCTTCAGCAATGGTATGAGTACCTAGAGTGTATTCTTTATCAGGATCACGAAGAGGCGGGAATCGAATAGCATCCTCCTCATCTTGGAAATCCAGTAAAGATGCAATGAGAGAACTATCAACCACATAGCGTTTCCCACATACCATGGTGGAAAAATTGAACCCCTCTTCATTAACGTGGTGAAAATTCGAGTAAAATACTCGAACAAGTCTTGCGTAGGCACTCCCTAAACCATTAAACAACCTATCCCAATTTTGAAAATTCAACCTAGAATGAATTTCCTGTAGGATCACATCCTTGTGCCAATTTACTTCTCTTTCAACAACAAGAGAACGTTTTTAGAAGTTTTGGATATAAAGCTTGTAACAATCTGCCGAGTAAAACTTCTCTTTTGTTCTAGGGCAAATAAAGGATTGTGAGGAACCCGTTGAGGATCTTGGCCTCTTTGGGTTGGAGGAAGTAGGGGAGGAAGAGGTTGGTCGTTTCGAAGACATGGTCTAATCAAAATAATAGTTGAAACTAGGGTTTGAATAAGGTAAACAATGAAGAACGAAGGAAGATGATGAAGGCTTACCCAAATCGCAAAATCCACGAAAAAATCTTCAAAAACGCATGAAAACCCTAGCCTATCCATCAAAATCCTTGAAATCCCTTGAAAACCCTTTCTCTCTTCTTTCGAAACCAAACTAGACGATTAGAAATAAAAATGGTTTCGAAACTCCTTTTTAAAACCCTCTTTAAAAAGCCCTAAAATACCCCTGAAATCGCGAAAACCGGCGACGATTTCAAAACCAACCTTTTTGGTTTCGAAACTGAAACCAAAAAATGTCTTTAGGTGCATTTTGGTTTCAAAACCAAGCAGTTTGGTTTCGAAACTGAAAACAAAAAAAATGTCTTCAAGTAAGTTTTGGTTTTTTGGTTTCGAAATTGAAAACAAGATTGTTTTCAAGTCCTTTTTTGTTTCGAAACCAACAGAATTGGTTTCGAAACTTAAAGAAAATTTCATCACAGGTCAAATTTGGTTTCGAAACCAGTAATTTTAGTTTTGAAACTGAAATACAAAATCACCAAAATTTTGACATATCACACATAAAACCCTTTTTTTTTATGAAATCTTTTGATGGAATCAAGGTATGACCAAGATGTGTGACCCGTTACACAAGGCTATGAAGAATATAATGCAATTAACACTGGATTTTTGCAAACATAAATTTGCTAAACCTTATTCGAATAAAGCCTTGTTGATTCTCAAAACAAGTAACACCATAATATTCTTATAGATGNATGACTTTCATGTTTGAGCATAAGATAGAACTTTTGAGGTACTCAAGAGCATGAGACATTGATTATCAACAAGACACCAATATTTTCCTTAAACTTGTAAGTGACTCTTATCCAAGGAGACGCTTCCAAGAAAGTACCCGTATTGGAATCAAGTGAATCACCATGAGCTCAAGATGAAAAAAAGAACATCGAGTTCCCAATCTTTTTACGGGATCTCACTCTTTTTGATGTTCAAACACCGAGTTCAACATTTTTTACGAGAACTCACTCTTTTAGTGTTTCACCAAGCTCAAATTATTTTACGAGAGCTTACTATTTTGGTGATGAATAGGAACAAGATATAATAAAAAAAAATTCAGCACTTCATCAGAATACCAAATCTTAGAGAGATAGTCCAACTAACTAGTTCAGTCCATCAATGAATCATGAGTTTTATTTCCAACCCATCCAATGATCCAACTAGGATAAAATTTTACTTACTCAAGAGACTCCTTATGTACATACAAACCAAAAGATCAGTCAAGAGAGTATGTGGATTTATTGTAGAGATTCACAAGCTCTATCAAAATAAGGTAAATCAAATCAAATCTGTAAAATCTCTTATATATTCAAGCATTCTACAAAATATAGCCGTTAGATACAGGAAGAACACTTAAAAATACATATATTAGAATGCAGAGTTTTGAAAGCAAACTATTAAACAAAACTCATTCTTCAACCCAAAAAGATATATAATGCAAAACATGGGAAGGAGTGAGAAGAAAACAATTAATTAATAACAACCACACCAATAGATCTTCTACGGAGTTCAAACTTAAGAATATCTAGAGGTTTTGTAAGTAAATCAGCCAGTTGTTTTTCGATAGGAACAAACTCAAGACAAATCACCTTGTTTTCAACTAAATCACGAATGAAGTGATATCTTATGTCTATATGTTTAGTCCTAGAGTGTTGTACTGGATTCTTAGCAATATCAATGGCACTGGTTTTATCACAAAGCACAGTCATAGTATCATGTTTAATGTCATAATCAGATAACATTTGTTTCATCTAAAGCAATTGAGTACAACAGGATCCTGCAGCAATGTATTATACTTCAGCAGTTGACAAGGATTGAGAATTTGTTTCTTACTTTGCCATGCTACTAAGTTATGTCCAACAAAGTAGCTGCCTCCTGAAGTACTTTTCCTGTCATTAATATTACCTGCCAAATCTGCATTAGAATAGCCTACTATTTCAGAATTTGTGTCATTAGTGTACCACAAGTCAAAACTAAGAGTTTCCTTAATATAACGAATGATTCGTTTGACTGTAGTTAAGTGTGTCTCTTTAGGTTTTGCTTGATAGAGAGCACAAGGACCTACATTAAAAGAAATATCAGGATTCTATATTATTTTTGGTCTATTTCCTGACAAGCTAAGTCCTTTTTTAACTTTGTAGTGGTTCCCATCGGTGTGCAAGCATCTTTTGCAGATTATATGCCAAACTTCTTTACGAGATCCTTGGCATATTTTAATTGAGATATAAATATCCCATCTTTTTGTTGCTTAACCTGTAACCCAAGAAAGAAGGTTAGTCCTCCAACCATACTCATTAGATTTGAGACGGATTCAGCTTGTTTGGTCGAGGTAGAACCAAATACTATGTCGTCTACATAGATTTGAGCAATAAAAATATCATTTTCAGCCCATTTAATAAACATGGTTTTATCAGCTCCCCCTCTTGAGAACACTTCTCTATGAAGAAAAGTAGTATCATACCATGCTCTTGGAGCTTGTTTCAAACCATAAAGGGCTTTCTTCAATCAGTAGACATGATTAGGATTGATGGGATCTTCAAATCCTTTAAGTTGCTCAACAAAACTTCTTCTTGTATTATCCCATTTAGAAAGGCTGTTTTAACATTTATTTGAAAAAGTTTGAATTTTAAATGGCAAACAACCGCCAAAAGCAACCTTATGGACTCTAGTCTTGCAACCGGAGCAAAGGTTTCATCAAAGTCTACACCTTCAATTTGGGTATACCCTTGTGCAACAAGTCTAGCCTTGTTTCTCACAACAATTCTAAATTCATCAGATTTTTTCTTGAAGATCCATTTGGCACCAATGACATTGGTATTCTTTGGACGAGGTACAAGACTCCACACTTCTTGCCTCGTGAACTGGTCAAACTCATCTTGCATTGCTTGTATCTAATTTTTATTCTGCAGAGCATTAACCACATCAGTAGGTTCATACATAAAAACATAACATACATGATTTACAATATTTTAAACTTGTCTCTGTGTTTGAACACCAGTTTCAATCCTTCAAATAATTTCATTGGGATTGTATAATCGTTGAGCCCATGTGGTTGGATGGTCTTGAGAAGGATTTCCAGGTTCAATAACTTGACCATTTGTAGTCAAGTCTTGTGGAGTATCCTGTTTTTCATCCGACTATTGGGAGGTAGATGCATCATCATCATTATATGAATCAAGTTTAGTTTTCACAGTTTTACCTTCAACAAGTTTAAAAGATGTTTAAAAATTGTAAAAATCATTTAGTACACATACTTGGTTTCGAAACTAAAACTCATCTAGAGTCAAAATATCACTTTATTAACTTTGGTTTCAAAACCAACATGTTGATTTCGAAACCAAAAACCTCCTGACATCATTTTTCAGCTTTGGTTTCGAAACCAACATTTTGGTTTCGAAACCAACCTCTGGTCACAGTACAAAAGGTCACATTTTCCCTTAAAAGCATGGTTTTGTGACAACATTCGTCCAAACACTAATTTTAAGTGTTTTTGACATCTTTTACCATTCCATAATTTCTTATGTGATTCAATATGAACTAACCACATATAATATTGAGTTTCTAAGTCACTTACCATCCTAAGATGAGTTCCGGTGGTGAGTTGAGCTTCTTGGAGTCTTTTCTTCGCAACGAACCGAACAATGACTCACTAATTCTAACTTAAGTTACATTGAACTTCTTGAGTTATATTTAACACAAAATTCGACAAATATAACATAAGTGAACTCATGGACCTAATAATCTCCCCCTTTGTCATTTTCGTGACAAATCTATACATAAGAAAATAATAAAAAGACCTTCCCCATTACAACTTATATATTCTTACATATGACTCGATAGAACTTAAAACACAGATTATATTTAAACAACCTGTTTCCTGCACATGCTCATAAAATAAATCAAGGAATCTCATAAAACATTAAATACAAACCTTGAAGAATGTTTAGAGCAATTAATGAAAGTAGAGATAATATCTCTCCCCCTTTGTCAAAGCTTCTCCCATCATAAAATATCTTACAATAGTGGTGAGTTGAACTTTGCACAAGTCTTCTCTCTTTCACTTTTAGTCTTCAATGAATAGAAATGTAGAGACAACTTGCTAACTCTCATTGACCATTTTGAGTTCGATTTGACACGTAAATTGATAAAACCCAAAAGGAAACTTATGGAGCTTACAGAGTTGCAGTCATAGTATTCATTTCCTCTTTGATTTTTTCATCACTAGTTTCACTAGTATCAGAGGATGAATCAGAATCGTTTAGTGTGACTTTCATTGCTTTCTTGACTTTGGTCGGAGCTTTGTTTGGACATTCATTAGCAATGTGTCTAAAGCCATGACATTTGAAGCATTATACTTTTATGGAGTTCTTCTTCTCAAAATTTTTATTAAAGTTCTTGAATTTGTCATGAGGCCTTGTTTTGGAAGATGAGCCAAACTTTGGCTTTTGAAACTTCTTCTTTTTGTTCTTCAAAAAGGTCTTAAATTGTCTTGTGAGAAGAGCCATTTCTTCATCACTAGAGAAATCATTTTCTCCCTTGGAGCGTTTTAAGGCTGTAAAAGTAATGTTCTTTGATTTCATTGAAGATTTGAAACCAACATCAAATGTCCTTAAATTCTCTGCAAGTTCTTCAGGGAGAATAGCATCAATATCTTTACTCTCCTTAATAACTGTAACTTTGGCTTGAAATCTCTCGGGAAGAAATCTCAAAACTTTACGAACTATTTTGGAGTTAGAATTAACTTCACCCAATGCAAAGGAGATATTGATAATGTTATTCAATTTAGCATAAAATTTATCAAAGGTTTCATTGTCATCCATTCTAATAGTTTCAAATTGGGTAGTCAACATTTGAAGCTTTGCTATTTTAATAGTCCTAGTACCTTCATGGGTGACCATTAAAATATCCCACTCTTCCTTAGCTACTTCATAATAAGAGATGCGATGAAATTCGTCGGCGGTAACAGCAACATAGATAGCATTGATTGCTTTACTATTTCTAGTCGCTACCTTACTCTTATCCGAAGTCTATTGGTCTTCTGGTTTGGGAACTTCCCTAGAGTTTTCTCCGGTACCAGTCATCATAGTAGGAGGAGTCCAAGCTACTTCTACAGTTTTCCAAACACTTTGGTCTAGGGACTTTAGAAAAGCCCTCATTCTAGCTTTCCAGTAAGGATAGTTGCTACGATTAGACAATAGTGGTTTATTTACATCATTACCTTCTCTTTCTGAATCCATTTAGTCACAACACGGATCACACTTAGGTTGTTAAACCTAGCAAGTGAACCTGCTCTGATACCAATTGAAAGTCTAAATGTCATACGGTTTTAGTTGGATTAACCGTATGTCACTATGACTAAGATTAAGGATCACACAATCACCTAATAAAAATTATAAAGGTGATAAAGAACAAAACAATAATCTTTAACAAGAGTATTGGCTTATTCGATTCTTAATATACTGAATTAAGAACAAGAATCGAATAATTCAATCTCATAATAAGTGTGAAAATATGCACAAGAGATTTTGTTTACGAGGAAACCCAAACTAGGAAAAACCCCGGGACCTAGTCTAGAAAAGAATCCACTAAAAGTTAATGAAAACTTACAAACCAATTTACCACTCGATGGACATGAATTACGACTCCCTCCATGCTCCAACAGCTACGGTGTACAGTTTTTCCACAAATTCGAACTCCACGAATTTTCTTTTTAGAAGATAGTGATGCATCTCCAACTTGAACTCTGCAAGTCCTACACCTTGAACCAATACTCGACTCCTCGAGTATATAACCACGGGCTTGACACTCCAAGCTCAACTACCGGAAATCCACCGACACACAAAAATAGAGTTTTTGGTTTGAAATGGGAAGAGTTTGAACCAAGTTCAACAAGCTTGGAATCTATAAATTTCGAGCTAAACTCTCCAAGCACTTGTTGAGGTTAGGGGTGATTGGTTGATTTGAACAATAGAAGATCAACCCCTATTTATAGTGAAATGTCCAGATCTAAACCAGAATAAACAAGTTTGTTCTTAGTTTAAGGGTGGATATCATCATATGAGATGGGATGTTATTCCATTATCCCTTTTATCCCACTCATGAATGTTTTCCACGCACCAATAAACCAAGACATGCTTAGGTGGGAATGTGCAAAAAGTTGAAAAAAATCTCTTTACAACTCAAAAAATCGCTAGAAAAGTTTGAATCTGGGCACTGGTTTCGAAACCAAGAGGATTGGTTTATAAACCAACAAGTGGTTTCGGTTTCGAAAGCAATGCCTTTTGCTTCGAAACCGAACTGGAACTGTTGGTTTTTTGTCTTTTAGTTTCGAAACCAACTATTTTGGTTTCGAAACTGTAACGCCCCAATTCGAAACTCAAAATCTTTAAGAAATTAAGTCGCATCTCGATGCGTTAGGCTAACTATACAAGGTGACTAATTAGTACTAAACAAACATAAACAAAGGTTTACAAACCTAATCAGAGTTAGACTAATATAGCTATCCATATCATTAATCACCTTAAAATATGACTAGGGCAAACGAAAAATTCGCCAGAGTCTCTCTCTCTCCTTGTTCTCCTTCCCACCGTATCTCTCTCTTTGTTAGAGAGATTTCTCTCTCTCTCTCTCTTATAACTAAACAGGGCGGTGGGAAAAAAAGGAAAAAAAGGAAAATCTATAATAATAATAATAATAATAATAATAATAATAAAAAGGATAATTACTTAGGTTATACTAAGGTGTAAGTACATACAACGAATTATGTGTATATAATAGAAAGATTTATAAATTACTCTTTAATACATCACCCAATACATATATATAGTATATATACACAATTTGAAGTTTAATTGGTCAAAATCAAAGTCAAAATCGTGGGTACCTTCGGTACCAATCCAAATCGTGTTCCGGGCTTTGATTTGGGATCAATTAGTGTCCGATTTTCGCGCATGAGTAGTCGAAATTTAATAACTTTTCGAGATCTACCCATTCATACGGTTCGATTCTTCAAATTATTCTCCGAACAAAAACTTATTATTTAATTCTAGACTTAATTATTTTAACACCTAATAGGTTTCACGATTGTAACGTTGGGCTCGACTCAACTTGACTCACCAAAGTCAACAAAATTATTTTGGGTCGTTATAGAAACTAAGCTTCATCTGACATCATTTAAAGTTTGGTTTCGAAACTTAGTTTCAAAACCAAACTTCAACTATTATCAGATGAGGTTTGGTTTCGAAACCAAATTGGTTTCGAAATCAACAAGGTTAATTTAGAAACTCTTTGTTCCCTGCATTAAATAACCATCAGTTGTTGTTTGGTTTCAAAACCAAATCTTTTGGTTTCGAAATCAAGCAGCCAAAATTCAGTTTTTTTCTTTAAAATCATTTGTTAAGGCAATTTAAAAGTGTGGGAAACACTCTAATGATCTAACCACCTATGGTACTTAGTTTCTCTAAGTCTCTTACCATCCTAGGATATTTTCCAATAGTGAATTGAGTTCTTCGGAGCCTTTTTAGATTTCTTCAAACCGATTTGACCCAAGACTCTCTAGACTCTAACTCAAGTTACAAATACATTCCTGAGTTTACGTTTTATATGAAATACGACAAACAAAAACACATTGGACCTTTCAAGCACACCTTCAAGATGCGCTCAAACTTTGGGTTTTGGGCCACTTTTGGCTAGCTGTCTGCCATGCGTGTAGATATTTTTCTGAGGCGGTGCCACGTGGTGCGCTCTAGCTAAGGCATTTTAGGGCTTTGTGAGTCCTCTGGGGTTGTTTCAGAGTTATTTTCGTATTGTTTGGACTTTTCGAGCTCATTTTTTGGGTTTTCTGGAGTTGATTTGGTGTTTTTCGGACCTACTGAGTTTATTTTCGGGAGTTTTCGGAGCTTTGTTAAGAGTTTTCAGAGGTTTTTGGGAGTCCCTGAAGCTCAGACTCAAATCTTAACTCTGTCTCCTCGTTTTGATTCTTTCGGGTCCCGTTTTAGATGCTTCATGGCTGATTTTGACAGAATCACTGAGGTGCTCTGTGCGAACCAAATTTAGGTGTCTACACAAGAGTTGGGGTGTCTTTTGGGGTTGGGTTAAAAAATATCAACCCATTTTTAGATGACCATCCCCTATGTAAAACTGAGTCTATTCCTCCAACTAGCTTAAATTGTAATACCCTGAATTTTTGAGTTCAAATTCGCATTAGGTCTAACCCGAGAACTAGTATTATGAATTTATCTTAAATTGAATTATTTTTTGTGTAGTCATCTTTTGTAATAAGATCTATATATACATATTTATGTATGGGTTAGATGGGCTAACCCAATAATTCAGGTAATGGACTTGGCAATGAAACTATGGGTTAAATGGGCTAAGCCCATCTTTACTTGTTTTGGGTTAAGACAACTCAATATTTTATAGGTTATTATTTATATTTTCGTATATATGTTCATCAGTATACTTTAAACTCATTTTTGGACATCTTATGTTCCAACTTAACCTTGGGCTATTTCTGATTAAGTTGTAGCTCTTTGAATCTAGTTTTCATAATGGTATGGTGGGTGATATTTGGACTTATGTTCTAGCAGTTATGGTCATTATAGTATAATGTGTACATATGAATAATTTATTAAGGAATAATGTTTATTCACTCAAAACTTTTGATTTAATCCACAAGATCATTTTGATTGGTACATGTCTTCAAATCATCAAACTAGGGACATAAGTCACATCAAAATTTTGGTACACAAAAGTTTATCTAGTATTTACTATTTTTATTAAATATTTGACTAAGAATAATAATAACAAAGATTTTTTCTAACATCCACCTCCATTACCACTAAATAGTGGTAGATTTACTACAATCACTACCACCACTAAGTATGATGGTTAGTCTACCACCACTAAATGGTCGCTAGTCCAACATTGTAGTGGCTAATCCACCACCATTAATTTTATGATTCCGTTTTTACTTATATAAAGAGGTAGTTTGTGAAGACAAGAAATGGAAGGGAAATAAAAAAGAAGAGAAAAATAGGAAGAGAGGTTTTTAATTAGAAATAAGTATTTTCAACATCAAAAATAGAGTTTTTATACTAGATTTAGAAGCAAATCAAAGGAGGAGCTATTAATTCTCCTTGGAATAACTCGAAGGAGGAAGAAAATATAGAAGAAGAAATTAGCCATTGCTCAAGATTGGACCCTTGGATGGTCCTAAAAATTGAGTATGATGTAGATGAGATAATAAAGTATACTTGGTTAAAATATCAGCTTATTTGGAGAAGTTTAAGTACTCCAATCACAATAAAAATCATCATTTTTGTTAGAAGAATAAAAATAGCGAGTTCGAAATGAGAAATACATTACTCTCAAACCTACTGTTGGATCTGTCTAATATTTTTACACAAGTGTTATGGGATATATTAAATACTACTGTAAAATTTTCAGGTCAATTGGATTAAGGAAAGACCTTGATCCATCATGAACACCCTGCTGGAGTTGCTAATCAAAATTATAAGTAGTTGGTTAATTGAAGGGTGTAGACTAAAGATCTACCGTTAGATTGGTAAATATTTCATATATTTATTTGTTAATATATACGTATATATATCATAGAAAAAGGTAAAGGGTTACCAGTACTAGTTTTAGATTTATGATTCACCTTGGTTAAATTCTATCTCGTTTAGTCAAGTCCTTATATGAGTAGAATTTCTAGTATATGTTTGATAATCTGGTTACTTCTCTTTGATCGTAGATCTGATTAAGGATCTGCTTAATATGTCGAAAACTAGACAAATATATCTTGTTTATGTTAAAATTTAATAATTTGTTTAGTTTATTTATTATAGTTTTAATTTATTCAAAGTTGCTGAACTGTAATAGAGACCCAGCTGAAAGTATTTTGTTTAAAGTTATGACCTACGTAATGCTTGATCCCTTAAGGGTACGTAGGCAGCCGTAATGACGGTTCAGCATAAAATATTCTCAAACTATAAACATTGGACCATTTAATGAGCTAAAGGTATACTATTTATTTTTTTTATAAGTGGTACAATACTGACTTGAGCGTCAGAGTGTTTTCTTTTGTTTTCCAGGTACCCTCCACTATTGTCTTAAGAAAAATGGGTAGGAGTCCACAAATGTATAATTATTAGATTACAAGATGTATTTCAAGAATATTTCCGTGAATTAGAATATTGTGGTTAAATATCTGGTATTGAACCATGAAGTAAATTATTTTTTTATGCATAACGTTTTAACCATCATAGTAAAATTAAACTTTTGTGCATGTCTTACTTAATTCATCATGATATGTTTTACATTTACGTACACTTATAAAGAAAGATATATATATATATATGTAGACTGGTTTTCCTTTATGATGATAACACACGAATTTTGAATCTTGAATTCGGGATTTACCCGTGATTCAGAATTTGGGGTGTTACATAAATAATCTAGTTCATCCCCACCACCATCTTATCCATCCCCCAAAAATTTCGAGGAACTCCTTTAATATCACCATTTATAAACACAAAAAATACTAAATATGCATACTTTCTATATATTGAGTTTGGGACGAATCCCAACATTCTCCACCTTCCTTACAAACTCCGATTTCACCACTCATGCATATTCAAGCCTTTTGTACTCTTAACTAAGTACCACGATCGTCTACAACAACAATCACACAAGTTCATTCAAACTATGAATTTGCTTTCTAAATTTTTTTCTTCTTCAATCAACTTCGATGTGTATGAAAAGCCACCAATCATGTAGGCATTGTGAAAGATCACCTACACCTAGGTGAATGTCTAAACCAATAAACACTAATCTAAGTGTATATGGAAGGGGGATCAATATCTACCTATTTAAGATTTAATTCACAATGAATTCATAATAAGTAGAAATTGAAGCAAGCAAGTATTGACTTATTTGATTCTCGAATACGGAATTAAGAGAGAATCAAATATTTCAATCTTGCACAAAAATCATTCACACAAATTAGCATTCAACACAAATGATTTTTGTTGACGGGGAAAAACCTAACGGAAAAAAACCCCGGGACCTAGTCCAAAAATTATCACTAAGAGTTGTGAGAAATCTTACAACTGTTCACATCGACAACACGACTCCCTCATGCAAACTCGACCGGTCTTTCTCCACGACCCGAATCCACGAATCGCCTCTTCAATGATATGTGCGTCACCAACTCGGAATCCACCAAGCCTCGCACTTGTAGCTCGAATCCTCAAGCCTCTTGTACGCCTCCAACCCGGAATCCACCAAGCCTCGTACTTGTATGCTCGAATACACGAGCCTGCACCTCACCGGAACTCCACCGACGAACTCACCGGAACTCCACCGGTGACTGTAATGGTGTTTGAAGATTTGGGTGTTTCTTCAACACTCTTTAGCTCTCATGCTAGAATGATATGCAATATCTAGCTAAAATGAAAAGCCCTATGAGAGTAGAACAAAATCAACTCTCAAGAAGAAGATAGCTCAATCTCTCTCAAGATCTTGAAGCCCTAGCTAGTTGGAGAAGATGACTACAATGGTTTCTCCCTTCTAAGCTCTAACTCTCTTCTTCTCTCTAGATGCATAACCTAAAATGGTTTGCCTCTCTTCTATATAAAGAGAAGGAACAAAACCTAAGGTCATTTGGGTCAAAAGACCAAAAGGGTATCAAACCCAAGGTCTAAAAATCGCGCAGAACACAAAACCCAGAAGGGTGTATCGATACACCTCCAGAGGGTATCGATACTGAGCTAACAGGAGAGCTCAGTATCGATACTCACTGAGGTCAGTATCGATACTGTCCTCACCTGTTGAACAGATGAGGTCAGTATCGATACTCCCTTTCAGGGGTATCGATACACACTGGGAATTTTGCGAACTGCCCTTAGTATCGATACTTCTAGAGATGGGTATCGATACGGGCAGCGAAGTATCGATGCGAGCCCCCAGAGTATCGATACTGACCTAGCCTGTAAGTCAGCTAGGTCAGTATCGATACTCCTCAGAGAGGAGTATCGATACCAGCCTAGCCTGACTTACAGGCTAGGTCAGTATCGATACCACCTTCAGAGGGTATCGATACCACCTTGCCCATAAGCTAGAAAAGCTTCTAAAAAGAGTTCTACATTCATCCTAGCTTATGTGGCTAAGTCTTAATGCATTCTAACCACCTATTAATGATAAACATGGTAACTTACCAAAGTGTGGTGAGTTCCGGTGGTGAGTTGAGTCCGTTGACATGCTTTCTCTTCGATCTTTGATGGAGTGTGAGTTTGCACGAAGGATACAACCTAACTCTAACTCAAGCACGGACTTACAATTGAGTACATTGTCTCACCATGAACATTGACAAACCCAAAGGGACCTATTGAGTACATTGTCTCACCATGAACATTGACAAACCCAAAGGGACCTTTCACATTGTTTTTCAATCAAATAACATGTGAAACTAATACCGCTTCACCATCAACATTGAAAAAAAAACATCCATACCACATCTAGCAAAGTTGTGCTCCCAAACTTTCACCATGATTGTACAAGAAACCTCAATTTACAAAAATACAACTCCACCTTCAATCAAGTTACCATATCGAAAAATAAATCGAAAGGATATATTTCATTCGATATAGCCTGGCATATGTTAAAAAAATTTGCAAATATTTCCACTTAATTTGTTTACTCCTTTTGAATCTTCAACATCACAATTGTAGACCATGATCTGTATGAACTAAAACTGTGGTTATGCTTTCAAGAATTTTATTTTGGAAATATTAGCACCCTCCAAAAAAAATATATCTTGAAGCATTAACATCAACAGAAAAATAATACCTTCTTTTTTTCTGCTGAAAATTTGGAGCCATTTGCTAAACTGCTCCCAACGAACCTCTATACATACTCCACCTATTCCCGTCACAGGAAACTCAAGAAAAAGTATACCGTACACCTTAAATTAGATTTGTAAATCAATTCACAAATCATCCTTTTGTCTATAACTTAGATTGGGAAAATGCTACAGGGACACCAATATATGAGCCACCCGACCCATTTTCCCCACAAAATCTAAATCACATGTTTATACTTTCTAATACCTCATTGTGCTTCAAAATCGAGTTGGAAAGAGAATGGAGAAAACTAGATCTAAAAGCCAAGAAAGTGTTCCATCATCGTCGAGCTCCGTCGTCGTCTTCATAAAGCCGCCGCCATTAAGTCCTCTATTTCTTTTCCCTTATCTAAATCAGATCATTTTGCAACTTTAATGTTTCATCTCTGTAATTCCTTTCTCGCAGGACCGAGAAGTACGTGGAGAAGGTGATTCTTCTCTTACTTCATCAATCGCTAGTTGACAGTCTTAAGTTATTAATTTCAAACTCTTTGCAAACTTTCAACATATATTCAAATATCTAATTTCATCCATTTTCTTTCAAAACATGAGATATGGTTAATTTTTTTGTAGAATTCCTATCGAAGTAACCATTGAGTGCCTTACATTTTCTTGCTACGCACACCACTCCTATATCAAAAGTGGAAGAGATGTAATGGATACCCATTGGTTTCACTCACTTCTCAGTTCACAACTCAGATTTTGAGGATCCTTTAATGATCAAGACTTGGTGTGATGGTGGCAAGAACTAAATATTGTCATTACCCTTGAATAATCAACTGTTGTCTTACCATAGTTCACTAGTTTATTTGCCTATTATTCATATTCCTCACACATTCCCTATGCATGAGTTCATTGTTGTTTTTTTTTCTCGTTAATATGATTGTTTTATATAGTATTGCAACATAATAGATGTTTCATAAAAAAAATCTGATTTTGAACTTTCAAAACTTGGAACTCTATAAAAAATCTTTAAAAATTGTTATATACAGTTATTCAACTAGGGCATATGGTAGGAAATAAAGTTCGTCGTCAAGAGCCCATGTTTGCCATGCGAATATGGTGATACTTCTTTAGTTGCTCCAACGAGCATAAAGCCTCGATGATAAGTGGGATGAAGTAACGAAGGAGTTGTCGCATATGTATACGTTCCAAAATATCACTTGCATTTCAGAGGCAGAAGGCGTGGAGATTACATTTCAAATATTCAGAGATAAAAAATGAAGGAGTAAGTATTTTTTTTCCTTAAAAAGTTCTGTATTATTCCTTCTTTTACTTACATTTAATTTTATTTATTATATTTTACGTTATAAGATATTATTGATGATTTAGAGCGCAAATTTCAGGCTATTAAAGCTGAATATAAATATACAATGGAAGCTTTGCATAGTTATGGTGTACGAGAGTTTGATGACGAGGTAAGGTTCTTTCTCTATTTTAAAAAATTTATGTTCTCACTACACTAAAATGTTAATTCTGTAAAACATCATTGTTATGATCTGTTTTAATTTTTAATATTACGATTGTATAACTTATTTGGAAAGTTTGGACGCTTTGGAAGCATTACTGATTAGAAAAAGTATAGGGATCTTTACGAATAATAAAAAATATTTAAGGATAACTGAAACAATAATTAAAATATAATAGTAAAATTAAATAACATATTATTGTTACGTCCACTTTGTACGGTATTTGGTAATATTTTCTTAACATTTCATAATTGTTACAATAACTTTGGCACCCCTCAATTTGTAATAGTTTTAAAATATTACAGATGCCTTTAGTAAATTTCATAATGTTACAAATTTGTTTTTATTTGAAAGTGTGTTTTTACATATTTTTTTTTGGGAACAAGTGTTGAATTTGAAGTATACTTTAGGAACCGATTAATTATAAAAGATAAATTGATAATGTGGAGCAGGATAGGAAAAAAAATAAGTAAAAAGCTATATGGAGGAAGAAGTGGAGGAGTAACTAGAAAGAGTATTAATTGTCGAGCGCAGGATTATTTGTTTATTATTATTTTTCTTTTTTTTTATGTGTATCACTGCATTTTTCACATAGGTTTTCGAAATAGGTTAACTTGATTTTCAAGTTTACTTTCTTCAGAGAAGTAGCAGGTCGACGATATGTGGTTTAGTTTAATAGAAGTTGAGAATTTATATAATGAAGCTGTCGATGATGACTCTTGCAACGTGTTGTGGGTATGTCACTATCGTTATAAGATGACTCTTGCAATATTTCGTAACTGTTATGACAAATTTGGCACACTCACCTCAATTTTTAATCGTTTTATAATGTTACGAATATATATTTATTAAGTTATATAAATGTTACAAATTTATTTTTTTATCCTAGTGAAAATGGGGACAAAGAGGGTCTGTTATCTTGTTTTACTGTTGACTCTCTTAAGAAACTATTATGTGTAGTAAATAACAAACTATAGAACAACCCTTTATTTATGGGTGCCATTGTCAAAGTTTTAAATAAAAAAATAAGTGTTAAGGACAATGACAACAGTGTTAAAGAACTGGTCAATATCTTTCTATCAGAAGAACCCTATACTAGCAAACTAACTAGTCAAATGTTGTTAATAACATTCGTATCTCTCCATCGAGAAGGAAGATAAGAAAATATTTAAAAGAGGCTCAGACATGCATCATTTACATACTTATAGAATATGCAAGTATCATTATCTTTTTAGGCAATTGGATACAACCATTTCATTAAATATTCCTGCCACTGCTTACACAATAGAGACCAATGTCTTAAAAATCGAACCGAAAATCGAACCAGTCAAAGTACTGGGTTGGGTCAATTTGGTTCAACCGGTGGGTTGACCTAGAACTCAGTTATAGTATATTATAAATATATGTAACTACACCAATAAAGTTCTAGTAGTATAGTTGGTTGAAAGATCAATTCTTTCCCCAATAGATAAGTGTTCGAGTCTTACAAATAACATATTTTGTGAAACATTTAATATAGAACTTCGAAAATAAATTATGTAACTTTGTAACACTATAACTACAACAACAAAAAATGTAGCCTAGTTGGTAAAGATATTAATACTTCAAAAGACTTGGTTTCAAAATATGTTGAGTATATTTTTTTTTATCAGTAAGTAGTTAAGAAACTCCTAACATAACCCAGTTAAAAACCGGATGGGTCAGTTGGTTTAGTGGTTTAACCGGCCGGGTCGATCGATTCGTAAGAAAAAAGCCAATTTTTTACAAAAATTGTGGGTCAATATTGACCCAACCTGGAAAATCAACTGGGTCACCGGTTCACCAATTGAACCGGTCGGTCCGATCTTATTTTTAAAACACTAATAGAGACCCAAAAAAAGAGGTTTACCTCATGTGAGTCCCACAGTTTCCAAATTTAAAATAGCAAACTTTAAGTAGTGACTCGATGCGACTATTACTTTAAAATCATAATATCTCCTTTTGATTTAAGATAGCATGTCACAAAGTTAAAGAGTAGCTAAGGATAGATATATTATTTTAACTACCCCCACATATTAAGGACATACATACGAATTGAATATGAAATATTTCCATATTAAATAAAGATATAATTAATTACATTGAGTAATATCCCACATTTTATGACTATATATATAACATAATTTTGCTCAAAAACCCCATTTTTGAATGCTAAATACCAAAAAACCCACAAACATTTACAAATATCCAAAAGTCCAATTTTATTTATTGTATTTACCGTTTTCTCTTTAATTTTTATCTAAATATCTATTTACCCAACTTTGACTAAACGTGTGGGTTTTTTTATTTTTATAATCACTGATTTACCCTTCCTAAATTAACTCATGCTTTCACTCTCATATATTCTCTCTTCCCTGATTTACGTTAGATTCAATTTTTGTTTGAAAATTTGGTTTCCTTTTTTATCTCAAACTATTGTTAGTTGTCAAAATCGAAATCTTTCAAATCTTAGAGGATTATTTGCTAGATCTTCAACAATATCTTATTTTTTAAATAGTTTTTATTCTTCTTTGTTGTTTATTTTTTGTTCTTCAACAGAGTTTCTTCCAGATTTTTGTTGAAGACGAAGAAATTTTTTTATTGTAGTTTCCTCAAAGAAAGAGTAAGGATTCCAGATTTATCTTTTTTTTATTGATCATTTTTGCTCTTCTTCAAATATAAATTTGCAAAGTAGTTGTAAACTATTATAATTTTTTTCTTTTTTATTTTTGCAATTCTATATGAATCGTTAAATTAAATTGTTTACGCAATTATTTGTGCATAATTTGGCAGCTTATTTGTTTTTTCACTTCTATTTTTTTTTTCATGTAAGCTTGTTTCGAATTGCAACTAATGTTTGTGTTTATGTGATTTATGATTTTTTTTGTCTTTATACATTATTGAGTTTCAAACAAATCGAATAAAATTTATTTTTGCAAACAAAATTAGGGAAATAAATTTCATTTTTTCCATTGCAAATTATTTTTTAGTTTTGCAATAAAGGTTTTGTGCATGTCCAAAGTGATTTTTGCACAATTAATTTATTTATCTTTTTAGGATTATTTTGATTTTCTTGATGATCTATTGTTTCAAATATTGTTTTGCTAAAAAACCCAATTTTATGATTTCAGATTATTATTTTTTTGTCTTTATACATTATTGAGTTTCAAACAAATCAAATAAAATTTATTTTTGCAAACAAAATTATGGAAATAAAGTTCATTTTTTCCAATGCAAATTATTTTTTGCTTTTGCAATAAAGGTTTTGTGCATGTGCAAAGTGATTTTTGCATAATTAATTTATTTATCTTTTTAAGATTATTTTGATTTTATTGATGATCCATTGTTTCAAATATTATTTTGCAAAATTTTTTCTAAATGCAGTTTATAATTTTGTAATGGTTTGTGATTTTTTCCTTCTAGAAATCTCAAGGTTTTTCAAAAACTAATTTAATTTAGAGAAATTAGTGGTAGGTGGTTTGTAATAATTTTAGAATTTTTAGGGTGAATGGATAAGTTTCCTAAAATATAATTCATTTAACAATTGGTTAATTTCGTCTTGAAAAGGGTAAAAATGTCTAAGAAAAGTTCTGCATGTGTAATAAGATATTTTGGAGTTTTTAGCTATTATTAAATGTTTGTGGAGGTTTTGGACAAAAATATTCTAGTTTTGGAGGTTTTGGCCAAATCCCGTAAAATAAATGCTAGAACATTTAGAATAAAAAGTAAAACACTTGTAGAAAAATAAGTCAAATAAATCCACATATATTAAGATGGATTAACCCACCTACAAAACCACAACAACTACTGAATTCGAATCAAATAATCTCATTAAACAGTATTTAAAATATTATATTACAAATAATACATTCTATGTATCCTCATAAACATCCTAATTATCTACTATATACTCAGTTTACAAGATTTCTTTAAAAACTGGTAGTGCACATCCAGGGCCAACCCTGAGATTTGGAGAATCGAGGCGAAGTGAAAGATGTATCCTAATAGTTCAAAATGGAAAAGTTCACAACTTTTTCTTATTAACAATCCTATAAATTTTCTGTCAAATACAATTAGTTCTCGTATGAGATCCTAATCAAGGGTTTAAGAATAAAAGTTTGTGCTTCCCTTTAAGTCTTAACAATTAACAGAACAAAGAACTTTACCTAATTACCTAGTATAATGAGGGCATACACTCTAAACTCCAATTGGTTGCTATTTTTTCTAACAGAAAAAATGAAAAAAGAAAGTCAAAGCTTTAGCTATGGCACCGCATCTGCATTTACGCAAATAGAGAAAGACAGAGATACTTAGGCCGCGAAGGGTTCACGAAATTGGAATCTTTATAATTGAATTATGGGGTAATTGGGCCATTTCTGCCAACCAAATTACGATAATCATTTAGAAATTAATTCCAAAGGAAATCAATTACCCCCAAAAGACCCATTTTAATTACATTACTTTAGGAAATTAAATGCATTCCCCAAATTATTAAAGGCAAATAAATTGAGAGAAAAGTAATTAAAGGTTATTAGAGGCATTCCACAAATAATTTTTTAATTCCTGAAAATGAACCAAATATCAACTTGAACTAAACAAGTCTTAGGAATTGATAATTCAATTAGGCTATGTTTGATAGCATTTGAATTCCATGGAAATGGGTTAGTTCCGCAAAAATAATACAAATTTCACCGTTTGTTTACATTTTTAAGTCAACAGAAATGGGAGCCTAGTTACTTAAAAGCGTGGCTAATAGTTAGTTTTTAATGAAATTCCATGGAATTAGCTTTCTTGGTCTCCCAGAGGAGTTAATTCTGCAGAAGCGGTGGAAATGAACTTATTTTCGCGGAACACATTACCTTGCTATCAAACACAGCCTTATAGGAATTTAATTAAAAAGCGTGAATCAAATATTGCCTGAGGATTTTTAGAACGAACTAGGAAGAGAGAGAAAGACAAATAGAGACCTTAATGAGTACCACCCTAAAGGGCCCCAAACAGTTATTTAGGTTTTTTTGTAAATAAGTCATATTTTGAAAATTTTGAGAAATAGACACATTAACAAGGAAAAAAAATTTGTTATGTAATAGTTACTAGATACAATGTAAACAAAAAAAGGTGTCGCCTTACTTCCCTTGGGCCAGAGTCGGCTTTGTCACATCAAATTAGCTATGATAATTTAGAAAAAATATGTACTTTAATTTTATACTAAAAAATGCAAAAGTATAAATGTCCACAATTCAAAAAATATGCATAACATTGAATTTGTGTTCTAATTAAGTTGATATCAATAAATGATATATAATATGAGATAGGCTATACATGCACCATAAATAACAAAAAATTATAAAGTATGTCATAAGATGTAATCGGGAATCCAAACTTGGATAAGCAAACAAATCATACAACAAGAAGGAAACTAATTCTAAAATATAATTATTACTATTTAGAAAAAAAATCACATGTATAAAGACCTTTTTTTTAATAGTTAGTATTGATCTCAACCACTTTTTCCCTTTGTCTTTTTATTCCTCCTTCCATATGGTTGAGAATATAAAAAATTGAGCATGTGCATTAAAACAAATCCCAATTTTTTTACCAACCACTAGATTCTTGCGTTGTACAAAGTTCTGCTTCCAGTTGCCTATTAAATAGATTTGTTAGTGCGTCAGTGAAGGTTTAGAATCACAACATATTCGCTGCCATCATCGTAATCACATAAGACAAATCTAACATTTTTTTCGTCATATGCCGCCAAGTAAGGTTAGATAGTGTTCCTCGCCATAGTTGCATCCAAAGCATGACTGTAACGCCCTGTACCCCAAGATAAGGGTGTGGGGAAAATAGGGTCTAGATTAAATTGTGCAGCGGAAACAAATAACTATTTTCCCTTCACAAGATCACATGAGGATGCATGAATTAAAACAATAACTTGAAGATCAGATACATACTGTTTGGACGCTTACATGTAATCCCAGATCTTCCTCCCACATTCTGGATCAATCGTCGAAAACCCGAAAAGATACAGCAACTGTATTTCAGCCATAACTCTCTAACGGTTGATCCGATTCGCCTACATGATATATGCTTTTTGTAGGAAATCGAATTTTCTACAACTTTGCGTGAAATAGCGAATCTCTAATTCTGCTCCGAAAAGCCTCAAAACGCGATTTTAAATTCTGACGGGAATATATTACGAATTTTGGGTTTCTAAAACCATAAA
>MVGT01000132.1:102996-114692 GCA_002174775.1 Macleaya cordata
CTCGATCCTCAAACGTCAACTGTAAAACCACGAAAATAATTGGGTGAGAAACTCAGTAGGTAGATCAACCATCCTAATATCATCACATGCAGCGATTAATCCGATAACATCTCGAAAGCATTTGTAATAGCAATGCATATTATATAGTTGATTGAAACATCAAAGAAAAACCTGCATATATATGTATACAAACAATAGTAGTGTACTTCTGCTAGCTTAGCCAAGGAACACGACCGGGTTACCCCAGTCAATTATTTCAAGATCGGATACTACGTGCGCACAATTCGATGACTGCAGACTAGACAAGGGCCCCCAACTAATCCAGAGAAGGTTCCTCGACAACCTACCCCCGCGTCTAACACCCATTGGGCAGGCATGCGAACCTCAGCTAAACTAGTTACTCAACACCACCAACAAACATGGTTTACCAGGAAATAATCGTGATTTCCCCGACTTCCCTAGATGTACCTGTCTCCCTAACGTCCCATTCCACCCTGATGATAAAAACACCTAGCAAAGTCTCAGATGGTGTACCACATCCGGATAAGCATGATCCACCATCCTTGTAGAAAGTCCTCAACTTTTCACAAGCTTACCTTAGTGATAACATATAGTAGTATATATATATAGGTTGTGTGTCTTTTCAGTTAAAGTTCGAAAACTATTTTGGAAGAACCCTTTTTGAAAACTAAAGTCTTTTTTTTTGTAGAAATCCCCTTTTGAAATTTCTTCTCTTTTGAAATCTACATACAATAAGTGTACCTGGTCCTAAAGATGAGGGACCATGACAAGCCAACTCACCCACCCTCGTAAGGGTGAGGATCCCTGGCAGGCCAACCCACTCACCCATAGGGTGCAGGACCATGGCAAGCCAACTCACCCACCCCCGTAAGGGTGAAGATCCTTGGCAGGCCAACCCACGCACCCAAGTCTACGGGACCTGGTAAACCAACTCACCCACCCTTGTAAGGGTGAGGATCCCTAGCGGACAACACACATAGATCACTCGGGCGAGAATCTGAGTAGAAGTAGCATAAGCACCAGTCCACCTAAGGCATACACGGTTCTTCGTGTCGTCGTGAACCCTATCAAGCCCGGTAGTGAGACGCCACTACCGTCTTTAGGCGGTCACGGGAGAAATTCCTTTTGTCACATTTTCAAAGTTGGGTTTCACATCGAGAAAACACTCGATAAAACTGATTTTCGTCTCTTCCAAAGGTTTTCAATACATTAAACATGGTTTTCCAATATAACCATCATTTCATCCACATAAACCGTGATAGTAAAATTTGAAGTCACATTTGTTCACAATCCCAGAGAAATATTTCATAAACATGATGTGAAATCAAGCATGCAAATTTCCATATTAAAACCAGTTTCTCAATGTTTTCTTCATAACATCAGTTTGTTGTTATCCATAAATTTCATGCCATGCCTTGCATACAAAAGTACATACATAACAGTTCGAAACATGCATCTAAAATGGTTGAGTGCTATTAAGATGAATTGACCACCTACCTTAATGCTACCAATCTGCTCAAAGAAAGGTCCTACCCATCGTCGATTCTCATTTAAAGAGGCACTCAAAGGAAGGTACAACTCAATCCCTAAACTGAAGAAGGAAAACAAGTAACGTAAGGTTCTAATTAAGTTATAGAACCAAGACAACTAAGAAGGTTGAAAATCCGAAACTACACTCCTAATTATAAGAAAATCAACTACCACTAGTACTTCATCTTCACAACCTAAAACCTTGGTTTACAAAATATTGAAAACATTTAGTAGGCTTGAAATGCCTAAAGAAGTCCCCCTGTTAAGAATCAGGAAAAATGTAATAGTTTGGGAAAATAAACACTATAGACTGTAGAAAATTTAGAAAACATTCAAACAAAAGCATTAGAAAGATAACACCGAGATCTACCATTTTCGTGAAGAAATTAAAATCAGAAAATAATTCGAGAAATGAGAAAAGTACCAATTAATGATACATTTTGCAGAAACAACTAGTTTTCATAAAACACTAACTATACTTTGAAAATCTATAAAACGCCATCTACTTATCTAAAAATCATGAAATTTTTACTGATCATACTTTGGATGTTATGAATCATTAGAAACTGGAAGCACCTAATTTGGAGTTAAAACGAGATAGTTATGTAGGCTTTAGTGTAGCCTGCACAGTAAAATCTGAGAGTTCAAATTCAAGGAAAAATAACTCAACTCGATTAAAACATCGACAAATCATCATAACTCATGCGATACGCACAACCAATTCTTAAGGAAAAGCTCAACGAAACTAAGTATTTATACAAATATAATCCAATAGATTTCCAAAATTAAAGGTTTAAATAACTACGAATCCATCCCTAAGGCAATTCAGAATGAAAACCCCAAAGTATACAAGGATTTACACCATCTAACCTCAAACTTCAGCAAAATAGCAAGTTTCCCTAAGTAAAACATCAATTTTATCTTTCAATAAAATTTCTATTACGTCTTCAAATTACCCACCCAAACCCTAACTAGAAGAAGATCATGAAATCCAACCTGTTTATGGGTTTGGTTGTCAAAATCTTACCTTTAGTAGATGAATCCACACCCAAAAGCTTTGAAATTTCGAAGTCATAAGGTCTCCTTCACCAAAAGCAGTCCCCCACATCAAAACACCCATATTTTCACTCTCGAATTATACTAAAACTTCAACAAATCATCAACCTAAAACAAGATTAATGGTGAATCTTAACTCAAGCACCATAAAATTTGCTCCAGCAACATCTTCATCTTCTCTTCTTCCTTCTTTTTCCTCTCCTTCTTCTTCTTCTTCCTGTTGGAACGGCAGCTGCTGCCGCCGGCAGCAGCTGTTTTCCTTCTCTGCTACGTAGACAGCAGCAGCTGTTGCTGCTGTCTTCTTCCCCTTTCTCTCTAACAACTCTCTATCTCTCTCTCTCCAGCTCCCATGCGTCTCTCTCTCCCTCTCGATTCTCCTCTCTCTCTCAGCTCTTTATCTCTCAGTTCTTCTCTCTCCTCTGCTCACTCTCTCTTTCTCTTTCAGCTCACTCTCTCTTAGTCGAACTCTCTTCTGCTCACTCTCTCTCTCTCTCTCTTTCAGCTCACTCTCTCTCATTCGAACTCTCCTCCCCTTTTCTTTTCTTTCTTGCTTTTTTTTTGATGATCAGCCCTCGTCTGATTGGGGGAGAGGGAGGTGGCGGGTTTGGGTCACGGGCTAGGTCGCGGGTCAGGCCAGCCCGTGTCCCCCAAACCTAGCTAAAAAATTCCTTTCTCCTTTTTTTTGTTTTGCCTGCTTTTATTTTTTATTATTATTATTTATTTATTTTTATTAGCTCACTTCTCAGCCTCAAATTTGTGTATGCTTTATGCATATTATCCCACATGTCCTGCCTTCGACACGTAGGTCACTGACTCGTTGGGTTGAGTCGCGGGACCGAATTCGCAGGGTTTCACAATGACGACCGTCATTTATATCCCCCGTTGAGAGAGTTTTTGTTACTGTCCAATCTCCTATTTTCACGTTCAGTATGTAAAAATGTACGTGCAAGAAAATGTATGTTCACCTGTATGAAGACCTTAGCTTAGGCTTTTTGCATATTCAAGCATTTTTTTACTTATCTCCTTTGATCGTATAGCTTAAGATACAAATTTTTAATCCAACTTAAATAAGCAAACAAATCATAGAACAAGAAGAAAATTAATTCTAATAGAGAATTATTACTAATTAGAACGAAAATCACTTGTATGAAGGCCTTAGTTGGCTTTTTACCCATTCAAGCATTTCTTTGTTTCGCTCCTTCCATCCCGTAACTTAAGATAGAGATTATTTTGCAGTAGTTCTCATCGCCACACTTTTGCAAAGACAAAATTACTTTGCAATAAGAATCAATACAAAGAAATACAACATTTATAGCATAAAAAATGGGTGACCGACTAATAAAGAGTGAAAAAGAAAAGAAAAACTAAAAAATAGTGATATGCCTATTTTAGTAACATTGCTTTCGCTTTGTCGATTCTATTGAGTTTTTCATGATTAGGGTTTGGGTTCCATAGTCCCTAAGCTCCTTGGGTGGGCTAGGTGTGGGATCAGTTTTTCCGGCGGTGCGTTCCATCGACATTAGTATGGATGGAAGGATTACTACTATTAAATCGAAGTCTTTTGAATTTAGGACTTACTAGAATAAGGATTTTCTATATGAGACTATTAGAAACTGGCTGGATATTTTGGTTGAATCAAGTGTTTGATAGAATTATATTATATGTTGAAAAGAATCTAGCTGGATAGTTTTAAAAAAATAAGGTGTCGAATGCTACTATTATCATATACAATAGAGAGAACGCGAAGGGTAGATTTCTAGTCATTGACAGGATAACCACTAATAAAGGTTTTGAGTTGCATAACTTGGTGATTCCAAAAGGCTCGCACTATGAAGGCTGGGAGAAATTCCTGGCTTTACTTAAATTAATAATCTATTGTGAATTTATTTCTAAACTTGGCAGAAATCCTATAAAAACTTTTAATAATGGTGAACACAATTGGCCTGAGATCCCTAGTCAAATTAACACCAATAAAGATCCTCCCTAGGGGACTAGATTTGATGCGGAAAAGCCTCCACCAGTGGAGGGTTCACTAGTTGAGCATAAGGACTCCTTTGATGTTTCTCGTTTTAAGTTTGATGCTCAGATTTTCTTTAATGGGAAGGAACATAACTTCGGTGTTTGGAAGTCGACAGTGGTGTGTCATGTAGTCCTTTTTCCAGAGGATTGGGATATGGTGGGGTGAAAGGATTATGGAGGGAAGCTCTTCAGAGGAATCCTTCAGCAGTTATTATTTCAGACCACTCCGAGGATATGCAGAGGCTCCTAAATAAAACAACAATAGACTTTCTACATGGGATTATTACTTTTGAATGGTGGCATCCTTCCGTTAATGGTTTTCATAGGGTCAGATAGGATATGATGGTTTTGTGGATTTGTCTTATGAGCATCCCCTTCCACCTGAGATGTGAGAAGATGGAAAGAGTGTTAACATCTCACTATGGAGAGGTGTTGGAGGTGGACGACTACAACTTAGAAAAACTAATTCTCTTTAGTATAACCATTAAAATTAGATGGAAAGACTTTGCGGGCACTATCCCTAGGCTCCTCTCTCTTGTGGAGGAAGGGATTTTGTATAAAGTTATCGCTGACAACATTTTTCACAATGAGGTAGAACGTTGACGATAACTGTGGTGGGGAACTATCTGGGTATTGAAGGTAGAAAGAAGGAAGTCAATGATAAGGTCTCTAGATACATCTCTGATCGAGTTTCAACAACTTTGATGAAGAGGTAAGGATTGCGTTGGGCTACTTATGATAGAAGACCACAATAAAGAATTTATGGAAGAAATATAAGATATAATGGATAAAAGGTAGACTGTAGATACAGAGGGGGTCTTTAGTAGGGGGTCACTTTGCTAGGATCACCGAATATGAGGGAACTTGCTGGCAGTAAACCTCAGAGATAGAAGCAACTAGGCTAGTTTGGGAAAAGATGAGCGAACCAACTTGCTCTTGTAAGGAAAGGAGGATGCAAGTTAGGGAGAATAAACTTTCATCATAATGATAAACGTCATTTAATTGAACGTTAGGGGGGTTAGGGGACACTAGAAAGCGAGCAACCATCTGTAATGTTTTATCCAACTGGAAGTGTGATGTTGTCCTTATGCAAGAAACAAAAATTCAAGTAATCACAAGAAGATTTACCTTAGAGATATTGAATAAATGAAAGCTGGATTTTTGCTATCTACGTTCACAAGGCACGTCTAGTGGTATTCTTATTATGCGGAACACCGATGTTGTCACTCAACAAGATAGTATTAAAGGACAACACTCAATTTCGTGCCTTTTTCACTAAAAGGTATATCATAAAATTTAATTTATTTTCTGTATCAATAGGCCTAATAGCAGGAAGCTAAGGAATATGAGATGGTTGGAGATGGGTTTTTCACTTAACTTTTGGGATCATCCGGGTTGTCTAAGGGGACTACAATGTTATTAATTTATAGATGAGCAAAACATAAACTCTAGGATGACAAGAGCTATACATGACTTCCCAAAGTTCAGAGAGAACTGGGGGCTTATCGACTTACCTTTCTATTGAATGTCTTATACACGGAGTAATTTTCAAAAGGAACCCACTTAAAGTCATTTAGATAGGTTCTTGATAACCAAGAGCTAGGAGGAAACTTATCCAAGTACCATTCAGAGTGCTAAATTAAGACCAGTTTCAAACCATACTCCAATTACGTTAACTACTCAAGACATTTTAGCAGACGTGAGACACTTTCGCTTTTAGAAGATGTGGATGGAAGACAATAGCTAGGCTTCTGGAACTTATCAAGATATGGTGGTAGAAGACAACAACCTTTGGTAATCTAGGTTATATCTTTTGCAAAAAGTTGTTCGGGATTAAGGACAAAATCAGAGTCTGGAGCAAATTTTTAATAAGTATATTTTAATATATAGGTATACATGTAGATAAGTTCATTACATATTTATACATACTTATATGCATACACACACATATATATAGATATATGTATATATACGTTAATTCTTTAAGTGGTTAGTGAATAATAAAATTACTTATTGGCATACATGCAACAAAATAATACCTATAGGTCATTGGGTCAACAAAAATTGAAGGGTTAAAATTTTTCGGGGTGTTACATAATAACATCTCTTTTTTACAGTGATGCTAGGCTTACCGAAAAGCCTATAGAATTTCCTATCGAGAGCACAATCCGGATGTGAATCACGATGATATGTGAAGGATAATTCTACCATCGGATTAGCTTTGGGTAGGAAATTACGTAAGATTTTGCATTATCCCACTTTTTAACTACATCCCCTGTATGCCGCGAGCTGTCTCTTTTTTCGTTTAAGATATAGATTAGTCTCCTTCCAAGTGGGACAGGGGGCATTCGATCGGACGCTCCATCGTCGAGCAGTCTTGGTCATCTATTCCTGACTCCAAAGTCGTTGATTATAATTTCCCGTCTGAATTGCAGGTGCGCTCCAATTCTTCGATTGTTTTCTATGGTAACATTCCAGATCTTAAGCGATCAATAGATCTTTGGATATTTTAATTTTGTAATGTCTTATGCATTACTGTTAGAAGTTCGATGAATTTTTTTTTTTTTTAGTTGTAGCTTTTTTCCATGTTTGGATTGTTTCCCTACCTAGGGTTTCTTTTATCGGTATTGTTTCCTAAAGCTTTATTATCCAGAAGAAGGAATAAGTGTTATTCAAATGGGTTAAAGTTAAAACCCGTTTTTGATTTTGGGTTTTCTAAAGACTAGTTTTTCACCGAAAGATTTCCTTCCCTTATTAATCGAGCAGAGAATCCATTCCTCCTTTTTTAAAAACGGGATTGCTCTTCTTCCCTAAAATCACCTTTCAATACTCCTTTCCTCCCCTTAGCTCAGATTAATCAGCAAAATCGGATTTTGGTTTTTTCGATCTTCTTCTTCTTCTTCAATCGACTCGTAGTTATGGCTTCTTCATCAATTGCTGCTGCTGCTGCTGCTGCTGCTTTCAGAAGAGTCTCTTCCTCCTCCTCATCTCTTCTTAATAATAACCTTCTACTTCTAAAGAACATCAAGTCATCGTTTCTTCTTCATCATCCCATTGTTCGTTGTGCTTATTATTCATCGTCGGTTAATATTCCAATTTCCTCAGCCTCCCTTCCTTACAACATTAACGACTTTTACGATAATGCAAAAATCAATTGGGCTGAGGTTCGCGAAGAGTTGAAGAAGTTCAGAACATCAGAGATCTCACCACCAACTGTTTCCCAAACTCGTACGTTTTTTATTTATTTAGTTTGTTGTAATAATAATAATGATCTCTATGTGTACCGCATCTATATATATATCGTGTTTTTTTAGGGGGTGATTGTTTTCGACTCACGCAAGGTGTTGTTCTTTGTCTTTCGTTTTTTTATTAGGAAAAAAGACTCCCTGTTCATTAGAATAGAATAGGGAGGGTAAAAACTGTCTTTAGTTAATTTTAAAGACGCCCCCATAATCTAATCGGCAATCCCCAACCCCCAAATTGATAATATAGAGATTTGACGCATGATGATTTTGGGGGTGCCTTCAAAATTACCCAAAAACAAACAATCATGAATCCACCCCACCCCCTTGTTCGATTACTTCACTTGTATAGTTGTATTCATTCAGTTTAATTTTAATTATTTCAATTTTTTGGGTTACTGCAGTAAAGCCTCTACCAGCACCCAAGGAGCCCTCTAACGTTTTGCTCTCTAGGGCTAGAAACGTTTTACTCTGTGGGGCTAGAAAACTTGAAGTTGTGGAAAAAGATACGGCCGTCTGTGTGAGCATCTTCCTGCCTGGGCTCCATAAAGATGACGTTACCGTCACTCTTGAAGAAGAAGAAGAAGAAGAAGAAGAAGAGCGAAATACAACAATGCTATTAGTTATCCAGCGAAAACTAGAGCGCAGGTCCTTGCCCTCCAAAATGTCATCGAAATCGATTATTAATAAGGATAATTTGCACTGGTTTAACAGTTGTTTTATTCTACCAGCAATGAATAATAAATCGTACTACAAAATGGATCAAGTCTGGGCGGAGATGAACTCCTGTGTGCTTAGTGTTTTCTTTCCGAAAGTGATCATGAAAGAGGAGGAGGAGGAGGAGAAGACGAATAAGAAGATGCAGGATGACTTTCAGAATGCTGCTGCTGCTGCTGCTGATGATGATGATGATCAGATGCCCATTTTTCCCGAGGAGTTCGAGTCGTCTGGCATCTGGATTAATCAGCAATCTGGAGTCTTGTCACCATCAAATATTCAAAATTTGGATCATTTAAATTTAATTCTTCGTCCCCCAATGGATCTGAGTGTAAAGACTGTACTCTTCCGGGCTTGCAGCGAAGAAGATGAAGATGCTGTGAATGTGAAGATCTTCGTCCCTAGGATCCGAAAAGACGACGTTAACGTCTCTGTAAAGAAAATGCAGCATTTCACATTTCTGGATATCAAGCACAACCAGCGAGATCAAGACGATGATTGTGATGATGATGATGATGATGATGATGATGATGATCTCAAGATCAAGTTTCACAGCAGTTGTTTTATTCTACCAAAGAAATCTCCCTACAAAATGAATCAAGTCAGGGCGGACATGAACAATGGTATGCTTAGGGTTTTCTTGCCCAGAATGAAAGAGAAGAAGATAAAGAGTCAAGTTTTTCAGATAAAGGTCGAGTGATGGATGAGTTACTTATAAGGTATACGTTGCATACACATTATATGGTCTTGTTCTGTTTTTCGAAATTTTCATGTTTAGGGTTTCCTTTAATTAGGAGTTGAGACAAATTTAAACAGCCTCAATTAAAATAGTCATCAGAAGAAGACTGAAATATTATGTCTCTCCATTTTCTTGTTTCTTTCACTTCTTGCAAGTCATTTTCTTTGTTTTTTATGCCCCGCACTCCTGGTTAGCAATCAGTTAATTAATTAATTAGCTAACATTATCATTCATCAATCAAAGCTACCACAAGCAGGTCATCTCTGAACCAACACTCTAATTAACAAGGAAAGAAAGATGAATGGGCCGGTCCCAATAGCAGCCCTAAAGAAACAATCGCATGTTTCCAAGGTAATGAAAAAAATCGCATGTTTCCTAGGTAATGAAAAAAAGTGGGATGCAATAATTATCAACGTTAAGTGTCTGCTTTTCTCGTGGACTAGCGGGGTCTTATATTATAGATATGCCAATTGTGTTGATAGTCGACACATTTGGCTAATCCTTACCGCATCTGCTCCAAGGTGACGGTCATGCATTGGGAAACCTTCAGAACTAAGGACTTCAACTTTGTTTGCATCCTTAGTCCATCTTTTCATTATGAAATTTGAAGGAATCTCATCTAAAAAAAGATGTTGAAAGATAGTAAGCAAGTGTTTGCACGGTAATCCCATAAAATCATAAAGTTGGCATCCACATCCGCCTACTTTTGATGTTATGTTAAATTTTACGATGAATTCTTCATGCCTACCAGCCATAGATTGCACTTTAAACTTCTTATCGTCCCCATGAACCTCAACCACATCAACTCGAAAACGGTATACTTCATCAAACTCTTCCTGAAATTTGTTAAACATCTTTCTTGTGTAAATTTTAGATGCATGCCTCAACAAAAAATTTCCAACTAGTAAAACACGCTCCTTATGCCGTGAAACAAAATCTTCATCCCTTTCAGTCACATAAATCGTGTCTATTGCATCTTCAAACTTTACAACGAACTCGTCAAGACTTGTCCTAGATTTGACAAATTTGTCGAAAAAGGCATTCATGCTTTCACTTCGTTGTGTAGTATTCATGCCTGCAAAGAACGTGTTTCGAAGATAAACCGGAATCCACATTTCTCGGATTTTGTACAAATGTTTTAACCACTCATTTTCTTCCAACCCATACTTAGTCAGTAGAGTCGCCCATTGTTCTTCAAAATCTTCGATTGTGTACGTATACCGAGTACACTTCTTTACCTCATGTTTGAACTCTGATTTTTTATAAAAAACATGAGCCAATTTCTCAGCGAACTTCTTCTTGATATGCCAAAGACAAAATCTGTGACGTGTGTTGGGGAACCTTTTTTCAATCGCATTCTTCATGGCCAAATCTTGATCTGTAATGATAGATAATGGATGACGGCCTCCCATTGCTTGAATCCACACATCAAACAACCAAAGAAATGTTTCCTCGGTTTCATCTTGCAACAACGCACAACCGAATAAAATTGAATTATAATGATGATTAACTCCAGTAAAAGGAGCAAATGGCATTTTGTACTTATTGGTCCTATATGTAGTATCAAATGTAACAGTATCCCCAAAATGCTCATATGCCATACGACATCGTGCATCAACCCAAAAAAAATTTATCGCCCTCCCATCCTCATCACACTGTATTGAATAACTAAAATGTGGGTTCTCGTTTCTTTTCTCTTGAAAATAGGTTACCATAGCATGAGCATCTCCGGCTTGAAGTCTTCTTTCTCTAATTGTCTTCAAGTGGTTATAACAATCTCTTCGACTAAACTCAGCATTGGATATACTTCCACCAAAAACCGCTGGAACCTTACTGACCTGTATATTTTGTCTTCTAAAAATCTCGGCAAGTGATTTTGCTGCAGGAGGCATGAGTTTGTATGATCTCATACAAACACGTTTGGAAGGGGTAACTAGAGAATGGTTATGATCATCTTCAAACACTGTAACCTTCCATTTACCCGAAACTAGGTCCAAGTAAATAAGTAACCTAGCCTTGCAATTTGTCTTAGATGTGGATGTTTTCCTCTTTCTTTTTTCAACTGTATTCAATACACATTTGCTTTTGTGCACACCTTCGCGAGAACATACAAATGTTGCCCTAGTTACCAATGATCCTCGTAGTGTTTTATGCAATGATCTTTTACGTATACAGAAACCATTATCCTTTCCATAATCTTCATAAAAAAGAAATGCATCATCAATAGAAGAGAAAAGCATACCAATAAATGGTTTCTTGGACTTTTCTGGAGTAGGAGGGGTCGAGCACGTATCCTGAGTTTGAGTTGCATCTTTGTTTAATTCTTCAACACTTGTCATTATAGTCCTAACAAAATAAAACAGAAAAAAAAA
>MVGT01000132.1:117262-141108 GCA_002174775.1 Macleaya cordata
TATAGGATGATTGGTAACATAACATTAATTAGCAGTTTCTATGGTAGAAAAATGCTTTTAAAGCATAACATGTTAACGAAGATTAGCTAGAATCTTTAATTTTGTGGCATCTCATGCATGTATTTTAAAATGGTTAATTTACCAGTAAATAGGATCTATAATTGAGCTATGGGTATTGGGGTGTAGCTAAAGAAGATTGAAAAATTGTCTGGACAATTGGTTTGTTGAAGGGCTTGAGATTAGTGGTTTTTAATTCTAGAATCGAATCTTAATTAAGAGCCATTAAGATACTATAAATAAACTGATGCAAGAGAAATGATAGAAGAAAACATTTACCCCCAATTATGGAGTTCACCCCCGAAACTATGGGGTTCAACCCTAAAAATATGTGATTCACCACATCAATGAAGGTAAATAGTAGAATTTTGGAGGTAAAACAAAACTACTTTAATATAGTAAAGAGATTAATGCAGGCTTCACAAAAATCTTGTAAAAAATATGTATGAATAAACATGTATGTGGGATCTTAACTCTATTAGTTACTACTTACTAGCTATATAACCCGTGCAAAGCAAGGGCAGTTTATTTATTTTTAATGATTTAATCAACATAGAATTGAAAATATATTGTTTTCCGTAATATCATTAATTAATATATATGAATTAGAAATTTTAAGATTTTAATAAATTCCAATCTAAATTAGGAAAAGTAAAAACATATAATATTACTAGCCCCAAAACCCGTGCAAGGTAGGGGGACTTTTTTTAAAAAAAAAATAATTGAATTTTTTTATCTCTCTCACAAGCATTCTCCTTAAATCATGCCACTTGTTACTCTCTCTCAAATCTTTATCTCCTTAAAAAGTCTCACTTTAAAAATTTATAGTAATTATAAGGAAAATAATTTTGGGATCGGCCCAAACATCTGTCTAAATTAGGGCTGCACATGGTGCGGTTTTAAATCCTGTCCGAACTGGTCCGAACCGAAAAAAATATCGACAAACCGAAAAACCAGAAAACCCAAAACCCGAAAAACTGAAAAACCAAAAAACTGAAAAACCAAAAAACCGCAAAAACCGATATTTATGGTCTGATTTTGGTTTCATGTTTTTAAAAAACCAAAAAAACCGAAACCGGACCAAAAACACCGAACCGAAAGACCAAACCAAAAAAACCAGAAAAAAACCCGCACATATACCTATATAGTATACACATGCATTATTATGTATAAATATACATGCTAACTTATGAAAATCTGAATTAAGGAGCATGGTTCTTAATATAATCACAATTTCATAAGTCAATGTATCTATGTCAATTTGTATCCTATATGAGGCAATACATATGTGTGATGTACGTTCTCAAATTTATATATATTTATTAATTTATTTATAATATATTTATTATTTTATATAATTATTATTTTTATTGTGAAAAAATTTAATTGTGAACATGCCATGATTAAAATTGCCACTATGTTGCTATGAAAAAAATGTTGGGATCCATATAGAGATATCTAAGCTATGAAGATGAACTCTTCACAGACTTCACCATGTATCTTCATAAAAAAAATAAAAATAAATCGTATTTCAGGATGAGCTATCTTACACGTTGATGGGGAATATGCTCCACCAAAAAAAATTTAAACTCCAACATCTAATACCTATGAGGAAATTGAGTGCCCCACCAATTATTAAGATTCTAGTATATTGTGCCTTAATTTTTTGTAAAATTAGAATTTGACTAACTCATTTCTTAACACGTACCCCACGAGCTTTTAGGCATACCAAAGAAATTTGTTATGCATTGTGGTTTTCTCCTTAAAAAAATTTATGACTTCGTCCCTAATCATATCGTACTAAAATTTTTAACCCTATCAAAATTTAATTTAAAAGTAATAATTAAAATGGATGGCCTATAAATTACCTTATAATTATTTTTGATTGATATGATTTTTTGTAAGGATGAACTTCTCATATTAAATTTAATAATTTTCACAAAAAAGAGAGAGAATTAATAATTATTAAGATGGTTGAACATTTGGACATTTTTTTTTCATGTTTTAAATTTAAATAAATATTTAGTTATTATCAGTTTTTCATTTTGTAGTTTGAACGAACTTTAATTTTTTATAATGCAAGTGCTCTAATTATGTCATGTTTTAGTTTAAGTTTAAATGATCAATTGATAAATGCCATATGTTAATTTTTTGAATCTAGTTAAACTTTAGTTTTGAATGATTTGTCCGTTAAAAAAATCGAAAACCCCTAAAAAATCTAAAATTTAGAAAAAACCGAAAAACCCAAAAAATCCAAAAAACCGATGGGGTGATTTTGGTTCTAAAAAAAAACCATCATGGTTTGGTATGGTTTTGGTCTTCCTAAATTAATTAATGGTTTGGCTATTGGTTTGACAAAAAACCCAACCAAATCGAACCGTGTGCAACCCTAGTCTAAATAAACAGATTGAGGTGGCAGTTCCTATCCACCATCCTTTCTGTATGTGTGGACCCCACAAATACACAATAAATAGTTAATTTGAATTACCACTTCAATCTCTCTATTTAGACAGATGTTTGGACAGGTCTCAATAGCATCTATGTAATTATAATCTTAAAGTAATTAAACTTTCTAATTATAATAAATCTCTTTCTTCATGTGTCCTAACCGGCAAACATAAGAAGATACCTCCCTCCCTTATTATATAGATATATTATATATATATTTAAAAACTTAGGATTATTCTTCTTGGAAGGAACCAAGCAAGAACAAAGATACCCCCATCTATATATCTATGACAATAAATCAGATGCGTCTGACTGACATTTGGGATTAATATGCTCAACATCAAATTATCTTATGAAACAAAAAGTTTTGTCCAAATTTAACCACATTTGACCTAACATTTGGGACGGCAGTTGGAAACTTTCTTACACCTCCGGCCGTTTCCTTATTCAAACATCAACTTCTTTGTGATCATCTAATTAAAGATGTGTCTAAATGTGCAAAGAGGGGGGTGTTTTTTTTTTTTTCAATTAACTTAATAAAAAAAACTATTAAAATATATAAATACGCATAATGATCAGCCGTCTACAAACACACATAATATGAATACAAATAATGAGCCATCTGCCAATCAATCAACAGGGTACTCCAAACATGAAATGTTAAGTCAGATTATTAAGTCTGTCCAACACCCTAGCTAGCTACCTTCTCTAGCTCTTATTAGTTTATAAACATATATAAAGAACCAAAAGTCAGTCAATTTTAGTACAACAGCTAGCTGACCTAATTAGTTTGAGTCTCCAACTGGAGGTCCGGACTTATTAGATAATCCTAGAGCAGCTTCTACTATATAGATCGATCAGCTGGATTCAGCACTACATGGATGGAATTGAACCAGCCGCGGGCGAGCCGAATCATCAATGGGTTCAGTACGAGAAAGTTGGAACCGCCAACAAATCCCACCAGGAGATAAATGGAAAGGTTTGTACATTATAAATTGAGTTATACTACGGAAAATAGAGATATATGGTTTGAGGTTGAACCACGTACATTTAATCCTATTCAGTTCATCATCAGTAAGTTAGTAACTATAATATATATACTTGGAACCAAACATCGATCCATTTAGTTTCATTTTCGTCCTTAATAATTTCTAATATGCGTTATCGAGCTTGATAATTAATTATTATTACAACAGAATGATCAGGATGAAAAACAGTTGATCACTACAACAATTGTAAGCAATGGTTGCGTTGATGTTCGAGGGAGAATTGCTGATAAGCGAACCACCGGAGGATGGAAGGCCTCGCCATTCATCATAGGTACGTAGCGTAGGTACATCTGGTTCACATTAATTATAGTAGTTAGTATTAATTTCCAAGCTTAGCTTCTTCTTCTGTATTTAATTATCAACTATATATATTATACTGTGTGTCATGATCGAACCGATGGAGCTGTTTATTAATTGTTCATTAATTACTGCAGTGAATGAGGCTGCAGAGAGGTTGGCATTTTACGCAATTGCAGTGAATATGGTGTCTTATTTGGTTCGAGAGATGCATCAGTCGTTGCCGAATGCTGCCACACACGTCACGGACTGGATTGGAGCTGCTTTCGTTTTAACACTTCTGGGAGCCTTCGTTGCTGATGCTTATTTAGGCCGGTTTTTAACCATCATCGTCTTCTCTTGCATCTACGCAGTGGTAAGCAAAACGAGAGACTGAATGAGCGAGGGCGGGAGCCCCCTAGATTGGGTAGGCTCCTCAAATCTGGTTTTGAATCAGGGCTGGACCCCTAGACTGTAGAGTTCTTTGAAACCAGTTTGACCAAACATTTGGACGTCACAGCAGAGATAAAATCTTGAGCGCTGCTGTTTGGCCTGACCAAATTACAAATCAAATGCCAGATTCTTATGTGGCGTGGTGGGTCTCACCCTGCCACATAAGCATCTGACATTTGTTTTGTAATATGATCGGGCCAAAAAGCTTTATTGTAAAATCTTTCCTATTTTCAGTCAAACTAATTTGACCAAGTCAAACAATTTGATCCCTCCCGCCACACTACCAAGTTTTTAGTCCCTGCTAACATAATTTCTCAAAATATTTTGCGTAATCCCCTAATAATGCTGGGCAAAAAATAGGGCTGTTGTCCCATAATTTTACTGGGCCTATACTGGGCCTATACTGGGCTTACAGTTTTCGCAATCTTTATGCTACTGTTTACTTTCGATTCAATTATTAACAGGGAATGGTGCTGTTGACACTCTCAGCCTCTCTAGATAGTCTACGACCTCCTCCTTGTGTTGGTCGAGCTTGCGAACCGGCAACAAAACGCCAAACAGCCTTCCTTTACTCTGCACTGGCGTTAATCGCACTTGGAACTGGTGGGATCAAGCCGTGTGTGTCCTCATTTGGAGCTGATCAATTCGACGATGCAGACGAAAAAGAGGTCCACAAGAAGTACTCGTTTTTCAATTGGTTCTTCTTTGCAATCAACATCGGAGCACTCCTTGGTATTACACTACTAGTATATGTACAAGTAGAGAAAGGTTGGGCATGGGGGTTCGGTGTACCAACCATTGCAATGATGAGTTCGATTGTTATACTAGCGGCGGGTGTACCATTTTATCGGTACCAAAAGCCCATGGGGAGTGCTTTCACGAGATTCATTCAGGTTGGTGCAGCTTCCGTGAAGAACCATTTAAGAGGGGTGGAGGTTCGACGAGAAACCCTTCTTTTTGAGGTCAAGACTAAAGAGTCCGACATTTTTGGTGCATATACCTAATTCTAAGAATCATTTAAGTCGAGATAACATAGGAAAGTAATAATTTCCAGTTTCATAACTGTCTCCAAGTCACTTTTCGTTTAATAATAGAATAGATAGTAGGTGAATTGTCCTATTATTTTTCAGTAAGCCGAGATGTATCCTATCATGAAATTGTAGTTTGTTGTATACATATTGGCAGGTTCTTGGACAAGGCAGCCGTTATAACTAACCATGAAGCTGATACTACTAACCGTTGGAATCTCTGTACAGTCACTCAAGTCGAAGAATTCAAATCCTTCATAAGGGTTTTACCAGTATGGGCATCCACCATAGCTCTATCCATCTCATTTGCTCAACTTTCTACCTTCTTCATCAGCCAAGCCTTGATCATGGATCGAAAACTTGGCTCCAACTTTCGCATCCCTGCCGGCTCCATCCCCGTCTTCAGCGCCATGAACGCTCTCATCCTTGTCCCAATCTACGAAGGATGGATTGTCCCAATCCTTCGTCGTCGAACTGGCCATCGACGTGGCATAACTTCATTGCAACGAATGGGTGTCGGGCTATTCATATCAATCTTCGCGATGGTATCTGCCGCTGTGGTTGAGAAGAGAAGGAGAGAACATTATTCAAAGCCATTTTCAATGAGTGTCTTTTGGTTGCTCCCACAATTCTTCCTCATCGGTAGCGCCGAAGTGTTTACTTACGTCGGTCAATTGGAGTTCTTTTACGATGAAGCGACGGATGGAACTCGAAGTCTTAGTAGTGCAATGTTTCTTAGTGAGATTGGGATTGGGAGTTGGTTGAGTACTGCACTTGTTAAGATCATAGAGAGAACCACAGGTGGTGAAGATAAAGGGTGGCTGAGGAACAAATTGAACGAAAGCCGGCTCGACTACTTCTACTGGGTGTTGATGGCTATCAGTGCCGTTAATTTCTTGATCTACCTGGTGGTTGCTTGGCTTTACAAAGGTAGGGATGATGTTGGTAGCAGCGTGAGAGATGAAACCATGGTGGTTGATCAGGTACAAGGAGATGAGGATGCTAATAAAGTGTAAGAGAAATTTGATAGATACTTCTTTGTTTGTTGGGCTTTATTAATTGAAGGTTGTTGTTTAAAGATGGGCTTCAACTCTGTCCAACAGGCCCATTTAGGAACCCACTACTTTTATGGCTTACTGAAAATGACCCATATACGCTCCCAAATTTGATACACGTATAATTCACATATGGCTCTCTAGATTCAATATTTCTGCAAAAATAAACATAAAATACATAGAGTTAAATTTGTTGTGATTTTTTGTAAAATTTCACATGAAAATGTATGCATATTCTAAATAGTTCGGAAGCAATTCACATATGATATCGATCAAAAACAAATTAATAGGCCGTGGATATTGCTACTTAAATTTTTTTACTATAATAACATAACTTTTGGTCAAATTGTTCATCCATAATCTCCTAAAATTGATAGTACAAATTTTATAATATGATTTGCTACTAACATGGAACGGTAAAATTTGATTGTACTTATATTTAGACAATAATAACCAATTATTAAAAATAAAATATGCACTCCAAGCGCACCCTATAAATTGGCTGAAAAGTATACTCAACGATTTGAAATTAACAAGTCGAGTATAACACACGATTAGGAACAAGATGGGACCTCATGTAGCTATAGAAGACTTTTATCTATAAATAGATGATGGTTTATATCATTTTCAATGAAATCAGCCCATTTTGTCGTTTCTAGCCTTTTATTTTTTTGTCTTGAAGGTCAGGTACGTAGATTGGCATTGGGCATTGGCCCATGTGGAAACATTAATTACACGCTTACCAAGTTTAATTTAAAATTTATATTATTGTAATTTAATTAAATGGAAAATGTAAAAAAAGTCCCTAAAAAAAAGTCATTGTGATTTTAATCCTTTTTTATAAATTTAGTCCTTAGTTTTGGACATAAAAGTCATAAAGGTAGGGACTAAATTTATAAATCAAGGACTAAAATCACAATGACTTTTTTTTCAGGGACTTTTTTTACAAAACCCCTTTATTAAAATATAACAACCCCATCTTTATCGTTTGTTTTTCAGTCAAGTTTTTCTTTCCAAGACCATTTTATGCGCTAGTTATTTATGTGACAAGGTGGGACCTACTACCTTTTTTCTTGAGGGGTTTTCAATTTTCAATTTATGTGAGAGTGGATCCATCATACCTAGACCTGGCAACGACAACCCGGCCTATCAACCCGACCCGTCTAACCCGACCCTAACTCGACCCGCCAACTAAACGGGTCGAGTTAGGGTTGACATTTTTGGACTCGCGGGTCAGTTGGGTCAACCCGCGGGTGACCCGCCAACCCGTAAATTATATTTTTTAAAAAAAATAAAACTTTATTTCAATTTTTATAAGTAAATTTTAATTTTTTATTTAAATTTTTAAGTTTTAGTTAGTAATTTAATCTTTTAAGTAATAAATTTGACAAATTTTAATTTATCTAATGAGTTTTAAGTTTAAAATAATAATTAATAAGTAATAAATGGTCTTTAAATTTTTTAAATTTTAGTTAGAGTTAACTCGCCAACCCGTTAAGGTCAACCCGCCTAGGGTTAGGGTTTGGAAAACTGACCCGTTTATTAAACGAGTCAGGGTTAAGGTTGATCAATCTTGACCCGTTAACCCGCCAACCCGGCTAGGGTCGACCCTAACCCTAACCCGTTGCCAAGTCTAATCATACCACATAAGTGTGGGGTATTTATTTTGTAAGTCGATCCAAATAGGAGCGCTGTTTGTTTTTTGTTGAGGAATAACAATCATAAAAAAATACTTTCGTATTTTCTGCCACTTTTGAAATTATAAAAACTGAAGTATGATTTTGTACACCCGTGCCACCCATCATACCGCCGTCGACCCGACCACCTTCGGTAATGTTAGTCACCCACGTGTGCAAATTAAATTTCACTTGAAAATTTGGGAGGCCAACTAAGCGCCAGAGAGACTAAGAATCTTTTCGTTTCTTTTCTTATTTTAAATATGAATTTTATTGCTGCATTATTTATAAATAATAATGTTAAACTTACAGCAAATTGTAATGGACGGTGGATTTATGAATTCTACCCCACCACCTGGGTAATGTTAGTCACTCATGTGTGCAAATTAAATTTCACTAAAAAATTTGGGAGGCCAACTAAGCGTCAAACAGATTAATTATAAGACCTTTTTCAAAAAAAAAAATTTAAATGAATTGCATAGTTTTATTTTTTATGAATAATGCTAAACATACATTGTCCTCGTTAATCGCATTCCTTTTCAATTGCTTAAGATTTAGTTTATATTGTATTTAGATGTAAAATTCATGTTTATAAGGGAAACATGAGTTCTTGGAAACATGAATCTCTAGAAACATGAATCCTTTGGTTTGTTTGACAACCATAAAAGAATCCATGGATTCATGAATCCTTAGAAGCTTGAACCCTTTGGTTTGTTTGGCTGCCATTTAAAATCTAAGGAAAATCTCTATTTTATTGTTTTAATTTTGTGGGGTGTAATTTACATTGAGTTGGGTGCATACATAATGAATCCTTATTTTAGAATTCCAACAAATTCTAAGGGAGGAAGTGGGACTCCAAAATAGAGATTTGCTGGAAAACATGTTTCCCTGGGAAACAAGTTTCCAGGGGTTCTTGGCAGCCAAATAGATCAGAAAAACATGAATCCTTGGCCCTCAATGAATCCCTACCTTAGAATCTCCTATCCAAACAAACCATTAATATATTGTACATTACTCAACAACTTCTTGTAGTTTTAGCATTAGTACTGTTTTATTTATTCATTTACGTTTAAAAAACAAAAAGAAAAACTTTAATCTTATAGTAAAATTGTACATAATAGCTTGAGTAAAATTTCAAGAAAGACCCAACATTTGGATGGTACAGATTGATTAGAATGAACCTGAAAAAGAAAAAGTAAAAAAAAGATCACCCATCTTTTTTTTTTTTTGGATGCAAGAGAAAACCCGGCCATCTATGACATTGAATCCGATGCGTATAATATTTCTGATTATATGCCCAACATCAAAATCAATAATTTTTTGTTTATGAGTTAATTATAATAAAGATTCTCATAAGGTCTTAAATAAATGGTTTATCTAGATAAACCAGTTTGACCAACCATTTGGGAGGCAGTTTAAGACTTTCTTACATCTCCCTTTCCTTCAAACATCAACTTCTCTTTTTTATTAATAAGGGACTAATATTTCTACCCACATTTTACACGTTGTACCCAATTTATACTTACACCTTGTTTACACGGCTCCCGTGGAGAGCTAGATTAACCCAATAGCTAAGTATTTGTTTGGATGATGGATTTTAAGTAGGAATTTTGTGAGGACCAGGGATTTAGTGGAAAACTAGTTAGAAATTATATTTTAAATCTAACTAGTTTTCCACCAAATCATTGATCCTCACAAAATCCCTACTTAAAATCTCTCATCCAAACAGAGTATAAGTTTTTTATGTGGATGTTCTCTTTGTGCTCGCGTGGAGATTAACTCAATAGTTAATTTTTTATGCAGATGATCTCTTCGTAATGTAGATCATTGTATGTATTAAATATTCTAAAAACTACAACCAAAAAAAATGTTGAAATTACAATAAAGTAAATAGTTAAAGAAGCTGAAGGTTTTAATCACTATTTAATTATTTTTGGTAAGGACGATCTGCATAATATATTGATAAATTATCTCTTGGATTATCTCTATACGCTCGCGGGTGTAATAAGTTGGATGATGCTTGTAAAAAGTTAATTGGGTGGAAAACTGCATACCAAACAAGTGGGTGTAAGAAATAGCAGTCCACATTATGAGCCGTCTGCCAAGTACCAACCGATTTAAAGATGTACTCCAAATAAAAAATGCGAAGTCAAAATGGGTGCCGCGCAAATCGACAATAACACCACCCCTAGAAGCTAGAACTGAACAAAAACCTGCTAGCTTCTCTCTCTAGCTTACATAAATGAAGAAACCCAAATAAGGAAAAACCTAATAAGAACAAGCCTTTGAGTTTGAGTCTCTCTATCTTACGTACTTAAAGTCCCCAACAAATCCTAGCTAGGGTTTTTTCCATTGTAGATCAATCCTCCATGGATGTAATCGAACCCGCCAACGACCCGCATCGTGAGTCGATTCAGCTCGACAAAGATGGAACCGATAAAGCCCAGCAAGATCAGATATATGGAAAGGTATATATGTTATATATGTTCATCTTATTAGATTTCTTTTAATTTTGCTCAGTTTTGTACTATAGAAAAGATCGATTGTTAAACGTTGAACCAAATTTAAATCTATTTAGTAAGTAACCATGCATATATACATGCAAACAAATTAATATTGATCATGACTAATTTGTTTTTCATCTTAATGATTTAGTCCTTAATTTTCTGATGAGCTTAATTAAAGAGAGCTTGAATTGATAATACAGAAAGAGGATAGTAATTACAGCCAAGTACTAGTAAGCAATGGTTGCGTCGACTTTCGAGGGAGAATGGCCGACAAGCGAACCACCGGAGGATGGAAGGCAACGCCATTCATTGTAGGTAGGTACTGTTCAATTCGCAATAATATTGTATAGTACTAGTAGTAGTAGTAGTACTAATTTTCAAGCTTCTCTTTACGCGCTTATTCCTTCTCTTAAATTGCATCTTCTAAATTAATATTGTTGTAGTGAATGAGGCGGCGGAGAGGTTGGCATATTACGCAGTAGCGGTGAATATAGGGACATATTTGGTTCAAGAGATGCACCAGTCGTTGCCGGATGCAGCCACACACGTTACTAACTGGGTTGGATTGGCTTTTGGTTCAACCCTTTTCGGTGCCTTTATTGCTGATGCTTATCTGGGACGGTTTCTTAACATCTTCATCTTCTCTTGCGTCTATGCAGTGGTAAGCAAACTAGCTAGCTGGCTAGCTAGGGCATATGGCATTCTGATCAAAGAAAGAAAAACTAGGGAGAAGCAGTAGACTAGGACCCCCAAATTAATTAACATTATATCTCTTTCTTTTTTTTAATATGTTCAAAAGTCAGATTTAGATTTCAATCTTTAGTAGTGGCCCCCCATCCTCAATTAATTTTGAACCTGACGTGCCCCCTTAACTATAATTTCACTTATAGGCCTTTTTTTTGGGTGCTGTTAAAGGGGTTCTCAAAAATGTTAGGGGGTGGACAAGTTAAATGGTCTTTTAACCCAAAATCACCCTTCTAATATTTTCCTAATTTTTACTAAGGGGGTGGTGTGGGTGTAAATTAAACTACCACCTCCAACCCCCTTTCTCTCTCCAACACGTTTTCTAATTCTCCATTAAACTACTCTTTCTCTCCAACTACTTTCTCTCTCTAAAACTTTTATTCGACCACCAAGGATCGAAATCGTTATTGGCGGGATACTTTATGAAGGATGAAGAATTTCAAGAAGGAACGCCATTAATGGAAGAAGATGAATTGAAGCAAAGTTCACCATTAATGGATTCCCAAAAACCTAAATGTTCTTTTTCGGAGGGTTTGAGATCTTCAATTCTAATAAAAATCTCTCAATCAAATAGTAATGAGGTAATACATCTTATTCGTATGCTTTTTTTTTGTTTCAAATATTTTTTAATGAGATCAAAATTTTCAGTTTTCGTACCTAATTCGTACGAGGAAGATAGAGTTTTTCGAAATAATTCGACCACCACTGGTTGAGAGTTTTTAGAAACTCGACGACCACTTGTTGAGTTTTAGATATAAACTCAACCACCAGTGGTTGAGTTTTTCTTCAAAACTCAACCACCAGTGGTCGAATTTTGGTTTAAAACTCAACTGACAGCGGTAGAGTTTTGACAGAAATTTTAAACCCTCTAGTGACTTAACCACTCTTACCTTTTGGGAGCCATTGATGGGTTTTTAGTCCTCACCATAAATCTTAACTCGAACCTAGAAATTTCTAACGATCTAGAAGAGATCGACTGTTGTTTTTTGAAATTCCTTGATTAAATTCGATAACCGGTGGTCGAATGGAGGAGTTGGTAATGGTGGAGAGAAGTTTAGAGAAAAAGAGACTGTGACGGTGGGAGAATAATGGAGAAGAAGACTATTTTTTTTTAAAGAGGAAAAAGGTTAATTTAGGGTTAGGTTTGAGATTTTTAGAATTGGGTGGAAATATACCTAGACAATCTTTGATAACCACCCCCTTAGTAAAACTATGTCCATCCCCCCAACCATTTTGAAGTATGTAGTCCACCCCCTATCCTGTCCACCCCCCTAACATTTTTGAGAACCCCTTTAACAGCACCCCTTTTTTTTTAGTTCGGTAGGTATATAGGGTAGGACCCCCAAATTCAAATCATCTAGAAAAATTTTTTGAGGAAGATTTCCTCTTTAAAAATCATGTCATTTAAAATACTTAAATTTTAGCAACTATTTTATTATTAAATTTTCAATGATACTTTTAAGGGATTAAAATTTTTAGAACATGCCGATTTATTTTGGTAGAAGATCAATCTCAAAAAATAATAACTCTTGTATCATCTCTATGTGCACCCTGAATGACACAATTAAAGTCTCTCATATATAAGGTCCCTAAGTGGTTGTCGTCGTAGCATTACTCTTCCCCTTATCTTGCAAACGAAGTGGGATGGGCCTAGACACTTAACAAAATTTCAAAACGAGATAATTTTACATCAGTTTCTCATTTGTAATTCATCCACGAACAGACAAATGGGATCAAATATTCCAACATATTTTAACTAATTTTTTGTGAGAATGATCTCCATAATGAGTCGAACATTATCACTAAATATTAGCATTTAAATCATCCCATGCGGACTTTAAAATGCACTGAGTTTAATAGCGGCTTTTTATGACCCGGGGTCAAGTATTCCGTGAGGGCAGTTTTTCTGGGCCTAAACCGGGCTTATCGAGGTTAATGCACTAACGTTTGAATTCAACTATCAGGGAATGGTGTTGTTAACACTCTCAGGCAGCCATGATAGTTTACGACCTCCTCCTTGTGTCGGCGGACGAGATTGCCAACCGGCAACAAAAGGCCAAACAGCCTTCCTTTACTCCGCACTGGCCCTGATTGGACTTGGAACCGGTGGGATCAAGCCGTGCGTGTCCTCATTTGGAGCTGACCAATTCGACAATGCCGACAAAAATGAGATCCACGGGAAGTTTTCGTTTTTCAATTGGTTCTTCTTTGCAATCAACACTGGAGCACTTCTTGGTATTACCTTAATTCCGTATTTACAAGTTCAAAAGGGTTGGGGATGGGGATTTGCTGTACCGACAGGTGCGATAATGTGTTCAATCATTATCCTAGCCGCGGGTGTACCGTTGTATCGGTACCAGAAGCCCATGGGTAGTGCATTCACAAGGTTCATTCAGGTTGGTGCAGCTTCTGTGAGGAACCATTTTCGAGGGGTGGAGGTTCGACGAGATTCGGTTCTTTTTGAGGTCAAGACTAACGACTCAGACATCTTTGGTTCCAGAAAACTCTCTAGAACCACACAATACAGGTGCCTATATACGTATCTCAAAATAACTTAAATTTTAAGTCATCGGTTCCATGTGTTGAATTACTAGTTTCTCTACTAATTAGAATTTGTAGCTGAGAATTGTTAATATTAAATTTTTGCGGATCTAAGTCAGCACTAGCATCAGAGTTTTTTTTTTTTTTTTCCTTGTCTTGTTAGGGATGGGATTTGAACCCTTGACTTCTTTGAATGGCACAATATCATGTTGAACACAACTCATCACTAGTGCAAAAAGGAAAACTAGATCAATCCCCACAGTACCCCCGGAGAGTATTAAGAAAAATAGGCCCACCCTCAAATTTGAATCAAGTTTTATGTAGACTGACTGACTGATCGATAAATTGTCTTAACCGTTGCAAAACAGATTTATTGTCCTATCATTTTTCAGTGAGCCTAGATGTATCCTATCATGAAATTGTAGTTTGTTGTATTCATATTGACAGGTTCTTGGACAAGGCAGCCGTTATAACTAACCATGAAGCTGATACTACCAACCGTTGGAATCTCTGCACAGTCACCCAAGTCGAAGAATTCAAATCCTTCATTAGGGTTTTACCAGTGTGGGCATCCACCATAGCCCTCTCCATCTCATATGCTCAACTTTCTTCCTTCTTTATCAGCCAAGCCTCTATCATGGATCGAAAACTCGGGTCCAACTTCGTCATCCCCATCGGCTCCGTGACCGTCTTTGCGGTCATCAATGCTCTCATCCTTGTCCCAATCTATGAAGGATGGATGGTCCCAATCCTCCGTCGTTGGACTGGTCATCGACGTGGCATAACTTCATTACAAAGAATGGGCGTCGGGCTATTCATTTCAATCTTCGCCTTCATTGCTGCCGCTGTAGTTGAGAAGAGAAGGAGAGAACATTATTCGAAGCCAATGTCGATGAGTGTCTTTTGGTTGCTCCCACAATTCATGCTCATGAGTAGCGCCGAAGTGTTTACATACGTCGGTCAGTTGGAGTTCTTTTACAACGAGGCTACCGATGGAACTCGAAGTCTTAGTAGTGCAATGTTTTTGAGTGAGATTGGGATTGGGAGTTGGTTGAGTACTGCACTTGTTAAGATCATAGAGGGAACCACAGGTGGTGAAGATAAAGGGTGGCTGAGGAATAAGTTGAATGATAGCCGGCTCGACTACTTTTACTGGTTGTTAATGGCGATCAGCACCGTTAATTTCTTCATCTACCTGTTGGTGGCTTCGCATTACAAGGGTAGGGATGATGTTGGTAGTAGTGTGAGAGATGAATCCGTGGTTGAGTTACAGCCGGCAGATGCTAATTAATTAGAGAGAAAGTTAAATTATAAGGTGTAGCAAAATTGATACCCTTTTGTTTGTTGAACTTTTGTAAATTGAAAGTTGGATCATGCTTCAATTAATATGGGCTTTAACTCTCTCCAGCTGGCCCATTTAGAAAGCATAGATTAATAATTGGCCAATATAATTATTGGGCTCAATCGGCCCAAACTGTTTGTTTTTTTACCCTTTTCAGCCCATTCAAATTATTTCAATCCAGTCAAAAAAACAAACAAATAAACAAACAGCCCCTAACTTGACAGTTGAAATGCGGAACACTCAAAACTAAAAAAATAAAGCTACGTAACTTCCCAAACAAATACCAATAAGTAGCAATCTTTGATGTAGCAACATACCATGTGATGTGGTAAATTAGGAAGTACCATAAATTTGGTAATTGATATGGAGGCTGAGTAGCATTTTTGAAACAAGAATAATGCTAGATGGACGATTTGTACTGGTTGCAATCACATATCAGGTGATGGGGTAGTTTATGTGGGATAAAATGATTGATTATAATTTATACCATGAACTTTGCATGCTTAAATGTGATACTCAATTGTAATTAGGGCTGCACACGGTTCAGTTTGGTTAGATTTTTTGTCAAACCCATAGCCAAACTATTGATTAATTTAGGAAGACCAAAACCATACCAAACCATAATGGTTTTTTTTTTAGAACCAAAACCATACCATCGGTTTTTTAGATTTTTTGAGTTTTTCGATTTTTTTTAAATTTTGGATTTTTTTAGGGGTTTTCGATTTTTTTAATAGACAAATCATTCAAAACTAAAGTTTAACTAGATTTAAAAAAAAAATTAACATATGACATTTATCAATTGATTATTTAAACTTAAACTAAAACATGACATAATTAGAGAACTTGCATTATAAAAAATTAAAGTTCGTTCAAACTTAATAAATGAAAAACTGATAATACCCAAATATTTATTTAAATTTAAAACATGAAAAAAAATGTCCAAGTATTCAACCATCTTAAGTAATTATTAATTCTCTCTCTTTTTCTCTGAAAATTATTAAATTTAATATGAGAAGATCATCCTTACCAAAAATTATATCAATCAAAAATAATTATAAGGTAATTTATAGGCCATCTATTTTAATTATTACTTTTAAATTAAATTTTGATAGGGTTAAAAATTTTGGTACGATATGATTAGGAACGAAGTCATAAATTTTTTTAAGGAGAAAACCACAAAGTACAACAAATTTCTTTACTGTGCCTAAAAACTTGTGGGGTACGTGTTAAGAAATGAGTTGGTCAAATTCTAATTTTATAAAAAACTAAGGCACAATATACTAAAATCTTAATAATTGGTGGGGCACTCAATTTCTTCATAGGTATTAGATGCTGGAGTTTATTTATTTTTTTTTTTGTGGGGCACTTCCCAACAAAGTGCAAGATAGCTCATCCCCGAATATGATTTATTTTATTTTTTTTATGAAGATACATGGTAAAGTATGTGAAGAGTTCATCTTCATATCTTAGATATCTCTATATTGATCCCAACATATTTTCCATAGCAACATAGTGGTAATTTTAATCATAGTATACCACAATTGAATTTTTCACAATAAAAATAATAATTATACAAAATAATATATATATATATATATATATATTATAAATAAATTAATAAATATGTATAAATTTGAGAACACAAATCACACATGACATATGTATTGCCTCATATATGATACAAATTGACATAGATACATTGACTTATGAAATTGTGATTATATTAAGAGCGAGACTCCTTAATTCATATTTTCATAAGTTAGCATGCATATTATAATAATGCATATGTATATGTGCGGATTTTTTCTGGTTTTTTTGGTTTGGTCTTTCGGTTCGGTGTTTTTGGTACGGTTTCGGTTTTTTTTGTTTTTTGAAAACATGAAACCAAAACCAGACCATAAATATCGGTTTTTGCGATTTTTAGTTTTTCTGGTTTTGGGTTTTTTGGTTTTACGGTTTGTCGGTATTTTTTCGGTTCGGACTGGTTCGAAATGGATTTAAAACCGCACCATGTGCAGCCCTAATTGTAACTCGTAACTGGGGTCAAATTTTTGGATCGTGTGGCATTTTCGATCAATAAATTAGAATTGCTTTCTTGAAAACTTCGTTGAAGTATCAATCGATATTAACCACAGAGCATAAACAAAGTTATACTCTTCAAAAAAAAATCATGCAGATATTAATTTCGAGAATCAAAATGATCAAAACTAACTTTCAAGTTTTTAAATCCGAATGTTACATTTGTATCGATCATTTTACCAATGTTGAAAGTGATATCTTGAAATTAAAAACAAAAAAAATATAGAGGGCCACTATGGACTATGAAAGTCTTGGGTAAATACTTTTTAGTTGTAATATTGTTCTTTTAAGTTTGACCTATATAATTTGGTATGACGGCCTTTCTTGTGTCTCTTATAGTAATGATTTCTACTTCGTTTGTTGGTGATGTTAACGATGTTAACGATGTAATATGGGCGTTAGACCCCTCCCACCTAAAAATTAATAAACTGTATACTCCCCAAGATTTTCTTAAAGAGTAGTAGTATTGGCACTCACTGGCCGTGCTTTCCCCTGACTGCCAGGGATTTGCCATCATAAAGCGTGTTGCAATTAGCATCATTTTTATCGTCTCTTTATCGACATTAATTAGTGTACTCTCTCAATCTCTGTCTCTCTCTCTCTCTCTCTCTATATATATATATATATATATATATATGGATTTTGTTAAGCTTTTTGTTTTTGTGTTTTGTTTAGTTTATTAAACTGTCCAAATGGGTTGATTTTTTAATATGTATGTTATTTATACTATTTGGATTATATCTGAAAAAATCAGCTCAATCCGAGTCCTCTAGCACCTTCTAGCACCACAAACACTTAATTTAGACTTTAATAGTATAAATGAACGGCTGACATTTAAAGTGATTTGTTTAGAGGGTTTGATATCTCTGATTGAGCTGATTTTTTGTGGACATCTTATAAACAATGATAACATTATGCTTACAAAAATTCAGCTGATTTGAAGACCTGTAACTTTCAACAAAATCCCTTCTAAAACATCCTTATCGTGTGCCCTTAGGACACACGTTAACAAGACCCTATATATATATATATATATCTCTAAGAAAGTGTGCTACTCATCATTTGTTATTATAAAATAATTAAGGATAGATAATGATAATGTATTATCCTCGGGATCTGTTTCAACTTTCATGATCTACTCTCCACCTACCCATTGACACTACTAGACTACTTTATTAAATTAACTAAAAAGCTTCACAATCTCCATCTTCCACTATTATTAATCCCCACTAATTATCTTTCAAAAGTTACAAAAAAAAAAAAAGTTCATTGGTTCTTAAATTAAAACGTTATGAACTTCAATTTAATACACTATTATGGGTTATCGGATTAATGGAAAAGTAGCTGCTGCTTTACAATTTCTTCAATAGTGATCCGTTTGGTGAAAATCTTGGCGTCACTTTCTTTTTTTGCTGCTTTTAATTTCATGACTTATTGCACGCTTGCAGCCACTTCACTTGATCATATTCACGAACCCAGAATTCTGTTCGTCCCCTTTTTCAAGGAGAAAAGTTGGGATGAATTCAAGCAGAAAACCAGGAAATTTCCTTGGTGGCTGACGCTGTTCTTGAGTAGTACTAAAGATTCTAAATAGTTTTGGTTCCATAGCTTTTCTCTCTTTTTTGTTCTTTTTTTATAGACTAATTCCCTAGCTATTAAGGAATTCTCAAGGGTACGTGGATTCTGTGTCCGTTACAAAAAAAAAAGAAAAATGGAAGAGCAGTTTATGCTAGAGGGCCAAAAAATTGGAATCAAAATGTTGTACTTGCAATCACCTATTGATAGTATTAGAAAATGGGTCGAGTTCTAGGGATACAAGATTTTAGCACATGATTTAAAGAGTTTTTGTTCACTGTTTAATTAATCATCTGATGGTTTAAAGTCTACTAATAAATCATTTTTATCATTTCTTAAATTTAAGAACTAATACATATCTATAAGTCGATAATGATCGAGTAGAATATGATGTCGTCGAATCATCAAAAAATAACTTTTGTGTCCTCTTCATATAGGCTTTATTATTAGAGAAAATAGGCACACTCCAAATACGAATAAATATAATATTGACAACTATTTTTACGAAGTTTAAAATGATCAATCAATCCATAGAGGTGAAAGGTTCAAATTCTCTCCCTAGCGTGAGGAGAAAGAAAAAAAATCCCACTCTATCCCTAAGCCCTAGGAGGAAGTGTTAGGGACAATGAGCCCTACATAATTGGACTTAATAAACGGTCAAACAATATTGAAAGTCTGAAACCAGTGGGACCAAAAAGAGAATAAAATGGAGTTATGAATGGTGATGGACAGAAATATTAATTGTGTTCTTTTGATGGAAGGTGGGTGAACAGTTAGTTGTGAATCATGAATTGTAAATGAGTAAGCTGGTAAGGTGATGATGGCAAAACAAAATCGAATCCTAAGAAGATTATTATTTTTTTTCCGAAGGAACCTAATAAGAAGATTATGCATAACATGCGTACGTGCTTCATATTCTTTGGCAGCAAAAATAGTGGTAAGGGGAGTAAATAGGGTCCACTCTTTAATTCATTTCATTTTCAGGTATTGATTCTTTGATTCATTTCCATTTCAACCATCATCATCATCTTCATGATGATGAGTTGGTTTTCGTTTTTTTTCTTTCTTCCAATTAGTGTGTACGTGCATTTCGTACATGTGCCTATATTTAAAATTGTTGTGTTGACAATAGTGATGAAAACTTTGCAACACAATATATAAAGATTTCAAATTCTCTAGGTTAGATACGCATCACATATTTGAAAAATATAGTTAAAATTTTTTCAACAGTTTTTTTTAATCACTTTTAGAATGAAAATATTAATGAGAATGATTTTTATAGGAAGAAGATCGATCTTTAAAAAAATCAATGCTTTGAGATTTGGATTACTTGACTTCACCATATAACAAAGAATAGGTGGGTGGAAATAGTCTTTTTTTTTTTTTTTTCGTCAGAAGTTTTGGAGATAGTCTTGCCCTAGCTTCTGCTGATGTTAACTATATTTTTTTTTTTTTTTTAAAGAGGGGAATTATTGCTAAGTACATAGAACCACCAAAGTAACTGCCATCAAAAGGCTATCGTAATCGCGAGAAGCTATCATCATCGAAACCGAATATTACATGGGACAAATTAATAGCAAACCATAAGCTAAGTGTTTTGATCCAATGACCTCCAAAATCAAACCATAAGCTAAGTGTTTTGATCCCAAGACCTCCAAAGTAAAAAAAACGTATACACAACTGTTGGGCCAAAGACCTATGTGGCTTCTATTTTTAAGAGTAATGCTAGGGAGATAAATTTTATAGAGAAATTATCAATTGACAAAGCCACAGATGTATAAAACAACAACATGAATAGTTGGGGTGACAAATGAGGTGGTGCCAAATGAATTTGTGTGCAAAATTTGTTGAAATAGAATTATTCCCTTTTCTTCCAGGTTGTTTGCTTTGTTTAATTAATTTAATATAAATATAGATAGAATGCAGATTTCTTAAGAGCCATTGATTAGGCTAAATAACAAACTGTGATCATATTCATTAAAAGCTTTCCTTTTTTCCAAGCATACAAATCAAAATTCATTAAGAATTAAAACTTCATACACGCACTCTTTCTAATGCAACTTAAAAACTAGCAGTACTTCAATTCGTAGTAGAGTAACCAACAGTAGTAGAAGTTAATTATCATCATCACACATTTTCGTTGGAAGGTGGGAGCAATGGCTGAACCAGGGACGATTTGATGTGGTGGGCCTGGTGGCTGGTAATTGTCCTGTTGTTGTTCCCGTGCTCCGCGGAGGATGTGATCACAGCAACTTGGGAAGCAAACTTCCTTTCTTCTTTCTTACCCCACAGAACTAAATATAATCCCACTATGATCAACACTGCACCTATTATCCTGTACATCCACATCCAAATTCAAATGTAAGATATCAAACAAATGATCATAAAAAATAAAAAAGGCTTCAAATACGTTGTTAATCAGACGGTCTGAAAAATCTCAATCGTGTGATCAGATCTTCCAATCACTGTGATTTATATTATATATTTTTAGAGATTCGGAATTCGCCCCACTGTCCCTATCCCTAATACCCCTAAACCCAAGGGCTCAAAAATGTCAACATCTGGCCTGGTTTACCATGCTGGACAAGAGAAGTACACAAGAAAGCATATATATATATAGAGAGAGAGAGAGAGAAAAAAAAAGAGATCGAGATGATAATTGATAGGGGTAGGGTATCCCTACGTACCCTCCCAAGTAGAACTCCTCGCCTAAGGCAATGGAAGCCATGATAGCGACCACTAAGGTCTGAACTGGTTGATAAACAGCCACAAATACTGGACCTCCCCTGTCAATGCACCATATTTGAACTGCAAACGCAATCCCAGATGCCACAAAACCCTACAACAACAACAACAACAATTAATTACCATATATACATTAATTAATTAATTAAACCATAGTAGTACTTCATTATTAAATGTTGTTATATATAATTGATGATGATCAATTGGATCGATTATACTTACTGCATAGAAAACACTCAACAATTCACCACCAGAGTGAATCAACCAAGCTTGGGATTCCCTCTCGACGACAAGAGCAATGGCCAAGAACTGAAGAACACCAAAGAAACAAGTACAAGAAGTGACAGAGAGACGAGCTGGGTATTTCTTAAGAACAGGAGCTTGAAGCACGAGCCATCCAGACCATGACAGGCAGTGACCAATCAAATAGACACACCCCAAGGTCCAGTTCTTCCCACTGGCATCTCCAAGGGAATGAAATAGATCAACAGCAGCAGGTGAAGTTTGCAGTACTACTGGTGGTGGAGATGGGGAAAATATAGTAGGCCCTTTGTAGAGTGTTATCACTGAAGCTCCAATAACGCAAGACAGTGTCCCTAGAGATTTCGCTATTCCGTCTTTTCGGTTTAGACGCACTTGCTCAATCCTGTAAATCAAAATTATTAACCCTTAATTAATTAACAGAGAAATTAATTAATTAACCCATATTTATGAAGTATATCAAATTTAATTAATTAAGAGTTTTTAGGGACATATATGGGAGGGGGCTTGCCGGAGAGCAACAGCCATTAAGAAGGTTAAAGCTGGAACAGAGTTCTGGATGGCAGAAGCGAATGTGGGCGATGTGTTGTCCAACCCCAACAAGTAGAATCCTTGATTTGCAGTTATTCTGTACATGACAAAAAAAAAAAAAAAAAAAAAAACCAAAATTAACCTTTACTTGTCATATTAATAATCTTATCTTTCTCAAATGATGAATTTTAATTAAGTTCTGTTCTTGAATTTAGGGTGTTGGTTAATTACCCGATAAGTGCGAGGAGGAAGAACTGAACAAGAAATGAAAAATTCATACCAGGCCTCTCCTTCCTACAATTAAAAAACAACGAAGAACATATATTATAAAAAGATGGAACCAAAAATTAAGGATATTTTTAGTTATTGGAGCAAGTAGCAGCTAGAGGTTAATTAATTAAAATGCTTATTAATGAATGAATGAATGAATTAATTACTTCTCTAGAAAGAAAGCGAAGGGTGCGAGGAGAAGCAAAGCGATGATGTTTCTATAGACAAGGAAGACGAGCTTGCTGATGCCCATATTAAGGGCTGCTCGAGACACAACATGGAACCCAGCGTAACCAAACTGCAAGGCCAACATGGCCAAGTGCAGTTGGGTTCGTTCAGCTGGCACTACACACATTCTCCTCGCCCAGCTCCCTGAACCTGCGGTATCCGCCATTGAATAACCTAGGGCTAGATGCTAGCAGACACTAGCTAATTAAAGGAGCTAGCAAGCTAGCTCGAAAAGAAATATGAAAATGGGAGAAGTAGATGTTGAGTTGTGATGGATACGAGGAGAGGAATTGGAGGTCTATAAATATAACCCCTCGAGGGGAAAGAGAAAGAGTCTGTGTGGACTGTGGAGTGGACCCCCCCAAACGAAGTCTTGTTTTTTTATCTGTACGACTTCTCAGTTCTCAGTGTGATTTGTTCACCCACTTTTATAATGTGTGTGAGCAACACGACACAATCTCAGCCGTAGTTTGTTAGACGGTCAACCCCGCCTTCGTTATCCTTATAACACCCAAGGATTAGGATTGCGTGGTGTTGCTCACATACCTTTATAAGAGTGGGTGAACAAAATTGCATTTCTCTCTATTGGTGCAATATCAATTTTGTAACAATGAGGGGCCGGTTTCAGCCCGGATTGTCTATGTCGAATTCTAGCCGGTTTGGCCCAGTTGAATCCGGCTCGAGGTGTTGCCAGCTTTAAATTGTGTTGCCTAAAAAAATTAAAAAAATAAAAAAACTATAGTTTTATAAAAAGAAATACAGGATGTATGCCCTAAGAGCATCCACAGTCATATAAGCTAAAAAGGTGTTTTAGTTTTCTCTTATTTAGCCTACAAGACCGAGTTACACAGTGATAGGCTAAAAAGGTGTTTTAGCTTTCTCTTATTTAGCCTACAAGACCGAGTTACACAGTGATAGGTTTTTAAAAAAGTTTGAGAAATTATTTAAAAACTGGTTAAAAGGATATAACCGTCATTTTTT
>MVGT01000132.1:141408-204054 GCA_002174775.1 Macleaya cordata
AATGAGACGTGGTCTTACCTCTACGCTCCATGGGACGTAGTTTCTGCTCCACGCCCCGTAAATCTTTCTCCAGACTCATTTCCAAAAAGCTAATTTTAGCCTATCTGGGACTCTCGTAGGGGGAAATTCTTATTTTCCCCTACCCACTACTCAACTCAAATAAGGTAAAAAGGTATTTTACCATACCACTGTGGATGCTCTAAGAGCATCCACAATAGTTCACTTGCAAATTGCATTTTCCTAAGAGTATTTTACGAAAAAAAATTGAATCTTGCAATATGAGTCACACGTAGTGGAGACCGCCTATAGCTTGAGAAATAAAAAAATTTAAAAAAAAAAAATTTGGGTGGGCATGGTGTAGAGGGACGCCCAACGCCCCTAGCTAGGTCTCCAATGCTTCTAGACCTAGCAAAGGGTGACCCGACATGACCCGCCAACCCGACTCTAATTTGATTTGCCAAACTTGACCCTAATCCTACCTGCCAAATAAGCAAATAGGGTTAGAGTTGACATTTTCTGACCCGCGGGTAATCCGCCAACCCGTGAACTATATATTTTTTGAAAAAATAATACTTAAATTTATGTTTTTAATAAGTAATTTAGTCTTTTAACTAATAAATTTAAAAAAATATACTTTAATGAATGAGTTTTAGGTTTAAAATAATAATTAATGATAATTAATGAGTAATAAATAGTTTTTAAAAATTTTAGATTTTAATTATGGTCAACCCACCAACCCGTGAGGATCAATCCACCAACCCATGATGGTCAACCCGCCTAGGGTTAGGTTTTGAAAAACTGACCCGTTTATTAAACGAGCCAGAGTTAGGGTTAAACAATCTTAACATGTTAATCCGCCAACCTAGTTAGGGTCAATCCTAACCCTAACTCGTTGCCAGATCTAAAAGCCTCCCTTCCTCGGGTGCGCTAGCCATTATTCAAACCTTATTTGGGATGATAGAGTAGTATTTTCCTTGGGGAATCAGTAGCTTTTTCTTTATGCATTACCTTCCAACATTAAACCCACGACCACTTCAAATATGAGGATGAGGCTATGTGATTCAGTTAATAAGTTTAAGCTCGATATGGGAAATTCGAAATCCCTCACATTTATTTTGCTCAAATAAAAAAGAGGCCTCTTCAAATGAGGGACAGTGCTAGCGTGACATCAAGTTTTGGTGTCGACACCAGCACATTTTGGCCCAAAAAAAGGGCCTAGGGCCCACATCTGGGGCTGAGTTTTTGGTACCATTTTCTCCTCATCATGTAGATCCTTTCAACAAAAAATCAATCCATTCTAAACCTTCTAACCTGATCAAACATTGAACTCTATTTATCACCGTTTATTTTCTTACCGTTGATTTCTAACCTATTTCTAGCCAACTTTTGATTGGGTTAGAAGTCTTAGAATGGATTGATTTTTTATTGAGATGATCTATATGATGAGTAGAACATGGTCCCAAAAAATCAGCCCCTGATGTGGGCCCTAGGCCCTTGTTTTGGGCCAAAAGGTGCTGGTGTCGACACCAAAACTTGGTGTCACGCTAGCACGGTCCTCAAGTGAGATACGAGTTGGTATTTGCTGATTGAGCCTGCCATGACTAGAGACATCAATCTAAGAAAACAATTAGAAATAAGATTCTCTAACATTAACTCAACCCTAAAAAGACGTTATTTTGTATCAACTGTAACCGTTCAAATTATCTTTTGGTTGTCTCCCACATCCTTCACTTTACCACCCTCCCTCCTCCTCAGCTAGTCAGCTGACAAGACAACCCCCTGCATTCTCCAGTCCCACTTAAAAAAATGGAATGAACAGACAAAAGAGAAGAAGAGAGAACAGAGAGATCTGCTGGTGACAGCAGGTTCTGTTTTGGCTCCATGCTTTTAAATTTTAATGATGATTAATTGAGACGAGGTTAAGCCGCCATTGATAGAAATAATAGAAATAACGCACGAGGGGAATGGGACCCCTTTGAATTACATCATCCGTACTCCATGTGTCATGCATTTTAACCGTTGGATGCTTTCACTCAGATCTCATTAAATTAAATTGAAATCTTTGTAAAAGGAAGACCATATACTTTGCCCAATTTAAAAGTGCACAATGTGTGCCTAATATTACTGTGCTGAAATATGTCTGGCAAAGATAAATGTTTTTCCAACAACAAAACCCTATATAGAAAAGGGTAAGGATATTGCACATGTCCATGTGGAATTCATGTGGGAAGGATATTGCACTATGTGGTATTGCACTACTATTCACGTGAAGGTGATCTAAAGGGTATTTTTCGGTGAGTGTATTCTTTTCATCGGGCATCTCATTATATTCAAAAATCAATCCCATTATAGAACTTCTAACTCCCTTAAATTATCTCATTAAAATAAGTAAATTTTAAGTAGCTTTCTTAACCGTTGACTTTCAATAAACTTTTCATGAGATTAGAAGTTCTAAAATAGGATAATTCTCAAGTACGATGATCTACATCCATAGTGAGGAATACTAGCACAATAAATTAGAGTGTTGTTATTGACACTTAAATTTTTAATTAGTTGTGGTTTATCCCACATTTTGATTGGGAGTATCCCACTTCTAAACATTTAGTTTTCTTTTTAATACAAAAAAGCTGCAAAATTAACCGACCTTCTTTCTTCTCCCTCTTTCCTTTTTCTTCTAAAAAACCCTAGAGTAGAACCCACGACCCCTTCAGGCTGATCTCCAAATCAAATATATTTTTTTTTTGTTTTGAGAGAATTCATCAAAGGAGAAGGGCGATGGCTAGGTCGAAGCGACTCAATCCACCCCCTCTACCATCGTCCGATAGAGAATAAGTTTCTCAAGTACGAAAATAGGAAAAAATTCACTAGCACACGTTTAGACTCATTCGTGGATGAAGGAATATAAATGAGAGGTCTCTGCCACGGGTGGAGGAGACTCAACACTTACTCTCGCCCGTGGATGAGGGAGTCTTATAGGTAGGTAAAAAATATGGAATAAGTTTCTCAGGTACGAAAACAAGAGAAAATTCACTAGCACACGCTTAGACTCGTCAGTGGATGAAGGTTCCTAAATGGAAGGTCTCGGCCACGAGTGGAGGAGACTTTATGCGAAGGCTCGCATGTGGATGAGGGAGTCCTTGGTGTTGGACTCGGCCTCGGGTGGGTGAGTCTTTGTATTACGACTCGTCCCTGAGTGGCTGAGTCCTATTCGTGTGCCCTAAATTTCTATCTCGTTTTTTTGACAAAATAACAATAAAAATTGAAAAAAATTGTGACAATACCTTCGAATGATGTGATTGAGAATTATTTACGAAATTTGAGGAACCAACCGTCTCATCAATTGAGCTTTTTTTTACAAATCTAACTCTTTTAATGGAGTTTTACTAGAAATAGAATCATCCTCCATAAAAATCTATGTGAAATATACCCTACTTCATAAGGGATTTAATGCTCGGATGCTTGAGGCTGAATCAACAATGAAAAATTCATTGATGAAGGAACGAATAAATTTGTTAAAGGTAGAGTCGATTTTTCCACTTTCTCTCTTTAATCTAATCTTTTAAGTCCTAATAATAAATTCTTTTTTAATTATTAATTGATTGAAAAGTAGCTTAAAAAATGAAAAGAAAGGCCACCCCGAATAAAAAATATTTTTATATTAAATTGATTAAAATTAAGCAAATTTATGCCATAACCTATAAAAAACTTAAGTGTCAATAACAACACTCATAAATTATAGTGCAATATCCTCCCCTATAAAAAAAATAAATAAATAAAATTCATTTTTTAAAAAATTTACCTCTAGCTTTAACTACGGAGAGCCCTCTCATAGATCCCCACTGCTTGGATAACATCTTCATCATATATAGATTGTTTGTGCGCCTTTGTAGACTGACCAAAATCAAGAATTGGAGCCCGACGCAGTATTGGCGTCGTGGGGCACATGCCATAACACCAAGAAAGAATTGGGTGAGATGGTTGAGCAGGTCCTATGGTGCCATGTTTGTGTTGGTCAAGTTGGGATTTTGGTAGCATTTTTTATTTTTAAACTTTTAATCCTTTTAAAAATAAATTTAAAATTATCAATAAAAATAGATTAAGATGTTTATGTGAAGATCTACCCGGTAAATAAGTCATCCTCATCAAAACTTAGTCAATCATCTTCCCCATAGCTCTACAACACATTGGACCCACATTGAGCCATTTTAGATTGAGTAAAGTATCACTCCTCATTAATTTTATGTAAATAAAGAAAAAGGATCGTACGGCTAAAGAATCCAATCGATTAATTACATCCAACATCAGTTGGGTACTACTGGCACAGAAAGATTCCCATTGCTTGCTCAGTGAGGATGACTTTCGGTCAACTATATAATTAGTCTTCTTCTTTCCACCTGAACGGGACCCAGTGATGATCAAATCTGATCAAATCAAGATCAGAGTAATACATGATGAATAAAACCACGCCCAACACAATTCAGACCCCCCCCCACCCTTTTCTGCTTTTTTTTTTTTTTTTTAAAACAAAGCAAATAATATTACTTCTCTGTAGTTGGAGCCTAATTAATGACTTTCTTTAATCCCTTTCTATCTCTCATGTAGTTTGTGTTAAATTATAATTAAGGTTTATCAAAATTTTAATCCTCCGATTAAGGAGGGCTAGTGAAACGTACCCACAAATCCCACTCTGCAAATTAATCTGTGTGTGGGGGGTGTCTAAGTACGGACCTGTTTTCTTTATCAGACATGGTGCTCGCTCGATTGAAACCACCATCATTTTCATTTCTTCAAAAAAGAAGCCCTCCTCTGTTCATCGATCAGGAAAAACGAAAGAAAAAACGATCAAATAACAAACATATTAGATATTTCTATTGCTAAAGTTCATTTTTTTGTGTCATCGATCTGATCACCTCCACGCTTTCTAAAAGCTTGCAGGCAAATGTGGACTAAAGGGACCTTTCGATGCGGACGGTCATTATCAGCCTCGGACATCACTCTGGCCAATTCTACTTAAGTAATCTTTGACTGTCTCGCGATCTTCTTTAGCCTCTGTATAGAACTCAAAATTGTACGGGGTCAGATGCAAATGGCTCCAAGCATTCAGACAGTGAGCCTGAGCCCACCCCAACCAGGCCCGAATTTGATTAGGGTTAAGGCTTGGGTAAGCCTTTAGGCAATGTTTGCCAGAGTTTGATCAGCCTGGTTAAGACTCAACATGAGCCAGCATTTAGAATGCACGTGTTACACTCTAGTCGCTAGTAATTAATACCCTAAAAATTTAGATATACAGAACACATGAGATCGTGACTCGAGGGACGGAGATAAAAAATCATTTCCAGTGGGTAATTAGAGTGTATTTCAGAGCGGGAGCGTTACTCTTATACCACGGTTCTCGTTACTAAGATCTCTCTACTATGAAGTACCTATTTAAAGAGTGAAAAAAAGACTTCCACTATGAAATATATCGACCATCCAAAAAGTTGCCCCAGTAATGGAATAGTTTATTTGATGAATGTAGTCCACTTCCCCCTCACGTGTGTGTGGAACTCTAATTTGGATGACATTGAGTATTTGTGACTTTTGGGCCTCTAACGTATGAGCCTGCTCGTATTAAATTTGTGGGCATCCAACTCAAAACTAATTAGTTATGAGTGAAGTTATCCTGAATCTTTATGTATTGGGCTTGCAAGGCTTTAATATCTCTGTGGGACTATTCTCAACAGATATACACTATGGAAACAGTAGAGATAAATCAGTCGATCAGTAGGTAGGATGGACGTTTTCCATTGTTTCTTAACTGCCGGAAACGATGCCTTATCTTTTAGTTACGATCAAGATGAGTTCAAGAATCAAGGCTGGTTTGTAAACTGTTTATCATTTATGGGATCTTCATCTACCCGTTTTGGACAACACAAGCAAAGCCAAGTCAGCTGACCTGGTTAATACCGTGCTTCTTAGATTTATGTGGGTTGGCTCTTTTGTGGTAAAATCAGTAGTGGCAGTGACTCTTTAGAGCTTTTGTTTGGCCATTTTAGAATCTAAAGTTATTCCCACCCAACATAATCAACCTATATGGTTGGGTGGTCACTGGTCATAAAAGAACCCCAAATTATGTGGTTAGTGTTCATAAATAAAGGAGGGAAAAAAAAAAAAAAGAGAAAAACCCTTAATCAGCTGTTGAAGTAAACACTTTTTTTTTTTTTTTTTGTGTGTTTAGTCCCTCTAAAATTTGAAAGTAGTGAATTACCTTTTAAATACAAAATGGGCGAAAAAAACTGTTGACAGATGGTGGAGAAAAGAAATTCTTACTAATTTGTTTTGATGTAAAATATGTCGAAATTTTTCATAAAATTTATATTTTTAAAAAATATTTGCATTAAAAATATTAAATATATATTAAAAAAAATATCACCTACTTTCAACTAATTAAAGCCGACAATTAACTACAACTTGAGTCTTGAAGTTGCATGCTCTGTGGTCTCTTTCACAAGATAGTATCCGAATCTTTTGAATGTAATTAAAGGTGATTGCTTTGAAGATGGTTCTCTCAAACTGAACAAAGTAGAAGATTCTTAGCAAGTCATTTTCAAAATCTTCATCAAGATCACCACCACGGCCGCTTGTGCCCCCCAGAATCCAGATAGTCAAGAGTCAGGACAGCCATTAAAAAAAAAACTCGTGATTCAAGACTTCATTCAAGGCATGCATTTAAATTATGTCGAACATTCACTGTTGTTGATCACTCCTTGATCATCAAATTGTTATAACCTACCACATCAACGTTGTTAAATACACATTATAAGAACTTTTGGCAACGGTTTTATTTCTAACCGTTTTATTTCCAAAATTTCAAACTTAGAACCGTCGTCTAAGGTCATTTTTGTTGTATTGCTAGTGCCTAGCTAGTAGTCTAATTGTCGCGTAATCTTATATTTTAGGGCACCAAAATGTCCCATGTAGAGAAAAATTGTCACAAATAGAGGAAGCTTTTTCTCCTAAACTGTTTAGAAATTGTAGCTTTCAAATTAGTTATTTAAGTCGTACTACTGAAAGGAATCATAAGTTTGAGGTTCGCACGTAATTTACGTGAACTAAACCACACATATTCCACGTCGAAATTAGGGTAAATACAGTGTACGTACAATATAGTCAAGACGAATCTGATGGATTTATTGAAGTAACGCACTCATCACGCTGAATGCGCGAAATGATGATACCGTCGAAAAATGCAAAACACTGTTGGAAGTGACGGTACAATTGGTGGTGTTATGGCAGTGCACTAAGTAGCAATCCAACTAGTTCTGAACAGCCATATCATAGTGGTTCAATGATATACATTTTGAAAGAGGTATCAGGCAAGGGGATCTTTTTTCAATCGTACGTATTTTCGCTGTTACTGATTTGAAATCCTACAAGGGTAGAGAGAGACTTGAAACATCGCGAATGTTCTCATTGCATTGTCGGTATACGTATAACGCATATACGTTACTTCAACTGAAGTTCTGGTAGCTCCAAAAAAATGGGAAGCCTTACGTTCACAGAAAGATCATCTTCAGACTGGTCAATTACACCCAAGTCTGTTTGTGCATTTCCCGAATATATCAGACTTTTCATCATTGATCAAAGGTGCCAACTGAGTTTCTAAAGAACTGCAAATCAGCTCAGATTAGAAGAAGGTACCTTCATTTTCATTCAACTTTTCCTACCATAGTAACTAGAAGTATGGTAAACAGGTTCCGCTCCCGCTCCAAGGTTCCGCTCCAGAGGCTCTCCGCAATTTGGGACATTTTTTATCGGCTGCTCCGGTGCTCCCAATCTAAGCTGTGGTTAGTAAGGTTCCAAGTTAACATGTAAGTCTGGGCCTGAGCTTTAGTTGGGCCAATTCAAACTCTTCATGTGTTCAGGTCTAGATGCAGTCCAATTACTAAATTCCAAATGAGCCTGCCCCAGTAGAAATAAAAACCTAAATGGGCTTAGGGAATCACATTTCTGACAAACACATTCTCGCACAGTTCTCAAGTAGCGGTTGACCCTCTCCTCAACTGGTGAGGACCATATTTTAATGCTCCCAAACTAAGTAACCATTGGATAGTGGTGAGCTCCTACTCCAAAACCTCGTGCTCCATTCCAATCGGCTCCATTCCAATCGGCGCGGTGCTCTGATGCCCCCGCTCCATGCTCTACGTTACTTGGCTCCCAAAACAGCCTCTCACCACAGTATCCCTAAACTGAAACTTTTTCAGAAACTTACCGAACATACGTAGAAAGACAAAATCCTAGAGAACAATAATCCTCTTGATTTTGAAATGTTCTTTCCCGTTCAATTCAGCAAGCACAAAGTTTTATTTCTGAGAAAAGAAAATTAGGTTTTATAGGCTCTTGTGAGTATGAGACCATATAGAGTATAAACGAAAACTTATTGTTAGATTACATTGAAAACGTTACATAGAAACACAAGCTAAAGCTGAGACAACCATACATATGACGGCTGAAAACATGTCCATAGACTTCCATTCTCTCTGCGCCATTTTTTTTTTCCTTCCGCTGCCTTTTTTTCTTTCCCCGTATTTAACCAAACCTCTGTTCTCTGTGTCAACTAGGATATCATTATTTGGATGTGAAGTTGTCACGGGGGATGCTTCTAAGTTGAACTGCACAATCGGATAAACAGTCTGCAAAAGGAATTATTTATTCAGCATCTGCATTCTCTGCGGATTTCTTATACTCCGGCTTAAGCTCATAGGTTCCTTGATTCGCTCCCCTCTTATTGTAGACGCAAAGCTCATTCAGTATCTCTTTCAAGAATTGCTGCAAAGGTATGAGGTGAATGATCATCAGCAGTACATCCAGTTATTGACAGTATAAGCAAGTCTTAATGTGGGCATGATTTCATTACCCTCACAAAATCTTGAACAAGCTAATATACTAAAGAACATACCGCAGGCTGATCTGTCTCTTGAACCAACTGCTTCAATGCCCAGTTTGGTTGCCTCTCGAAAAGCTTAAACATAATATCTTCCAATTCCCCACGGTCCCTTCTTGTTCTTTTCATGTCCGATCCCTTGATTGGTGTTGCTTTCTTTTTCTCCTGACCAAGTTACAGGAGAAAGCTCCACAATATTAGATGATTGACAGTAAGCTGATAGAAATATGAGATTCTGCATATACTTCTTATGTGTGCTTTGCTGAAAAAAAGGTGCCTTTGATTGTTAAAAGGGTCAATAAAGATCAGCAAAACAACAAAAGATAAGGCAAATGGGTAACAGAAAAATAATTTGACATCATACCATGAATTGAGGAGAGGTATAAAATGAATACCTTAGAGGTGGATGTAATGAGTCCAACCATTCCAGGCATAGGCCTCATATGCGCCCCACGGTCATTGTCAATCACCTATACAAAAAGAGATGAAATTGAATACAGAAAAACTATATTAAAAAAAAAAAAAAGGAACTACAACTGCAGGGACAAAAGTACGACCATGAGTACAACTAGTTCAAGGAGAAACAACTGTTGAAACTCCAACCTGTATTTGTCTGGATTTTATCATAGATTTGTTTGTCCTTTCACGACACAGTTTACCATACTCCTCAATATTATCATTATGAGGCTTCATGTCAAACTTATGTTCCACTTTACCCTCGATTGAAACCTTTCCTACAAAACACAATTGTCCTTCCAAACTGGTTAACAAGCTTAACAGAAATCCCTTAAAAGAACTAGAATCCTCAATTAACATATAAATATGCAGGGCAATACTCAAAGAAGGATCAGGAAATCACACGTATGTATGTACTCTTTTATCAAGATATAGTTCCTGAAATAAATACTAATGTTTATAGTATGAATACTATGGTTATATATAAGTGCATTGACGTAATGAGGTATATACTAATATAGACTGCTAGAAAATAGAGTACATCATATCCTTAATTTTTATAAGCAGATCATAGGCATCACCAAAGGCAAGAGAACCTGGCATCATGACACAGACTATGATTCACACTTTGATCTTCTTTGTGCTTTTTATCAGAACACTTCGATCTTGACCCAGGCTCAATCGAGAACATAATGACTAGGTGGAGTCAATATTAGTTGAAACTTAAACCATGATCTATCATTTCCAAACTGATCGTCAGAATATAGGTAGGAGTTTGGGTTTTGAGCTGCTTGGTTGTAGAAAGCACTATTATTTATGACATACAACCTCCAAAGGTTGAAGTGGCCTGAAATAATCCTCTTAATAAGACTATTCAGAGAGCAGAACTGAAATAGCAAAGAATCATACTTTCAGTGAGTTGATCATCTAGTTCAAACCAGCTTGAACTCGACCCCACATGAATGTAAATCAAGTTTTAAATTTTTAGAACTTGAAATAAAATCAAGTATTCAGCTTACATTTGTAGTATCCTGTGTCAGGTAGGAGAATGTGATTCAACCGTGTATGTATAGCCATCTTCTTGTTAATGTTAAGATATACAATGTATTTCAACATCTAATCTTGAGCCATAGTTCGGCACTTAGTCTACCATGATCCACCAAAAAAAATAGTAGCATATTGCACTCAGGTCATCGTAGACATCAGTAATGAACACGATCACTAGTCCCACAGAAACATAGACATGAAAGAAGGATCATGTCTTAAACAACTAACACTAGTGAAAAAGTAAAAAAAAATAAAAATCCAACTAATTAACTAAATGAAGTTATCATCGCAAAAGCTTAAGATAATACACATCAGGATAGTCACCTTGATTCGTCTCAGAGAAAATACACATTGGAACAAAATCCTTAAACATATTCAGAGTATAATTCTTTGGCATATTTGGAGACTCAGTGCCAGCCAATTCCATCGTGAACTGAAAACCATTTATAGAACATGTGAAAAAGGGTATAGGCAGTTCAAGAAGAGAATACACCTTAATAACAAATATGAAGCAAATCTCAAATTCAACTGAATATTTAACTAGAAACATGAGATTAACAACCAATAATAGAAGACAGAATTGAAACTCTAGACACCCTCTTAAATCCAAAAGACCAACCAATGGACCGTCCCCAGGATCACTAGTGATCCAAGAATTACCTTGATGGAGTATCCCTAATCCTGTTGTTTCACACCCAAAGATCATCAATAGATATGGTTCTTAGGAAAATCACGATACAATAGGTGGCCAATCAATCAGATAGTCAGATGGATGAATATCGTAAAGATGACTTCTTCTTTTTTTCCAAAAAGTATCATAAAGATTACAGCATATGTGAATGTGACTTTCAATTACTAGAAATCCCTTTTCTATAAATCTTTCTTCAATTCTTTCCCAACACATTAATTAGGGTTTCCGAAAATCCTAATAAATCTGTTAAGAGGGGAGAATCCTCTAACATAAGACAATTATAGAGTCCGCAGAAATGGATCATGCTCAGATGTCAACTATGTGCGTTTCTGTTAGTGTTGTTACCATGAGTAATTTGATGCTTAGTTCGAAACAGCAGTTCCATACAAACTAATTCAAGAGAGAGAAATAACCTAATTTTCGTCAAATACAGTTTCAATTAGACCTAAACAAGAACCCTACAAAAAAAAAAAGAAAACAACGTGAAGAGAGAGAATACCTGGACGGAAGATGGATCTTCGGTGCGGAGAGGATCGACGGAGAGGACAACCTTGGCGACGGGATGAGGGTCGGCGGAGTGAGCCTGCCATGACTTGGACACGACTAGTGGGCACTTCATCAGCCACACAGATCTATCTGCTTTCATCGTCTCCAGGTTGTTGCTGCCGCCGCCGCCGCTGCTACTACTGTTCTTCTCTTCCTCCATTAACAATTTTAATCTCTCTCTCTCTCTCTTACAGAGTACAGACCTCTTTCGTTCGAGTTTGTTACTTACAGTTTCTAGCGACTGCCGTTTGAACTGGGAGTCAGAGACGAGTTGAACAGGTCTATACTTGTGTTGAACTGCTGTTTTAACGGGTGTAATTTAGGTCGAATTTCACGCACTGCCGGTTCCAAGTTTCCAACATCTATGAAACCACTTCCAAATAACACAAACCAAACACATCTTAAATGGGAACCGATTCGATTATCTTGATTCCGGTTCCATCTATTTGAGTACAGAACCGGAACGACGTATTTGATTGGTTCCACTATCGGAACTATTTGTACTATAGATTGGGTCGCAGCAAAAACTTTTGATTGTCATTATAGCATCGTATTATGAATGTGGTAAAATATGGATGCTACATAAAATATAGACTTTTGCCCCAAATAAAACTACCCCAATGAAAATGCAAAAATAAACTTGGAAGCATAATGTAATCGTAGAATGGAAAGTCTTATGAAATACACCACAAGTATATGTCTTACGAAATTTCCCACATGGAAAGCAAAAAACACTTGTATTGTAGATGCTCTTACACAAATCTAGGTGGCTGGATATTGAGTCTTTGCACACGTCCACCTAAGGATGGCCAAATGTTTTTTTTTTGGGTTTTGGAAAAAAAAGTCCTTGTAAAAAAAAGTCATTATATTTTTAATCATTTTTTATAAATTTAGTCCTTAGTTTTAGATATAAAAGTCATAAAAGTATAGACTAAGAGAGCATTTGGCAACCAGAAGCAGAAGTGCTTCTGCTTCTAAAAAAAAGCAAAAGTTTTTTTGAGAAGTAAAAAAATAAGGAGAAGTTAGTATGGTAAACTATTGACTTATAAGTCTAAAAAAATGATGAGTTATTAGTTGTTACACGGTACTCGATGAGAAGCAACTTCTAAGAAGTAGAAAAGTAAAAAAAAATTACTCCAAAAAGAAGTAACTTTGAAAAAATGTTACCATACAAACTTTTTTACTTTTTTACTTATATAAGTCAAAAAGCAACTTCTTAAATAGTTGCCAAACGGCCTCTAAATTTATAAAAAAGAATTAAAAACATAATGACTTTTTTTACAGGAACTTTTTTTACATTTTACATTTTTTTTATTAGAGAAGTGAATATGTTTTTTATGATATGAGTAACTCGATGCTAATTGGAATTAAACATGAATCTAAACTGTCAAAAGCAGTAGACACTACTAACTATACAAGCTGGAACATGCCAACTAGATGTTCTAAAAGCTAGATCAAATGGTTCATTTGATTGTCTGGGATGAAATTCGTCTGAATCTAACTTGAGGTCTGACTTAGGTCAAGTCAGATTTTCGTTTAATTCTTTTTTCTTTATTTTATTTTATTGAGTGGTTGAATTGATTTTTGGCTCACTTAAAAAGTTTGAGTCAAGTCTAACTCCAATGTTAAGTATTTAGAAAAAAAAATGAGTTGAAAATCTAACTCAATGGACAATTCAGACGAGTCAGACAAATCGAGATTTTAGTAAAAAAAAACAAACAAACACCACCTAACTAGTTAAACAAATGAAAGCTAATAAAGAAAGATAGCGGATCAAGATACATCGTAAGTGTCTACATGAAGTTGATCCAAAGAATGATATTGGGTAAGGATGTTCTACTCACCATGTTGATCATCCTCACAAAAAATTAACACATTCTAAAACTGGTAAACCCATCATTTCATGATTGTATATCACTAAAAATCAATGATGATTAAATTATTCATGATTTCATTCAATGAATGATTTTTTTTTTAAATCTATTTCACTCGATCAATAATTGGATCACTAATTTTAAAATGAAGTAATTTTTTGTAAGAATGGTTTACATGATATGAAGAATATCATGACTTAAAAGCGGGCAAATCATCTCTGTATGACCTCCACAAACTAAAAGCTACACTCAATAAATGAATAACAATGATCCGGGTCCAACCGAGAAGCGGTTTAACTCACGTAAGCGGAATAATTTTAGTTAGTTAGTTACGTTACGTTACGGACGAAGAACTGTTAAATTGGATTCTGTTCGCAACCCGACACCCAGATTACAGGCGTTCCGCGTTTGGTTTGGTTTCTATTTCTGTTTCTCACTTTATGTGCACTTTATTAAAAACTTGCGGTGCAATAAAGGAATAACAAATCACCACGTGTCAAGATCCTAATTAACCAAATCAATCAAACGGTCCTCCGTTTTTCTTGCCAAAGACAGTTGACCTTACGAATGGTAGATAAAAAGAGTGGTTGCGAAACAAATAACGTTCCCCAATTGCAATTCCATTGTTACATCGAAACAGGCGATGGATCATTCAAATTGCTTTCGTTTTCTTCTCCTTCTCCTAATTTCTTCATCTCTGATCTTCTTCTCTGCAACCGCTTCTATTGTTTCTTCCGATGCATCCGACAACGATCTTTTGATCCGTCAAGTTGTCTCTGATCACGACGATCTTACCTTGAACGCCGAACACCATTTCACTAGCTTCGTTAAGAAGTTCGGCAAAAAATACGCCGATCAAGATGAGCACGCCTTCCGATTTTCTGTGTTCAAGTCTAACCTGCGCCGTGCTAAACGTCATCAAACACTTGACCCTTCTGCGGTTCATGGTGTTACACAGTTTTCTGACCTAACACCTACTGAATTCCGAAAAACTGTTCTTGGATTGAGACCTTTGAAATTTCCAAGTGATGCTCATAAAGCTCCGATTCTTCCAACAAATGATCTCCCTGCTGATTTTGATTGGAGAGATCATGGCGCCGTTACTGCCGTTAAGAACCAGGTTTAAAAATCCGTTCTTGAATTTTATAATTTTTTAAGCGTTTTGTTTGGATTGATTTGGTGTTAACTAATGTTCATTACTTTTTTTTTTCTGTTTTGATTTGTTGGTGTTAGGGTTCTTGCGGATCGTGTTGGTCTTTCAGCACAACTGGAGCATTAGAAGGAGCTAATTTTCTTGCAACAGGGAAGCTTGTTAGCCTTAGTGAGCAACAACTTGTTGATTGTGATCATGAGGTTGGTTTTCATTCATTCTTTCTTTATATATTCAGATTCTGTTCATTTTTTTCGATTTGATTTGGGTCCCTATTGTGGATTATTAATTGATTCTTGTTAGGTTTTCTGTTTTACATTTGGCAATATACTTGGTTGTGGTTCTAAGTTGATGGTTTGAATCCTCTGTTTATTCGTGAGATTTTGGTAGATTAAATTTTGGTACTCCGGAATCATCTTGCCTTCGATTTGTATTTCATTCAATAGGTAAATCCTGCTAATTGTGTTAGCTTTTTGTTTCATTATTACATAGCCATACATATGTCATAATGAAGCTTTATCTTAGTTTCATAATTACATAGCAATAGTTAATGATGATGATGAACCTTTATCACTACAAAGATCTCACTTGAAGGCTTAAAGCTTTCCACTTATATAGAAAGACTTGCCGAATTTTCAATTATGAACTTTCATATTTGTAAGACTTTTTGAAGGTGCAAAGTTGTGGGACTTTTGAAATGTCTGGCTCACATTAAGTGGAACAAAATCTAGGCTGAATATTGAGGCTGAATCTTTGGGTGGTTGTCTTGTCGGATTCTATCTGCAATGTTGCAGCATTTAGTGGCTTTTACTTCTTTGTTTATCTGATAGGACAAAAATTGCAACTTTCCATCATGTTTTGTTGACAAGTAATGGAACTCTAGGGCATTTGTTTTGGCTGGTTAATAATTTATGCATGTCATCTGTATGTGAATCTGATTCTTACATGATATGTTATCATGATAAATGGTTTCCTAAATCAACAAATATACTTCATTAACAGTATGTATTAGAACTTTAGTATGCACTTGGCTGGGTTACAAAACCATGTCAGAAAAGAAGCTGTTTGAGTTCAAGTTTATTGATTTCATTTTCGTGATTCTTTTTTTTCGGTTGCAGTGTGATCCAGCAGAAGCCGGTGCGTGTGATTCAGGGTGCAATGGTGGGTTGATGAACAGTGCATTTGAATATACACTTAAAGCCGGTGGACTTCAGCGTGAGGAGGACTATCCTTACACTGGGACTGATCGTGGTCCATGCAAATTTGACAAGAGCAAGATTGCAGCGTCACTAGCAAATTTCAGCGTTGTTTCCCTCGATGAAGATCAAATTGCTGCGAATCTCGTGAAAAATGGCCCTCTTGCAGGTAACTTAAGATCGTACTGGAATTCACTATCTATTACCAGTTTTCAGATAATGGATCTCATGTTGTGAATTTGACGAGTACCAACAAATGCAAAGTGAGTAATTAGGTATAAACCATATAATGACTCTGTTGCTTGAATGAATGCAGTGGGTATCAATGCAGTTTTCATGCAAACCTATGTTGGAGGAGTTTCATGTCCTTACATATGCTCGAAGCGGCTGGATCATGGTGTACTGCTGGTGGGATATGGATCTGGAGCCTATTCCCCCATCCGTTTGAAGGAAAAACCATTCTGGATCATAAAGAACTCCTGGGGACCAAGCTGGGGAGAGAATGGATACTACAAGATCTGCAGGGGCCGTGACATCTGTGGAGTGGATTCTATGGTCTCGACTGTGGCAGCTGTTCATGTGAACCATTAGTAAAATATCAAGTTACCTTCTCGACATGAAGTTCATTGATGCACGAACTAACTTTCCTGTAAATAAGAAGTATGATGTTGCAAACTCCATCATCTCAGAGTCCCTTGCTCTGCAAACTCGTTGAAGTTGAATAGGAAGCATTTTGCACTTCGAATGTTGTGTCTCAAAACTTAATATGAATGGACAAGACGGTCATTGGTTCAATTCCATGTGCTTTTTTTTTTTTTAAAGCAAACTTAATTAATTTAAAAAAGTTGTCTGCTCCAAGAACTGGGAGGAGCCAAACAGGAGGAACACTCCAATACATCATGGTCTGAGATTGTTTGCCCCATTGGGCTAATTCATGAGCCACTTTGTTACATCTTCTAGGAGTAAACAGAAAAGAGATGTTCTCAAACAAAGGAATCCAGTTTGCAATATCCTTCAAAAAAGCATCAATCTTCCACGTCCCATTGTAGTTCTTCTTCTGCAGCTGCTTTATGACCACCTGAGCATCACTTTCAATTTCAATACTTTCGATCTTCCAATTCACAGCTTTCTTCAACGCCGTCGATATGGCTCGTATTTCGGCTTCTTCTGTTGAAGAGACATTAGTAGGCAAAGTAGCAGCATAATGAAAAGAACCATTACTATCTCTAAAGACAAAACCCAGGCCTCCCTTTTTAGCCCCGAATAGTTATATGATGAATGTAGTCATCCCTAGCTTGCCGCAATTAATGTATATCAAATGAAGAACATTATTTCAGTGGAAAACAATATACGGACGTACAAATAAATACCTGCATCAAGTACTTAGCTATGGCACCATCTTAAAATAGCTCATTTAAGACTTTGGCATGAATTGAATGTGCTTGCTGCATGAGATGCTGTCACATTTGTAGGAGTGCTAACAAAATTGGCATTGTTCTTGACATGATGATCTACATAGTCTATCATAAAGCGCTCGAGATCATCTATGTACCCCTTTTGCCGCTCCATATCACCAAAGATTTCTTTCATTTCCCTGGCTTTGGTCCTAAACGACTCGCTCTGATCTTCGTCCAGCATTACAACTCTCAATGACTCGGTCACAGAGTCCCTAGTGAACGATCCATCTCGTTCGTCCCTAGGTATCTCCAGCCCAATTTTCCTCCCATGCAACAACCTTGCCACCAACCCTTGATCAATCAACATAGGCAGAAGAACAAGAACCTTTCCCACGCTAAGAGCCTCAAGAACAGAACTCCAACCACAGTGAGTCAAGAAACAACCCACCGAAGGGTGCCCCAATATCTTATCTTGAGGCGCCCATCCTTTACAAATGAACCCGCCACGTCCCTTGGTTCGGTCCTCGAACCCAGCTGGCAACACACTACTCAGATAGTCCTCTTGAGTCGACCCGTGTGGACTCCTTATCACCCAAAAGAATGGCAACTCGGACGATTCTAGTCCAAGAGCCAACTCGATCATTCCTTCTTGACTCAGTGTCGCCTCACTACCAAATGCAACGTAAACAACAGACCCTTGTCGTTGTTTGTCTAACCATTCTCTCATTTCTACCCATTTTTTATCTTCAGCTTCTTGGATTATTAATGGAGGAGGAGGTGATAGTAAACCACCCATCTGAACAACCTGTTTTTTGTAAACCTCATTCTGGAGGAGATCAAACCACTCGCCCGATTCGATCTCAGCACAGCTTCTCACGAACACGGCGTCCGTTTTAGAGATCGTAGATCCGAGTCGATAAGTGTCAGACACCCCGGAAGCGTTATCTTCCAAATGATCATCAAAGGCTTTTTGGGCCTCGTAGAGACGATAGACCATGTCAGAAGAAGGGAAAGGGACCCACTTGGGAGGAACAGTGAAATGCTCGGGAATCGATCTTGACCCTCCATCTTCACCCATCAATACAGATGGTGGACCATAAAAGGCGAGGGTCGATGCCTTGAATACACTGAAGAAAGCACATGGGACAGCAAATTTAGATGCGATGGGTGGCAGCCAATGATGGGCAAAGTCGTGAACAATCCAATCAGGTGGAGTGGGAGAAGAAAAAGAAGTTTGCAAGAAATCTGTGAAGGGGGAATCCAAACGGTCGAATGCCTTCTTAAGGTACTGAATTTTGTCGTGGGGAAGGTCGATTGTGGCCTCTGCGTCTTGGGGTAAGCCGTAGATTTGAGGTAAAGGAAGGGTCACAAAATTGATGAGGTGCGATAAATCTGATGGGATTTTGGGGAGGATTCTTTGGAGGTTTTTAGGGGTAGAAAGGAAGGAGATTCGATGACCTCTTTGAGCTAGACACTTGGAGAGCTCCACAAAGGGAATTATGTGACCAAAGGCTAACCATGGAAACATCACAACATGAAGACTACTACTACTACTACTACTTCTAGTCGGATTGAACTTAATAAGGGAATAATTATTGGCAGCCATTATTAATTAATTGGAATTATAAACTCAATTTTGATCAATAATCAAAATCCTGCCTACAAGAGGTTGAAAAACAGAGGATGTGATTACTAACAAGCAACATATATATACATACACTAGGAGGGATATGCACCACTATTTATAACATGCGATCTGAACCGCCAAAAGGAGTAAATCATGCGGTAGATAATGCCTATATGTGTCACCAACTTTTGAGATATGAAGTGAATTCAATTTATTGTACCAATTATTCCTCCAACTACCAGAGCTGTATAATTGAACCTTTGAATTCAAACCACTCGTTCCATCAATAATGCACTTCAAAAAAAACACATGAAATTTAAAAATTCATGCGGTAGATAATGCCTATGTGTCACCTAATCCGATTAAATTTAAAAGTTCTTTGTTGTCTAGGGTGGTAATGAAAACACGACTCATTATTGAGTTTTGTTTTTCGGCATAACCCATAACCCATATCCCTATATCCTAATCCATGTGTCCGAATCAGAATTATTGTTTCATACCCATCACATTTCTTCTCAAATTTCTGAATCTAGCTAGTTTTTCGAAAAGTACAATGCTAGCGCAAGTTTTGGTGGCGACACCAACACCTTTTTGCCCAAAACAAGGGCCTAGGGCCCACATCAGGGGCTGATTTTTATGGACCATGTTCTCCTCATCATGTAGATCATCTCAACAAAATCAATCTATTCTAAAACTTCTAACCCGATCAAACATTGAACTCTATTTATCACCGTTTATTTTCTTACCATTGATTTCTAACCGATTTCTAGCCAACATTTGATTGGGTTAGAAGTTTTAGAATGGATTGAGTTTTTGTTGAGATAATCTACATGATGAGGAGAACATGGTCCCAATAAATCAGCCCCTGATGTGGGCCCTAGGCCCTTGTTTTGGGCCAAAAGGTGCTGGTGTCGACACCAAAACTTGGTGTCACGCTAACACGGTCCTTCCGAAAAATGTACTATCTGTTTGTTTATTGTATTTTCAACAATAAAAGAAGTTCAGAGAATAAGACTCACCATATGTAAAACCCTCCACCTTTTTGAGAAACCCATTCTTAATCTTTTAATAGAAGAGGTTATCGATCAAAATCTTTTAATAGAACAGATTATCGATCAAAACCAAACCAGTAGAAGTAAATTTCTCAAATCTTTAATAATAAATCATATTAAAAAACCATTCTATTAACTTATTGGGTTATGAAAAAAGAGGATTCAAATTTTGATCAAAATTTTTTTTCATTGATCAAAAAAGAAAACAGGGGATTCAAATCCATATACATGGAACCCCAAAATCTATTCAAAATCACCATAAAATTTCAGGAACAAACGGCTATAAATATTCCCATCAACAAAATATGTAAAGTAACCTATGCTACAACCAATCGGTGGTGCAAGTGATGATGGTGGTGGCCGGTAGTAGAAGTGGTTGTGGTGGTGCAAGTGATGATGGTAGTGGTCGGTGGTAGAAGGGTTTTAACTCACCACCTAATAAATTTTGGGTGGATTTATGAATAACTAAAAAATAACTACCATCAAAAATGAAAATGGCAATAACAACACTCTTTATTATGTCCCACGTAAAGCATACGGTCAAGATAAGGAGCCACAAAATTCGGTGTAGCTGAAGGGTTTTTTTTTTTTTTTTGATAGAAGGTACTATTGTTCAAATTACAACGACAATGTATTTCATATGATCCACTAGTCAGATGAGTGCTGAGATTAGACCTCTTATCACATCGACAACAATCAAGATTTTGATGGCGCGAACTTGCATGATCAGTTCTACTAACACTATATCTGAACAAACAGGAGAATTCACATTCAAACAAAACCAATCTATCTGATACGAGAGTTCTATACAAAAAAATAGAAGAATTCCATGATAATATAATTGGTTGATGATTAAATGACCATAACAGATTCCTTGGTTGGCTTCCAGTATCTAATAGTAGCCAGCAGATAGTATTGAATCATATGCCAAACTCCCCACCTCTCTACATCTCCGGAGTAGGATTACCAACCATAAATAAATATTATTCTTACACATATATATATTAGCCAACCTCACTCCGGCGACTATTTATTACCTCGAACAAACTACAAACAAACATCTCATAAATGAAAAAGGGGGGAGTGCACAGGCCAAACTCAGCCCTCTACCCCTTAGTTACTGGGCACATCATCTCATAATTGCCTTCTCTAAACATATTTTGTCCAAATCAAAGAATAGACAGATCTATACCACAAATGTAGGCACTGCGCAAAGAAGCGCATCATTCATCCTCATCACCAATCAATGCAAATGAGAATGGGCTGAATTTGTAACCGTCTCCCTCGTAGAACTTGTTCTGGAACTCCACCCAATGAAGACGCAAGGCGTGTAGGAATGCACTCAATGTTTCCATCACAAGCAAAACTCCAACAGTTGCAAAAATAAACACAATGATGCCAACAATAAGGATTATGACATTGTTGAACCTGAGTGCACAAGGAAAACAAAATGAGGTCACAATTACTCTTCTTCTTGCTTTTGTCCATCAGATTTGCTAACATTTAATATTCCATAGAAAACTAGTTAACTTACCCCCACGCAAGAAGTAGAACCTTCTCATAGAAAACACTTGACAACTCCGAATGTGCAAGACTGAATCATCAATCCAAACCAAAGAAGTTGCATGATCAGTCGCAATTAGTGACAAAAAAAACAAAAAAACAAAATACAAGAAAATGGGATTCAAGATTGCCAAAAGAAAGATTGTTGGTTTCCTTGAAAATTTATTAGGTTCCAGAAAAAGGAAAGTTATCCAACTTTTGAGAAAATACTGAAAAAAAAAGTAATTATTTTTATGGTTCCATCTGAACTTTTCCTTTTACCCGAACAAGCAATAAGAGTATGGAACAGACACTTGTCTGGGCTGAGGGAAAAGAAGGGGCATTCCATGCAAGCGCCCTATCTTCTTACATGGCATGTATTGAGAACGGTTGGGATCTGCAAATGAATGGGTCATACCAAGGACAGAGCCAAGATCAAAATCATACTCAACCAACAATAGTAACCATTTGGTCCACAGACTCCTTTAGGAGTGTATCCAATATATTTTCAGTCAAGCAGTTCCACTCATTTGGAGTAAAAGATCAGACGGTTATAGAATCAGGTTTATTTCCAGCTTAGAATCTTAGATCACCCTGGTAATTCCCATCAACTGGTGGAGATCCTGTTTCATGGAGTGCTTTGAGTAGGCCATAGACTAGGGAAAAAGGCTTCTCAACCCCCTTCTTCCCCGACTCCAGTATTCTCATCTATGCATCTAATACTACATATTAATATGTATGCTTTCGTGTACATGCATCATAAATGTATGTGAATATGCATGTATAAACTGACATCTAGCATGTCTGATGGTGCTCGGAACACAACAGAAATGGTATATCAAGATGGCGGCAGCCTACCTGAGGGCCCATAACCGAAGGTATGAAGCTGTATTTGAAACTGCTCCAAGCACAAATTCTATAGTATGAATGAGTTGGTGCACAAAAACTTCACTAAACTCAAATTCCTCATGACCATGGCCATGGGAATCATGATTCACCTCTACCGAGACAGAGTCATCAGTGCTGTGAAGCAGTTCATATGATTCACCTCTGTGCCTCTGAAACAAGACCATCACATTCAGAAAGAGAAGAAATGAAACATAATATAAGGCCACGGAAAAATAACAGGGTTTAAGCAAATAATAAGCAAACCTCTTCGTGTTGTTTCTTTAAAAGAAATGGTTTTGGCAAAAGCATCCACGGTACAGCAACAAGGGCCAGTAATAGTAACACAAGCTGGTTATGAGCAGAAGAAATGAATCAGTTGAAAGTCTTGAAATAGTCGATGCATAATGGAGGGAAAGAAGTGAGTAGACCTGAAGTGTTTTTTGACCAGTGAAAAGCTGGTTCTCCCCCAAATCATCTGTTGGACTCAAGAACATATATATCATTACATGGTATAAATCTGCTTTTGAACCAGTGCACCACTTCACAATGATGAGGAGAGAAAGGTAGCCAAACAGGCTGTTCAAAAATATCATCTGGGGAACAAATTGAAACCTGGAAAAATACAATGCTATTGTAAGAAAATGGAGTCAACAGCAAATAGCAAACTGATGGTTTGCAACATGCATGCAAGGGTCCAAGTCAATAATCTAGCTTACCAAACATTCACGCTATTCTTAAAGAACTTGGCATTAAAATAGCTCAAGATGATTCCAAGATTCATTTGGGCTACACCAAGAAGAATTGACATCTTCATCTTCAATGAGTTAAGGAATGGCAATTCAGACCGAGTTCCATGCCACTTAGGATCAACACCGAAGGGATAAGTGTCGCGCACCTTGATCAATCCCCATGTAGTAGTATCACTGCAACAACGAGGCCGAGATGGAAAGAGCAAACAGTAAATAATGGCAAACTTTCGCAGTGAAAAACACTTTTCTCTTGGTAAATGTATATACGAATAGATAAATAACTCATTCAACACCTGCAAGAATCACTTCGGCAATCATAGGCAGAGCGTCCAAAAAGTTCAAATGGCACTGAGAAGAACTCATTATAGATCAATCCCGTGTAAATTGAGAACAGAGACATCATCATAATAACATAGCGTCCACCGAAAGTCATTTCCGTAATGTCTCCAAGCTTCTGTTGACATAATAAGTAAACAAAAGTGAGTACTGAAACACTAAGAATCTGAAAACATTCATAATCATTAAAAGACTTAATTCACTATTTTGAGCTCACCAGAAAAATGAAAATGAAAAAAGTAAAATCTATGATTGCAAGAAATTTAAAGTAAAAAATGTGAAATCTTAAAATTCAAATGAAGATGGAAAGATGGTGCGGGGACGAGGGGGGTGTGGTGGAGGGATTTTAAGGTAGGAAAAGACAATAAACGATGTAAAGAAAGTTTTTCAGAGTAAGGTTCACATAGCAAGGTAATCTAAAAAGAAGGATAGTCTTATGTAATTCAAGACTAATGTTCCTGTCCTGCTATGTGAATTAATTACCCCTAACCAAGCTTTAAGATAGTATCATGGTGCATAAGCTGAAATCACAGTATCTATTTTAATACATATTACAACAGCATTTATGTGCTAGAAAATATCTCATATTGCTTTGATATAACTCTAAACGCGAAACGTTTCACTGAAGAAAAGGTTACTAAATGGCCAAACTCCAACAACTTGACAGCCAACAAAGATGTATGAAAATGTGGTACAGAGAAAAATAACAATGTTTTGGGAATCCCTTCCATAATATCAACAATCTCTCGGGCATAACCCGCTCCAGAAATTTCAATCCTCAAAAGTTGACCTGAAATTTATACACGGCTATCATGCTGGCTAATACCTACAAGTTAGCTACCGCTTGCATGTCTGTCCTGTTAATCCGTTGCACAAAAGTAGCTTCTTAAGTATCTAATTAATCTAACGTTCCGTAACCTGGAATAGTGTCAAAGTTTCATCTGTCCACTCACTCAAATGAGGCCACTTAAAAAATTCTCCTCAAAGCAATGTTATCAAAACCGGACCGGACCGATGGTTCAACCGAGGTCCAACCGGATTTTAAAGAAAATCGGTCTGGTTTATGTTAAATCAGTTCAGGAAATAGAACCGATGATTTTTTATCAAACCAGCGGTCAAACCGCTAAAAACCCGGACCGGTTTAAATAAAAAACCGTTTCCTACTACTTACCAAGACCTTCCACTCTCAAAAACCCTACCTTGTTGAACAAAAAGATAGACCTGTTACTGCATAAAGAAACAACCATGAAGGTTCAAGACTAAAACCCAAGAACTGCAAGAAACAGATCGACATGTGGACCAGCTGATCGTATTTGTTTCAGACCATCTTTCTTCTTCTTCTTCTCTTTGATTGAGTTTGTGAAGGTATTTATTAGAAAGAGGATGTTGCTAGAGGTGATTGAATCAGACCTTCTTTCTTCTTATTCTCTTTGATTTCTTACCTATTCTGATTCTGAATCTGAAACCCCCATCAAATACCCATTTCATAATGCACATCATCACAGCAATTTTACATCTTGTTGCTAGACATGTCTTACCTTTATCTCTCTTGCTAGGACACTTGACAGAAAGGTAATAAATGCAGTTGACCAAAAGAATTGATAACTACTATGAATTTTTTTAATAGGATATTTAATAAATAAAATCGGTCTGACCGAATTGAACCCTGATCCAACCGGGGTTCGACCAGTTTAATCGAATTTCGGTTCGATCATCGGTCCGGTTTTAATAACATTGCCTCAAAGTCAGATGAACTGCACAAACAACAAATTGCCTTACTTTAGAGAAAGTAAGGCCACGTTTTGGTAAGCTTAACACTTATCTCAAGTGTTTTCTTAAGCACTTAAATGAGAAGTACTTAAAATAAGCAATTTTGTTTGTTTTGATTAGCAGAAGCTGCTCGGAAACAACTTCTGCTTTTTTTCCCCCCTAAATATGGGCTTCTCCGGCTTAAATTAATTTGCAGCTAATTTTTACCAAACATAATCGATGTCAATAAGCTAAAAGTGGGTTTTTAGCTAATTTTAAGCTTTACCCAAACGCTACCTAAGCCTCTAGGTTAAAGCCATCTTACTATGCTCTCAAAAGCTAGCAAGTAAGCTAATGAAACCTATAACGCAGTGATTATGCACGACTCCAGCCAAAAAAAAATAAAAATTCACGTCATTTAACAAAACTTTACATTTCACCAATCATCGTATCATGATGTAAAAAAAATTTCAGACCAGTGTAAGAATGAAACTGAAAAGGCTCCATCGTGGTGAAAAAGGCTACGTATGAAGACCATGTAATGATTTGCAGCATTTTAGGACTTTAGACACTCCTCAGTAAAATAATTTATAGTGAATCAGCAAGATCCAAGAGTTAGGGTTACCTGACTGGATAGTTTTTTTTCTCTGATTATAAAGTATAATGTTGCGAGTAGCAAGCAGATTCCATGGCCCCAATCGCCAAACATGACGGCAAACAAAAACGGGAATGTAACAATAGTGTATAGACCAGGGTTCGCTTCTTGATACTTAGCCACCCTACATACAATGAGAAAGAATCATAATGTCAAAGTAATATTCTTTCAATCTCAACCGTATGATTTCATTTGTCATGGAAAATAGAATCAAGCGCAGAAATAGAACATCAATGTAAAGATTTTACATGTTTCAAGAACAAACAGAAAACATTAAGGATAAAAGATATGAGCCCACAAAAAGTTTCCTCTATATGGTTCCTATCCTGTTGCTGAATAGATAAATAAAAACATAAGAATTCATTTTGCATATCATAGCAATTTTGTGCATGAAGGGTTCAAGGTCTTGCTGTGACTTGCCACATTCAATCAAAGTTATTGGATCCTGCGTGCCTTATTTGTGCAAATTGGGGTGAGCCCATTATTAGCAATTTCATAGACTAACGAAGCATTTTTATTCTCTTCATGAGAAGTAAAATTCGATTATTCCAGAAAAGAACAAAATAGCATCTAACATTTGGCTCATTAGTATTTACATGAATACGTTCCACAATTTTGTATTCTTGTTATACATTTTTTAGAGGTCAATCCTCAACCCTCTATTTTCCTTCCTTTCGGTTGCACATATTATCATTTCGTCAGTTCTCTTACACACTCTTGTGCCATCTTCAAAACAAAATACAGTAAAAGCAACTGAGATATATAACTTTAGCATACTGAAGTTGTACCACTGGTGGGTTCACAGTTTGCAGTGATTAATTGTATTCAACATAACCTGTATCATGGTTATTAGAGGATCTGGAATAGCTCAATCATTTTCTAAACCTTGAGATCCACATTTCCCCCTTAAGCAGGGCTTTTTGCCAGTATTTCCATTAAAAGTTCCAGTAGACTTGCGCACGCCACAAAGTTGAATCATTATAAATTTTATACCATAAGATAAACTATTAGCAGATGATCTCAAAGTAAAAGCTTACCCATATGCATCAACAATTTCTTGAAAAGCAGTAGTAAATTTGTTCGTCCGGAAATATGTAGGTGGTGATTCCTTTGTATGCAAAACCTGGAATACTGCTCCAACTTGTGAATTGCTGTCAAAGGACGCCCGCTGCAATGCATCCTGAATCTGCAACGGTCAAGCCTAGACTTGCTTAGACAATATAGGCTATAAACAATTTTACTTGTCACTTGTTTATGCAAGAGTTAAAATATCTAGGACCAAAAACACAAGTAAAGCATGAACTGAGATACCTGATTAGTTGCAAAAACAGGGCTCCACCCCTCTGCTACAAGGCATTTCTTTGTCACATCAATGCTCAGCATGTTTAGAGTGTGGTAAACAGATTTCTCCTTCCTCACCTTCACAATTTCAGATAAAGTTCAATGACTGGACATGATATTCCACAATGTTCCTATTTAAACAACATGATATTCCACAATGTTTCTATTTATACAAATAAGAAGCCACAGAGTTTAAAATGAGGGATTATTTAATTAACTAACCAAAAGGTTCCACTGCTCAAACTGACTACCAATCGTCTTCAATAGATTGTCACGGTGCATTAGCCCAAGATCAATGGTAGTTTTCAGCTCTGAAATTCTTCCAGACACCTACCAAAAAAAATGGTTACAAGCTTCAGATTATCATTTGTCTATTACAACTTGTTGATTAGTCGAAAAGTCAACTGCTTTGAACATGAGATGATATCATATACTCCAACAGTTGCAACCAAGACAAGGTCTCGGCTCTCAGGTAACATAGAGAATGCAAGCTATTAAACCTAATAGTCAGAAAAGAGTACCATAATAGAGATATATTAACTATACATGGAGAATTGTAACTGAGAGTGAAAAGTATAAGAAAAAATGGAAATTATTAAAGGGCAATCTTAAAGATCACCAAAAGCAATATGATGCATATGAATACCTCTGTTATCATCTGTGCTTGTCTTCCCAGTTCTTCAGTAAACGGGTAACGATTTGCTCCAAAAGCGTCACATATCTTTAGGATTTTAGCCTTAGCTCTTTCTCCAGAATAGAAGACCAAAAATACATTTTTCTCAACCTACAAATCAATAGTTGTGAGTGACAGATGAAGCATTAAGCATACTCACAATAACAAGATCTAGACTGGAATATATAATCAAAATGTACAATTCTAACATGAAGAAGTATTGATATAGGGGTGAAAATTTCTTAACGTTATGAGTTGTGATGTCCCTAGTAAGTACAGATTAGAAGAATCTTTGAGGATTAATGCCATTTGGAGACTCTAGGTTGAGCAGCCAAATATCTTAGAAGAGTTCTGAGATTTCAAAGGGAGGATTATGACAACAGTTGAGAATCTAGAAAGGAGACAATAGTGTTAACTCTCCACCTGGATATACAGCGTTTCTACTTAATTTGGGAAGGCTGGTCTATTTCCTTGTATAGTTCTTCAAACATTAGTATAATGCATCAAAATAACTTATCCAAAAAGAAAAATAAATAATTTCCGAGGTTGATAAACATCCACCATTCCATGAATCATAAACTGCCAGATCAAGGAACATAAAGCTATGGTGTTAATTTTGGTAACATGATAAGAACAAGGAAAGCAGGTAGCACTGAAAATAGATTAAACTGTAATAATAGGTAGGAAACAGTGAGATGCTAATCTCTTAAAGCATTAGTTTAAGAGGCCTTTAAGACACTCTTGAGCTTGACAACAGAGGAACTACTATGATGAGAATTACCCCAAAAGGACTTAATCTGTTCAACTATAGCTCAGTCTCAATTCTGAAAAGTGATAATCGAAATACAAGTGCAATAGGTGACAAGAAAAGTTAGTAATAGTTAGGCACGTAATACTCGTTATTTTTTTATTTTTTTATATTCAGAGTCTTAAGGGTAGGATGAGAAGACAACAATTACCACAGAAAGTCATAATACTAACCTTCTCCCCTGAGACGGGATCAGTGACAGGTTCTTCAACCATTGCTTGTTTGATAAACACGTTACCCCTTGTAGCACGAAATAGAATCCTTTCAAATGCCATCAACTTATCTCTGGGTACAAGGCCACTAACAAACCCCAGCTTAACTTGTTTTGCAGGATCTGATGACATTTCCTGGACAACAGCCGGTACAAAAGTATTAATGTATTATTCAAACGCAAAACAAAAGGTTTCAGATACTAAAACAACGATACAGAGTGTGAGAATTTATACTTGCTCCAACAATAAAGGACTATCCAGGGATCCTTCACCAACTTGGCGTGCTTCAATTTCTCTCTGCTGTGCTGTAGCGTTACTTCGAGCTGAGTAGAAAAACTCACCAGCCTGAAAGGATAGAGAAATAAATCCATATGGAATAAAACATTTCGTTTCACGTGACCAGTTTCAGAGCTCTGAAATCATAAAGACTCCTTATGATAAAATGCCTAATCGACGAAACTAATGGAGTGAAAATAACTCTTTAGTTTCTAATGAAAACATATCTGCTAAGTAAATGAGAACTAAGTGAGTCAGCTTGAATAATTAAAGAAATAATGTACAGGTAATTGATAAGAAAAAAGTCCCACATGCCAACAAGAAAGCATGGCAAGTACAACCGTGCTCAAAATCTATCTGACCAATTATGACTGCAAAATATAAGAGATGGTATGAACAGGTTATTTCTTTAAAATTCAGGAAGATTCTTTAACAGACTGACTCCAATAGCAGAAAGAAGCTTACATTTTTCTATTTTCACTCTGCTAGCTCAACTGTGGTAATAGCACTGATGCAATAACTTATGAGCTATAGCGGTGAAAGATGTCATACCTTATGCAGAACAAGTTTATATTCTACAAGCTCACTATATGCACGCTGCAACTTTTCACTGTTCGAGTTTATTTCTATCAACTCAGCTTCAAGTTCTCCAAGTTTTATCTGGTCAAATGAGTAACAAAAAGTTAAAATATGACAAATAGAATAAGCTATTCTTGCAATGTGATCAACAGTAAAAATACCTCCAAGTCATCCATATCAATATCAGCTCGTGACATGGGCCTTGCTGAAGGTAAAACACCTGCCTTCATCATTTGTTCCTTGAAAAATCGTAGCTTCCTTGCCATCTCTCCACATCTTTTAATCTGATACAAACAGTCAAACACATACATTTGTATAGATGACTTCCCAAATCATTACTGACAGATCAAAGAATATGTGGCAATACTAGTTGTGTCCCCTGACTCCTGACTAACTTTAACTAACAAACAGAATGCTGTGCATCTTGACAAGGAAAAGTAATGACATAACATGATTGACTAAAAAATTATTGCTTCTAATCAGTACAATTGACTTGACAATCAGCATGAAAAGCGATCATCAAAATGAAGAATCAAAATCAAATCAGCAAGTTCAGAATGTATATTAGAGGTTAGGCAGAAAAGTAGAGCTTCAGGAATCAATTCTCATGAGAAGATATCAAAAAAAAAAAAATTCCGCTTTGATGGATTATAACTGTAAGTAGAACATCTGGAATGGAATAAGGATTCAAGCATGCAAGCTTGCACTCGATGATAACAGAAACAAGAAATGTAAAAAGTTGAAGTTGAGAACATAATTTACCTGAGAAGCATATGTGCGCTGGAAAGGGCTCTTTTCTGCATTGAGCTGGAACAAATAAATAACGGAATTGTTAAAACTATTGACTGTAGAAAAGTATTGAAGGATAAAAAAAAAATTGCCTCATACTCAATAAGAAGCTGAATCTGAGTAAACTAAGAACTCAGTCCAGCTTTTTCAACCAATCCAACCAAGTTTTTCAAACTAGATAAACCCTAGCAGCCTCATAGCTTGAGCCATTCACATTGGTTGTATAACATATGGATCAATTCCCACTCAGCTCTGTGCTTCTGGATTCTAGATTACCACATAACAATGACTTCTTATAAATTTAACTAAACCGGTCAAATCGCCAAACTCGTAAAACACAACATCCAAGTGCATCTATAGGGTAAAACATGTGGATCCATAATGTAAGCTTTGCATTGAAGTGCGAGCAAGGATTTCCAGTAAAAACTAGGATAAGAAATTATGCGAGCAACCACACATTTGATCAAAACCTAATCAATGGAAATCGTTCGTTCTGCTAAAGAGAATTAGGGAAATCAATTGAGGATTTTACACTAAAACAGCATCAGAACACGAAATCACCCATCATCAAAGTTAGAAACAGTGAATTGCAGAAGAGATTTATATAGAGAAAGAAGTTACGTCTTTGAATTGAAGGAGGCCGAGGTCACCAAGGTAAGAGACGGTCTGATGGGCGGACTCAATGGGGATGATGAGCTGTACCAATTGCATCGGCTCCGAACGGAACAGATCCATTGACGGACAGCACCCGCCTTCCCCCATCGTTGATGTTGTTAGAGTATCAGGCCTGTCTCTCTTCTTTCTCTCTCTAGTTCGTCGTCGTCTTCTTCGTCCTCACTACTCTTCGACCAAACAAACCCTCGATCGGTTCTGTGGCTTGTTTGACCCCAAACATCCAGATCTCACGCCCCTTTTTTACTCCTTTCAGGTCTCACCTCTGCCCTAGATATTTAATAATTTAGTTTTTTCTTGTCATCTGAATACAATAATTGTTCCCCAATCCGTATATCTGTAACGTGGGACTCCTAGAGTCCTGTAGCACTTCCGTTTGGGCGTATGTGGTTCGGTGCACGTCATTCCATCACATTAATCGTCACCGTTGGATTTAAAACTTGTAACCCATCAAAACACTGTTCTAAATTAATGGTTAAATCACACACTTTTTTACGGTAATAAAAAAATTTATAATTTTTTTATTTTTGAGTAAAAAAAAAAATTATCATCATCACAAAAATTCTTATGAATACTTAAATCCATAAGAATAGATTAACAAAGTTGTGTCCTACCAAAAAAAAAAGATTAACAAAGTTGTTCCAAGCAAAAATATTAAATATTTCTCAAAAAGTCTTTCTAAAAAATTTGTAACTTCAAGATTAAATTTAAGCTTGAGTAAAATTTAAATTATGTTTAGTTGTTTGGGTAGCCATTGAAGCATGGAGAGAAAATAAGAGTAAAAGTTGTGGTTGTAATTAATAAGTTTTATAATGTCATCAAAGCCCTCACTAACATTTTTATTGAAATTGTTAAGAAAAATTTATTCCTAATTTTTCGTGAAAATAATTTTGTATTTCTACCCCAAAATTTATGTAATTAAAAATATTAATTAAGATCTTTATTTATTGTTTTGATGGTATTTGCTTTTGAAGCATCCTTGAGCATCACCCGAATGCCTAAGATATCATATGATTTAAGCTTAGCTGAGATTAAATCCCTCGGCTAAGCACCAAAATTTCCTCGTGACAAACTTAAATGCCACGTGAGTACATGACTTGCCACAAACCGGAAGCATTTTTCAAATGATCTTATATCTAATTTCAAATTTCAATGCACATGATGTGATAATATATGGGATCACTAGTACTTGGAAGTTGGAACCCCATGGATACTTCGTCTTCCCCCATGGATACTTTGTCTTTGAACCAATACTTTGTCTTTGAACCAAACGCGGAATAAGATTTTTGGCTTCAAATAACCATAGTGCAGTTTCATTTGATTGGGTCGAACCAGTTATTGCAAGTTGTTGGTGTTGAAATAATCAACTTTGTAATACGTTGCAATAAAGCAGAATATTATACAGCATATAAAGCCAAAGCCTCAAAACGAGGCTTCTTACAAATTTTAATCTTCAATAACATTTTAGCCTTTTAGGCATCAAATAATATCTTTGTCGCATTCTAAAACCATCCGAAAGGACATTGTTAGTTATAGCAACACTCGTACTTTATCTTTCAAGAACTACACCATGAAGAGTCCAATGACTCCTCCTACTTGACACGCTAAGGATGGGTAAGTGGTCGGTGAGAACTTACTAGAGCTCTACGCTGCATTTTCATGCACCAGCATTAAAAACATGATAAGACGAGGTAAAATGAATTTGGAATGCATCATGTTAACATGATATAATTTTACCCAGTTAGTCCCCAACTAGTGGTTCTCTACACTTCCATCATATCCTCTTTACAGTGTCACCGTGAAGAATGACAAATCCCTCGCTTGCAAGAGTAGCAAGAGCATTCCTTAGCTGAATAATCATAAAACGAGGTGTTAGTATGCATTACCCAATCCGCACATGTATATATATATATATATATATATATATATATATATATATATAGAGAGATATATATAGAGAGAGAGAGAGAGAGAGAGAGAGGAAAGACAGAGTACCAACTTACATCATTAAGGTGGATTTCTCCTGAACTTTGCTTCTTCAGCTCTTCCAGCAACTGCATTGTATATCAAATGTACACAAACTTCGGGCATTAGCCAGTGATTTACAGAGTTAAAACAAATCTGAACTTAAAGAATATTAGCCTACCTCCATTAAACGAGCTGAGGGTCCTCCAAGTTGCATCTTTTCCATTATTAGGTTGCGAGTTGCTGACAAAAGATTTTCCCGGCGTATCCTTTCACTTGCAGAAACTCCAGTGGTAATGAGATCCATGTCAATGGTTCCTGATTAGAAGAAAGAGGGAAAAAAACATCAAAATGCATAAGGATACGGTGAAGTGAACAAATAAATGTTATTGGAGTATATTTGTAAAAAGGTTACCTGTGGCGTGATCCGTGGCTGACTGTTGCATCGCAACTTCTAGGAGCCTAAACGCCTCTAGCACATCATGCTTTTCTACCTACACAAAATTGGCAGGTGATCTCAAAATCAAGTAGATGACTTCAAATTGTTTTCCTCTATGAAAAAAATATATATTTTGTTGTTTAAAAAGCAAGCTTCACCAACCCATTCTGAGAAACGAATCCGTGCTAAGGCTTCGCTGAGACGGATTAGACTCTCAATTTGCCTAGGTGTTGCTGTTATCACCTGTGGATGACATCATATCCAGACAAATTCAAGAATGAAAGTTATCAATAATTATCCTGCATATTGAATAATAAGTGGATCCAAGGGTTGGAAGAACAAGTTAAAATCTCAATACCTTTTTGCTGCTTCCAGGAAAGTTTCCCCTTCTTCTCAATTCAACATACCCCCGTGTCAATTCCTCTGCAGCTTCATCGGTTAGTTTTGGGTGGATGTACCTTCTGGCATAGCTCAGATATGCAGTTAAAGTTGGAAGATCTAACACATCTTGTTGTATGCTCTGCAAGTAGAGACAAGCATTTAGACTTGAAAACATCAATGCATACAAAATGACAAAAGCTATCTTCTCATGGGTTGTGAGGGGCTCATCAGACCTCAGGATTCTCAAAGTGTAGTGCAACAATATGCTTAGCAAGACGCCTATCTGTTTGTTCATCGGCCTTATCAAGAAGCAAGTATATCAGATCGAACCTGAATATTCAGAGATTTTATCAGACAGTGGTGTTAGTACAAGAAGGGAATGCAAGTGAACAGTCTCTGTGTCTTCTCACCTTGACAGTAAGGTAGGAGGAAGGTGGATATTGTCAATCACAGATAAGCGGGGATTATAACGTGAACCACTTGGATTTGCACAAGCTAACACGGAGGTCCGAGCATTAAGGGAAGCGATAATCCCTGCCTTTGCTATGGAAACAGTTTGTTGTTCCATTACCTGTTTTGAGTAAATTAAAACAACAAAGAATTTGAGTGCATCTAGGAACATGTGAAGGAATGAACTTCCAGAAAACCTTGGACAACAAGCAAAAGAAAAAGTAAAAAAATAACCAACCTCATGTAACATACTCCTGGCATTGTCCGACATTTTGTCAAATTCATCAATGCAGCATATACCTCTATCACTCAAGACCAGGGCCCCACTTTCTAGAACCTGTAAATCTCACATAAAGATCAAGGAAGTCACTTCAAGTCCAAGTCTTAACAATTGCACAGATAGAGTTCCACTCAGAAACACAAAGATCTGCCTCCAGGTAAATCATACCGTTTCACCTGTTTCTGGGTCCTTGGCAACATATGCAGTCAAACCTACAGCAGAACTCCCTCTTCCGCTGGTGTAGATGCCACGAGGTGCGAGCTTGTGTATATATTGGAGCAACTGTGATTTACTAGTTCCAGGATCACCAACCAGTAGAATATTAATGTCACCACGGAAGTTAGCCCCAGATGGCAGCCTCAGAGCATTCCCGCCGAACAGCTATCAACATTAATTACCATGTCAGTGCCATTATTAGTTCAGGAAGGTAAAAGAAAGAAAAATTGGTTTTTGGTGAATCAATGAAGAATGAAATCACAGACGTAAATCTATTATTGAAACCTGGCAAAGAAGGCCTTTCTTAACATCATCCAGTTCCCATATGTTTGGTGCTAGAGACCTAGTTAATCTTTCATAAATATCAGGCAGTTTTGCAAGCTCTTTTAACTGCTCAATCTGGAAAATGCAAGCAACGATGATGATCAACAAAGGCAGAAAGGAAACTGTTAAAGTGGTGTGCAAAAGGAATAATTGGTCCCTACCTTGTCTTGAAAATCAAGGGGGACCTCTTCATTCATGTTTTCAGAACCATTATTAAGTTCCATTGGATCCTCAGCCTGCATTCTGGATTTATCGGTCTTCTTTATATGAAGACAATCTATGTAAGTCTGCAATTGGAAAATAGCTTATTCAGTTCCTTCCATGTCGGTTGTCGGCATTTGTAACATTTCAAAATAATAAAATATATACCTTGAACAAAGATTTCACAGTTCTTTGTGTTGATCCTACTCTAACAGTCATTGCCCTGTAAATACCAGTGACCTGTTTGGAAAAGGATAAAAAATAGTTTTCAGTCATGAAGAAAAGCATAAAACACCTTTGAATTCACATACGCAATCAAAGAGGGTGTTTACCTCAACCCTATCGCCTGGCTTTCCAGCGTCAACGAGTTTGTCGTGCATTAACAAGCTGACTGTGTGGGGGGTACCACCATCTGGAATATCATCTGGTGTCTCCTGGAGTCTCACAATTTGCTTATCAGCAAACCTGGTATTTCTCACAGGTGGACCGAATTAATCAATAACAAAGTTTCACTCGAGTACTCAGAACTATCAGTTCAATTGAGAGAAAAATCTACAAATTGAGTACCTGCATCGGTTGTGAACAAGAGTCATGGAGTTCATGGCAAGACACTCTTGCCTCCCGCACCTAGCGGGTTCATTGATTCGGCCTAAAAACGCCCATTGTTAACAAACAATCAGTTGGTTCCATAAACATGAATTGACTAGATATGCAAGTAAACAGTTGTAAGATGCATAAATTACCTCGGTCCACGACAACGGGATCAGAGAAGTAACCACACACAAGACATCGAAATACAGCTTCTCTGATTTCGGGTATTATGGAGCTACAACGAATGATCATTCCTTTTACTGATACCATTTTCTCAATGTCTAACCACACACAACAATTGAAGTGTTAATTTGCGTCACCACTGTTTCTGGTAAAACAATTTTAAGAACAAACAGTAATAACTAACCAGATGGGTTGAGATTTCTCATGGGTGTTGATGTTCTGAGATTGAAAATTCGAGCTTGGATGTGCTTATCAAATAGTTCATTGATACGGCTAGCCATGTCCATGAGAACAATATCAAATATGGCTAAAACCTCAAGTGGGTACCTGACCATCTTGGTGTAGAGATCGATATCATAATCAAACACGTCATGAGCATCGACATCGAGCGACTCTCCCTCCACTTCAATAATGTGGTGAATTGCTCTCATGTACTTCCCCTCTGTGTCTGATGGGTGTTCGCGAAAATGCCTCAGAAACCGGAGGATAGCAGCGTTAACATCCTGAACGCTTATGTTGGTTCCCCAAACAAACATGGGAGGGGCTTCATCGGCTTCGTCGGCCTCCCCACCTTCTGATGAAGGTGGGGCCTCGTCGGTAGATGTGGGAGTTGCAACCGGTGTCGCCCGACTAGATCTCCTTGCTCTTCTGCTTTGTATGCTTGATGGGGTGGGGGTTGCATCCGTAGCCACGAATCGGGAGTGCGGAGGAGGTGGGGTTGCGAACCCAGATGCGTTAGACGAGCTTCTTCGTCTCCTCCTTCGGTGAGCATCACCAGGGGATGAGTTCGTGTTGCCGATCGGGCTTGAATATGGGTCGGTGGGAGAGGAGGGACCTGAAAGTGACGAATAAAATCCATAGATTTGAATCACAGGGATGCTCATACAATTAAAAAACAACCAGATATACGGATACACAGATAGATATAGAAAGAGAGAGAAAAACAGAAAGAGGAAATGAGGAGAGAGAGAGTACCTTCATTTCGGTGGCTGGGAGAAGAATCAGACGCCATGAGTGCTCGTAGAGAGATAGAGATGGAGGTTTTACAGTTTCTCTTTCGTCTACAAAGTTATTTTGGCTTTTGGGAGTTTTTTGGGCGGGAAATAGATGGGATGTTCCCGCCAAAACTGATGACTTCTTGGCGTAGGACCGAAGGTAAGGGGGTGGCAAGTAGACCATAAAAACGGTGTATCACTAGTAAACGTGTAACCCCTCGCGTTCGCGTCTCGACATACGTGTGAACTATGGACCGTTAGCCCACTAGAACCAATTCAGTACTGGAAATAGGAGCCTCAGTGGAACCAGAGCTGGCACCGTTTTAAATTTTATACGGTCTAATCGAAATTCAACTCTCTTCACTACGTTCTTAGAGCACCCGACTAATTCTCGAGATAATGCCCTTCTCCCCCCTGAAATATACGCTACCTGTTAAATTAAAGATAAATCCCCATCGGGTGGCCACCAAAGAGATTTGAAACCTCAACCTCCAAGGTGCGAGGTGAGAGTTTCACCGTTAGGCCATCCCCTAATGGTTCATCGCATTATTAAAGGTTGGTGTTACTCACACTCATGAAAACTTCAACGCACCAATACTTAACAACAACAACAAAAAAATGAGCCCTCTACACGCACTTCGTACGTGTGGGTTGAATGTCCAAACGTGCTACACGTGTTATCACCTACGCACACTTCGCGCGTGACAAATTCATTTTGCCCACTCACACGTAGCGCGTGTGAGTTGGTAAATTTTGTTGCACGTTATTATTAAAAAATAAATTTATATGCGGTGCCACTTGTAGATGAATCCTGGACTAATATGATCTGAACATTAAAGAGATCTTATATACACAAAATTAGCCCTTAAATCAAATTTGAGTGAGCTTTGAAATTGGTGTAAGTGGAGCATAAACCAAATGTAAATAAAATAGATATTGTATGGGGTCCACTGATAACGATGTATAGTCAGATGTGATCTAGACGTCGAAGAGATCATCGTCCAAAAAAATCAGCCCTTGGATCGACTCCATATGACTCCACTGTCAAGTGTAAACTAAGACTCCACTGTCAAGTGTAAACTAAGTGTAAATAAATTAAAACAATATGGAATAAATCTGAAATTGTTAAAAAGATGAGGATATGATTAAAATTGAGAAAAAAAATTTTGTGAGCACCCATGATGGCGGCTCCTCCTCTCACTCCAATTCTCTCTCCTCCCTGTTCGCGGCTTAGGCGGCTGCATCCAGCTGTACTATTAGCTGATGCAGCCCTTATAAGTAGTAAAGATGTGTTATGTCCTTACAAAAGAATTATCTTTTTTCGACAAATATTTTATTGATATCTATCGTCTTTGTCCTCTCATCCTCTCTAGTCAATCACAAAGAGATGAGATAGATGTAGAAAGACCAATTGAGTGATTATTTTTTTTATAAAGACTGACTTTGTTGGTAACCTATACTGTTATTTGCTAACAAAAATGATTTTGAATGCATAACCTCTGCAAAATCCTCGCCCGCGTACGTAAAAGAGACTGCCATTTGGGTGCTGTAAAAGGATCCTTGCATGAAAGAAATGCACTAGAATGCTGATGGAGTATCCTACCAAAAAAAAAATATTTACTCCCTGAGTGAGAGTTCGACTCTAGTAACATGTTTAATATATTAAATTCGCCGTATCAAAATAATAATAATATATAAGAATGAATTAGTTCTACGGAAACAATACAAATTCTGCTATTTATTTGCATTTTTAATTCCACATAACTAGGAGGTCAGTTACTTAAAAGCGTGGCTAATAGTTAATTTTTAATGTAATTTTATACAATGGGCTACTTTGACCCCCTAAGAATTAATCATGCGAAAGTGGTGAAAATAAACCTATTTTTGCGCAACACATTTTCTTGCTATCAAACACAACTTAAAAAGAATTTTGTTCATAAAACTGATATGATCACTTTTTATTTTTTCTTTTTCTTTTAATGCTCGTGTGTTTAGTCTTTTTACACGATTACCCACGTGGGTAGAAACGGGAAGATTACACTTGGGCAGACAAATTTAGTTCTTGAAATGTAGCAATTTCATGCACCACCTCATACCAATTATATTTCATGTCACCTTAAAAATAAGTCAAATAGGTACCACAACAAAATACATGGTCCAAAAACATTGATAGAATCAAGCTAGTTTAAGATATCAAAATCCCCAAACCATATTTCCCGTAATCAACCTCTAGCATGGTTCCTTGTTTTTTTTTTTTTTTTTAGGGTAAACAACATGGTTCCTTGTTGCCATACTAATCATTATGTCAAAAACCACGATAAAAAAAAATGAAAAATACCATTATGTCATAAACTCTAGTCATAGCTAGAAACCTTCAACCCTTCGNGAGTAAGAGTTCGACTCTCGTAACATATTTAATATATTAAATTCGCCGTATCAAAATAATAATTATATCTAAGACTATGTTTGATAACATTTAAATTACATGAAAATAGATTAGTTATACGGAAATAATACAAATTCTGTTGTTTTTTTGTATTTTTAATTCAACACAACTAGGATGCCAGTTACTTAAAAGCGTAACTAATAGTTAGTTTTTAATGTAATTTTATGGAATGGGCTACTTTGGCCCCTAAGAATTAATCATGCGAAAGTGGTGAAAATAAACCTATTTCCGCGCAACACATTTACTTGCTATCAAACAGAACCTAAAAAGAATTTTGTTCAAAAAAACTCAATCACGTTTTTTTTTTAATTTTTTTATTTTAATGCTCGTGTGTTTAGTCTTTTTACACGATTACCCACGTGGGTAGAAACGGGAAGATTACGAATAATCACTTGGGCAGACAAATTTAGTTGTTGAAATGTAGCAATTTCATGCACCAACTACGATAAAAAAAATGAAAAATACCATTATGTCATAAACTCTAGTCATAGCTAGAAACCTTCAACCCTTCGTACATATGCCGAATGGTGATGGGTATGAATTAAACTTTTGAAACTAGTGTATCAAGATGTAGAAAGCGAGAAGAGATGCAAAGAAAGAGGGGTTAAGGTGTGGGTGTCTCGAATGGTGATGGGTGTGACAAAGGATTTTTTTTTATGTTAATATAATATGGGTGTGAATAACAGTTGCTTGTAAAGGATCATCTTTACAGTTAAAAAATAAAAATAAAATATGTTTCCTACTCTATCTGTATCACCTCCCTTAACCCTTGAATTTTTACTCGGGGTCAACCCCAGCCCAATCGGTGAAACCGAATCAGACATGTAAGTAAACAACAGGCTCTAACTCTCCTCCCTCGCCCGCTTCTCTCTCTGTTTTCTAACACCTCCTTCTTCTTCAATATCTAAACTAGAATCTAAAAGAGCTTTTGCTGTCTTTCGCGATCGATTGATTAATAATAGATCAAAAGAGGGGAGATGAGGAAGCGAGACTTGGCGATTCTTCTACTCTCCGCCTTCGCAATTTTCTTCTCTCTTCAGGTATTTAATATCTTCATTTCTGTATAAATCTTTGTGCCCTAATTCAAGTAGTTTCAAAACTAAAAAAAAACCATAATTCGATTATCCCGTGGAGACGATGGTTCGTGAAGTGTGGGGGTGTGATCCAAGTATTCAGTTTCATTTTTGATTGATACCAATTTACATCACTTAAATTAAAACCAAAATTCTTCTAGAAAGAGAAAAGTGAGCTGATTCGAATGGTATAACAGTGTTGAAGTTGCTCAAAATTTATTTTTTTATTTTTTGAATCCAGCATGAAGGTGATTTTTCATTCAAGGAGGCGTGGTTCCATCTGACGGATGAATATCCTATCAAGTACGAAGCCGAACGTCTCCCACCGCCAATTGTAGCTGATCTAAATGGTGATGGAAGGAGTGAAATTTTTGTCGCAACTTATGATGCTAAGATTCAAGTAGGTATTCCTTTACAAAGTTTTGATTTAGGGTTCCTTTTAGCTGTGATTTTTCGTTGATAATTCGAAAATTCTGCCAGCTATACCTCTTCCCCCAGTTAAGTGCAGTTCAGATGTGTAGAAAAAAGTCCACTTAATCGGCCACATCAGTCTCACTGGATTATCCTTACTATCACTTAGAACATAATTTTACTCTTTTTGGATTCTCCAACCAGCACCACAGTAATTTCCATATGTTGGTTGGTGAGTTTTTTGGCTATGGTATCGCATAGGTGGTCACTTTCAGTTTAATGTTCTTAGGATGTCTTTATGTGCCACCTATGGAATATTCACGACGTATGAAAGTCTAGTCTTAGTGATGTTGTAGTGATCGTTTGAAAGCCTCCGTTCGCTTTGCATCCTAAGGGCAATACATGAATTTGTCTTGACACTATATTATGTTTTATATATGGTAATGGTCGATTAATGTTCATATTGTATTTATATCACATGCCCTAATGTTGTAATGATAAAAAAAAAGAAAATAAAAGAACACATGCCCTGAGAGTATGTAGTTGATATGACATTCTAAGTTCTCATGCCTTTTTCCATCTTGGAGATTTATATCTAGGTCTTCTACCTAACTCTTTGCTGGTTTCTGTCTTTGTGCCTCTTTAGTATCATGTTTTAGTATGTACTTTGGCCTCTGTTATCATTCGTACATTACTATGGTGGATGTCTTCAGGTTTTGGCACCCCATGCTAGGCGTGTAGATGAAGGATTTGGTGAAGCACACGTGCTAGCAGAAGTTTCCCTTTTGCCCGATAAGATTCGTGTTTCATCTGGGAGACGTGCCGTAGCCATGGCCACAGGTGTTATTGATCGGAATTATAGACAGGGAGAAGCACATAAGCAGGTCCTGGTAGTTGTTACTTCAGGGTGGTCAGTGATGTGTTTTGATCACAACCTCAAAAAGCTATGGGAGATGAATTTGCAGGTTTGTACGGAGCATGATTTCCTTCAAATATAATTTTTTTTTTTTAAATAGAATTCAAATGTTCACATTTTCCGCTTGTAAATTTCTACGGTCCACTTATCCCATTGCAACTCTTGACAGGAAGATTTTCCACACGGTGCTCACCATAGGGAGATAGCAATTTCTATAAGCAATTATACACTGAAGCATGGAGATGCAGGGTTGATTATTGTCGGAGGGAGGATGGAAGTGCAGCCTCATGTATGTTTCTTAATTCACTTGAACTTTTGGATTAGGTTAAGTCGTTCCCTAACTTCTAAATGCCTGGACACCTTTAGGAAGATACAACGGTGTAAGGATGTTGATTGGCATAGAAAACCCTGCGGTTTATTTAACAAGATTTTAAGTGGTTTTGCTGTTCAAACTTCTATGCCACTAAAAAAAGTGTTCAAAGCATGGAAGTAAATGGATGGATAAAGAACAGAGCAAATGCTGCAACTGGACATATCTTAGTACTTAGATTTAAAACATAATAGTGTGAAATTGACCATTTTCTATTGATTTATATGTACATATTAATCCAAATTTGTTATTTTCCATGTGTATGTGCCTACTTCTGATAAATGCCAGGTTGACCAGTATATATATGTTGTTCTTATGAGGAATGTGATGAAACCTTTACATATCCAGCAGAAACATCCTGTTAAACTATAGCTTATTATTATTGTTATTATTATGATAAATTTGGTTCTTGTGCTGTTGTTATGATAGCAAATATGCTTTAAACTTCTTTTCTGATCTGAAGTTTTAATATTGTTTGGTACTGCATTATATCTTCTGCCATGCACTTACAGATATATAACTCTCTAAACTGTTCTAGATTTACATGGATCCCTTCGAAGAAATAGGGATGGCAGATAAAAGTGCTGAGCAACATAGAAGAAGTGCTACCGAGAAGGAGGTATGTGCCTTCTGCCTATGCATATTAACTTGTGTCTTTTATTGTTTGTCTGCATATTGATCTGCAACTGCCCTGGATTGCAATACTTGCATGTTTGCTAATAATTCTGAAGCCTAAAGCTCAGTTACTGATTCCAAGTGTTTTGACTTGTAACATAGCTAGTAATTCTGTGTTCCAAAAAAATCTGAATCGGGAAAAGTTAGGGTATTTGTCAGATTCACTGTCGAAAAATTCGTTGAAGAAATTTGGTCCTATGAATAAAATGGAGAGAGACACAACCTCCACTATGTTCAGAAACCATTAGACCCTTCTAAACCCTGTTGTCACCCTTGTAATTTGTAAACCAACCCAACCATCTTCCCATTCTACACCCCTGAGAAAGTTAGCCAAACAAAGCATCTTTTCATTGTATAGTCATTTTCTGTGGTTTAAGTTCCGTACATTTGTCTTTGTATATCCTGTGTAGGCTTCTGAAACTTCTGGAACTGTGGACTTACGCCATTTTGCATTTTATGCATTTGCTGGTCGCACTGGTGCACTCCGCTGGAGCAAAAAAAATGAGGTATTGTTTCTCTCTCTCTCTCTCTCTCTCTCTCTCTCTTCTTTAATTGAGATATAAAATGCACCATATTTTAATGAATGATAACTTGGTCTAATATCAAATACTCTGTTCTTATCTAGCCTCACAATTTTGTCCCTGATAGGTGATACCTACATCTTTCTTTTGCTGACTAAGATTATCCACTTTTATGTTATACAGAGACATTTCAGTTGTTATTAATTGAAGCACTTGTCTTCTGATGGTCTTAAGGTTTGATACTTCATTATGCAGTAATTCTTCTGACATTTACAATTTTGGTCTTTTAGAATATTCAAACACATTCATCGGATGCATCACAACTGATTCCACAACATAACTACAAGCTTGATGTTCATGCTCTAAACAGCCGTCATCCTGGCGAGGTATGCTTCTTAGGTATTGTTTAACATTTTGTGGTTTCAAAATGCTAGTAAGTCTCGCTCTAATTCGTTTCTCTTGAGTTAGAATCTTTTAAAAGCATTGTTTATATTTATCGTATATGACCATTTGGAGCAACTTTTTGATTCTTCGGGACTGTTTTTTGTTTCTCCTACTGACTGAGTTTGTTTTTCCTTTTGTTTTTCTTTTGTGTCTGATTAGCATCTTGATATCTGAAAAGCCTAGACTGCCTAGTAGTAAACTTCCATTCAGGCTTTATATCATCAATTTGCTAAATGTGCTTTGTCAAATGTAATTCTAGTTCTTTAAGATTTCTGACCTGTCATTCTTTTCCAGTATAAAATTTAGTTAAAGTTTTAAATTTTTAGTTCATGTGCAAGTTACGGTTGGTTTAACAGTCCAGAGTTGCTTCAAATAAAATAATGTTTCTAGCTGAGTTGTATGGTAATATTGTTCATTTTATTAAATTATTCTTGGATTGAGAACAAATTTCATAAGCACAATTTATCTTTGTCAAAGATAATCTCACTCAAACATGTTAGCAGTTTGAATGCAGAGAATTCAGAGAATCAATCCTTGGAGTCATGCCACATCACTGGGTAGTACTTTCTTTCTCCATCCCATTGTCCATGGTGTATATTAACAGACGGATGGTATTAATTCATTGCTGCAATTGATTTAATCAGGATAGAAGGGAGGATACTTCTTTTAAGCTGGCCCACTTCAGAAGGCACAAAAGGAAATCATTAAAGAAGATGCCTGGGAAAAGGACAAACTACCCTTCTCATGGGACCGAGGAACACCATCCTCCAGGGAAGGACGCAACGAATAAAATTCCACGTTTGATTGGAAAGGCTACTAATTATGCTGCTTCAGCAAAAACCAAGAAGGTACGCATTTGATACCCAGATGATAAGTTAAGTTGGTTGGTGCGTATCTTCCTCATACGGGAGGTGTTGGATTCTGCAGGGCAAGATCTCCACTATGTTGACGTGGATCTGTGTTACCTGCGGGTATTAGTCTGTCAGATTTTGTCCAACGTAGATTCCAGCCACTAGGGGATCTTGCTATCCAGCCTTAACCTTGCTTATATATACATCCTGGTCAATCAATTTAAGATGCAAAAGTTCCATTCTCAGTTTTGTCCTTTGCATGTTACTTTAGAGTTTAGATAGATGAGACCTATTATTAACATATTTTCACATTATTGCAGCGCTCACCTTATGTTCCTACTATAACAAACTACACTCAGCTCTGGTGGGTCCCTAATGTAGTTGTGGCTCATCAAAAAGAAGGGATTGAAGCTCTTCATTTGGCCTCTGGCCGCACTCTTTGTAAGGTAAGTGAACTTCTTTATCAGTAGAGATATACTTGCTTTTGTTTTCCCAGTTACTATCATTGTAATTCATTCGATGGCCCTTTCTTGCGTTTTGGCACTGGGCATAATTTCCTGTGTGTGGTGGTAATTTGTTGTCATGTATCAGATACCAGAAAACATAAGTACTGTAAATAGATGAATTTGAAATCAAACTTAGACCCAAAACCTTTTGGTTTATCATCAGTATCACTGAAGCCTTATCCCATTAATATAATCTTATTTAAAGCTACTTTTGCTGCATCCTATGAGCTGAACTTATAGTCCTTCCTTTCTTCGAAAAAATAAAATAATGTCCTACATTTCTACCTACTTTTGTGTCTTTGAATAAAAAGAAAGAAGGGGGTCGATTTAGGCTCCTTCCCTTCCACTGCATAGCTGCGCTAGCAGGTACTACGAGCCCTATGTTTAGCCATCTTTAAAGAGACTATTTTGTGAAATTTCCTGTCATAACATTAGTACAAAAAGTCTAATCAATTTTAAATGTACAGGTGATGCTTTTGTGTAGGAATGAAGATGTCATTGTTTTTCTGTTTGCCCTTTGGTCTTTCTCAAATTTCGAAGTTCTGGATTTTAAGTATATATGTTGCATGGAACTGTTGGTGCTGTTTAGAGGTTTTTCTGAAACCATGGTTGTAAATGTCCAAGTATATTCAATAAATATAGCAATATCATATGGAAATGAAATATTAAATATTAAATGTTCGAAGTTCGCTTTACATTCTTAATTCAGGTCTATATTTTTTTTTTTCAATTCCTCTCCTTCTCGTCTAGATCTGGACATGGATTTTTCACTTTCTCATTTCTTATGTACATGATTGGGAGTGAGACAGGCTTGAAGTATCTGATAGTTCAGGTCTATATTTTTTTTCTTTCAATTCCTCTCCTTCTCTTCTAGAAGCAGACATGGATTTTTGACTTTCTCATTCTTTATGTACACGATTGGGAGTTACAGGCTTGAAGTATCTGATAGTTTTGGCAATTTCTCCTGTGAATCACCATTGATCTGTGTTTTGTGCACTTGATGATATTTCTAATACATGCTTATATTTCTTCATATTGTTTTTTCTGATAGTAAATTTCTCTGCAATATTATATCAGCAATAATATATTTAAGATGTTTGACGTAAATTTTGGCATGTTGTACTGCCAGCTTCATCTTTTAGAAGGCGGACTCCATGCTGATATTAATGGAGATGGAGTCCTAGATCATGTTCAGGTACGTGTGTCTCATACTTATAGCTTGATTCGTCTTGGACACTGTTGTTCGGGGTATTTTCATCCTTTGGTCCAATGGCATACGTTGGTGTTGTATGCCATGTACTTCAGTTTACTGGGATGGTTCTGAGATTCCTGCTCAACTTTCCTACCTTGTCCAGTACAAACCTGGGCTCCTGTACAAAACCCTATTGCTGTATATTGGAAGCAGTCAATATAATAGGGCAAAACAACTTTATGTTGATATAAAAGAAATTCACTTCTTTTTATTGGTAGGTTGTTGGTGGAAATGGGGCCGAGCAGACTGTGGTCAGTGGATCCATGGAGGTGCTGAAACCCTGTTGGGCAGTTGCAACATCTGGTGTACCAGTGAGAGAACAACTCTTTAATGCTTCTATCTGCCACCACTCCCCATTTAACTTATTCCAACATGGAGAGTTTTCGAGAAGCTTTGGTAGAGCTTCTGATGCAAGTTCACTTGAGGTAGCAACACCCATTCTAATCCAAACAAACGATGGTCATAGACATCGGAAAGGAAGCCATGGTGATGTCATCTTCTTAACAAATCGGGGGGAGGTACGGCCATCATCTGTTGCCAGCGTAATTTCTATTTTTTTCTTGTGGTTCTTTGATGAATATTGCCGAGGGATTAACACCATTAAATATCCATATTTGGTTTCTAGGTGACTTCGTACTCCCCGAGCTTGCATGGTCATGATGCTATTTGGCGGTGGCAGCTCTTGACAGGTGCAACTTGGTCAAATCTTCCGTCTCCAGCAGGGATGATGGAAGCTGGAACGGTGGTACCCACACTGAAGCCTTTCTCCTTACGTATACATGACAATCAAGACATCATCCTTGCAGCAGGGGATCAAGAAGCAGTGGTGATATCTCCTGGAGGCAGCATGTTAACTTCATTTGATCTTCCTGCACCTCCTTCGCATGTCCTGATATGCGAAGACTTCTCCAACGATGGTCTCACTGATATTATCCTTGTGACCTCTAATGGAGTATATGGATTTGTGCAAACAAGGCAGCCGGGGGCCCTCTTCTTTAGCACGCTAGTAGGTTGCCTTATCATCATCATGGGAGTCATATTTGTCTCCCAACACCTAAATTCCATCAAAGGAAAACCTAGAGCTTCGGCTGATTACAGTTAAAAGGGTACTGTCAGTTGGTTGATTACTACTTGTTGTGGGAGGGAAGGAGCAGCACTGGGCATGATAAACAGAGCGCTGTTTTATGGCCAAGGTGGGGTTCATGAGTAGGAAGCAGCACTAGCTCGAAAATGTTGAAACAAAATGCAATGTAAAGGTGTTGATGGACTTTGTTGGACCGCGTTGTCCTCACATTACCCATGCTCCCTTTTACTGCTTTAGTATTTACCATGACTGTTAACATGTTTTACCAAGTGACCTCAAGACTTGCAAAAGATCTGAGTGTTAAGAGTCTGTACAACAAACAACCACTCCATTTGCCCTTGACGATCATTATATTTCACAACTTCTGGATGTTTTGCAACTTCTTTTTTTATTGCTGCAAGCATTTGAAATAGAAACTTATTCTGGTTCTTGGAGCATCATTTGCCACAAGTTGGCCGGTGTATTATGTGGGGATGTCAATGGATCCGACTGTAGACAATTTGTTTCCACATCGAATCTGGTTCGAACTTGGTTTGTTTATGCTCGAATTCAGGTTTGATCAATTTGACTTATTACCTCGATTATTTCCTATTTTTTGGCAGCTGTTTGTAGAATATAACATTGGATGCCTATCTTGGTGCTGGAATGATACTGATCACCACCACAACCACCGGCTGTGACCATCATTAAGGATCATACTAATTGGTTTCAATTTTTAGTGTTTTATTTGTTATGCAAGACTTTTTTTTTGATAGTTTAACCATTACATGAGCTGCCCCCAAGGGCTTGAACTCAAGACCTCCCCCATAGGGGGAGGGGATGCCTAACCATCCGGGCAAACCCGGATTGGCATTTGTTATGCAAGACTTGAAGAAATATGGAGCACTTCTTGGTTTCAATTTACATGTTTATCAGTTGCTCCAGAATTGAAGAAAGAAGGAGCAATTCCGGCAATGGTCACGAGATGTTTGCAGAAATGCTTGAACAAACAAAATATGTTTTTTTTTTATTAATTTGTATGAACATTGGTACATTACATGGAGATAGAAGGATCATTTATGTTGTTTCCAGTGAAACCAATATAAGAATAAATCAAAGAACTTGAGGGTATGCAGATGCCAGTATGTTTGTCTCTCTTCAATAAGCACATTCTGGAGGGAGGCCCTGGGGAAAGCGCTTTCTATCTTTGCAGTAGTTGTAGATCATGTACCTTTTCTTCACCCATTTCATCCTCCTTTGGTTTCTTGAATCCAGTTCTTGAGAGAGCCAGACATTGTTGTTGGTGGATGATGATGAGGATGTGGGTTTTGAATTTAAACTACAAGAAGAGGTGCCTCCTCCTGAAGACGAAGACGATGACGATGAGACGACACATGCATTATCTGCATTAAATTTTCGATACGAAGCGGTGAAAGGAGCTTGGGTCCAATCTATCTTGACGAGGCCACCTCTTGTTGCCCAGTTGTCAGCGTTCCAGAGACTCGAGTAAATCCTCATCGGTTGGTTCTTTGGGAACGGAACACCCATAGATTCTAGGTTCTTGAATTCTCTGATAGGAATTCCATCCACAGAGAAGCTGAAAAAGAAGAAGAAAAACCCAGATGTCGAGTCAATCAAATTAATCAATAAGGAGGTTCAAGGAAAATGTATACATTGTGAAGATTTGAGAATGAATTAAAAAGAAGACAGTAAAATGGGTGGTTGTTAAAATTATTACATTATGCGTTGAGGATTCCAGAGGATCGAATATGTGTGGAAATCGGCAGTGGGGTCGAACCATAGATAGAACTGCTGCTCTCTGCTACCTTTCCCTTGGCTGAACACATTAGTGTGAAGAATGTAAGGATCACCACTCAAATTCCCCAAGAACTCGAAGTCTATTTCATCGTGTGTTGGTCCTTGCGACGATAACTGCATAATCACAACGTCACAAAACAACAGTTTTAATTAAAATCAAGACTACAACAGATCAATACGATATATACAGAAAAGATTTTAAGCATACATATAGATGTAGATATATGCATGAATGAAGCTTACATAGTAGGCAGTGACGGTGCCAGCAGAGTTGCCAGGAACAAGCTTGAGCTGCATATCAATCTTACCAAAGAGGTACTGGTTCTTGGACTGGAAGCCAGAACCAGAGGTTTTGTCCAGGGTGAGAGTTAAAAGTTGTCCATTGTTGAGTATCTTAGCACGACCATCCCCCCAAGTGATGTCGAAATCTCGATAGAAATTACTCGTAGCAGATGAGACCACAACTATCAAATAAGTACTAGTAGCCAGTAGATACACCAACAACATTGCCGGAACAGAACAAGAAGAATAAGAAGCCATATATATATATGTATGAGTGTAGTAGTAGAGAACTGGAAATTGAGGTTTAAGAGTACTGAAGGAATTATGAATTGGAATTGAGGGAAGTTTTGAAATTGATGTGTTAAGGATATGTTTGGGTTGATAGCATTGCAGCCCTGATGGCTTTATATATATATAGTAGACTAGTACTAGTAATAGTGAAGGTGAAATGGTGCTAACTAGGGCAGGCAAATTGAGATGGGGATGGGGAGGAACGAACCAGCTGGATGCTGCTGTTGTTGTTGCCGCTGCTGCTGGTGGTCATAGTTGAGATTTTTGAGAATTAAAGGAGATAACAATTACAATTGGCCAAAGTAGGCGGGCGCGGGCAGGGGCGGGATCTTCTAGTACAAGTATTTACTTCCGCGTTTGTCCCCTATGTGATTTTGTAGACTCACACGTTTAACGTGGGTCAAGAAAACCCACCATGTGATTGGTTGGGTCTTAAAAGAGTCAACTTCAACCATCCTTCCTTCACCGTCTAAGTCCCACCACAGCATTCAAATTTAACGTGGGTCTACAAAATATAACTCGGTGTGGGTGTCGGTTGGAAGAAACTGGACGTACGCTGATTCTTCACTTGCGGTTTCCGACTGTCGCGCGATTAACAAAAAAAAAACCCAACTCATGGACAGCTGCTTGGCTTAATTGCTTCTAATTAAGTTCTAATAACTAGGAGTAAAATTTTAAATAAAAGGAAAATGCAGTATCGAGGAAAGGGCAGCAGCCCACTGCCAGGATCTTTTGTACGAATAATAACAAGTTTATGTTAAAGTACTTGACTTCCGCTGCTGTTAGCATTTTTAAGGCCCCCCCAAACCTACAAAATCAAACTTGCCTGATTGTTAGCTTTTTAGCCATCCGATTTGATGGTTGCCTAATGTATCGTTGGACTCACATAGAGATTGATCCAATAGTTGATTTTTTGTGCGAATGTTCTCCTCACTATGTAGATCATCATCACCGGAGACTAGCTTACTCGAAGACTTTTAAGTTTTTAACCCCATCAAAATTTATTGCAAGTTAATAAATTTTCAAGGTATGCATTTAATTTACAGTGAATCTGTGCAACAAATTTTTTGTGAGGTTAAAAGTTTTAAGTGATTGATTTCTGGTGAGAATGATAGATCTATTACATGTCGTGTTGAGGAGAACATTCTCATAAAGAATTAGCTTGGCAAACATGTTGGGCAATTTAGGAGCCATCCATAAATATCGTTACATTTAGACCATCATTTGAACGGGCTAGAAGTCTTTGATTTGGGGTTATTTTATAGGAGGATGATCTGTGTGGTGAGGAAAACATCCTCATAGAAATCAACCCTTGGATCATCTTTATGTGGGCCTCATAAAAATCTTGGCAACATCTTCGCAAAATAAACTTGGCAAAGTATGCCTCTTATATATACATGTGATCGGCGAGATCCGTTGACAATGGCTATTTTGGCAACAGTTTGACAAGCCATCCTGATGTTCACATTTGAGATGACCCAAGGGTGTGAGGCTAATTATTTAATCATCATGTAGATCATTCTCCTATAAAATCACCTGCCTCAGCATGACCAATAATTCATCACGTGTTTTTGTCGTCTAAAATATGTTCTAGCATATGTTAGTCGTGGGTGACTGATCTCATTTTGAAAATCTTCAAAAATAGTTTTCAAATACTTGTCAAATTCTAATTTGTAGAAAAAAATTTATGACCTTTTATTATAAAATATTAGGGCAAATAATCTTATCTCCTACATATGTACACCTTCTTTCTACTCCTCGTTTACACAACCTTTTTCATTTATAACCTTATACTAATTCTATATATGCCATTTAGATACTCGTTATTTACCAAAAATATAACATTGATTAGGAAGTTATGTGTGTGTATAAGACAAAGAACGACCTTGATTTGTTAGAGGACAAATCTAGACCGTCCTTTGTCTTATAATAATTGTGTTTACTTATCAATCCATCTGCATACAAGGTTATTCACACAATGTGGTTAAAAGTACCATGTTCTAAAACTTCTAGCCCAATAGTTGGTTTAAAGTTAGCGATTAACTGCACGTTTTATAAATCTCCCAAACTTAAATGGGATTAGGAGTTTTAGAATGATATGATCTCCGGTGAAGATGTTCCAAATATATGGTGAGGAGTTCATCCCTACCAAAAATTAGCCATTGAATCACCCCATTTTGGGACTACATGAACATGAATATGGGCTTTTAGGGACTTTTTAACATCAGGGTCAGGTACCCTTCCTCTTTCTCTATAAATAGGGACTTTTTAACACTTGGTTTTCTAAGGGGCCCGGACATCCCGGTTCTTTAAAAAAAAAAAATGTGTAGTCAATATCATAGGGGACAGAGATATGTATAACCTGTTTATGAGAAATCAAATATGTTTTTTTTTCATTTTGTATGATATTGGTACATTACACGGTGGGTAATTAATACAAGAATCGTTCATTCATTCATTTAATTTTGTTCGACTGAAACTAAAAATAAGAAAAAGAGAAGAAATGAAAGAGTTTGGGTGAGCAGATCGATCACACAGAATTCGAAAACAATAGATGAATCGCTTTAGGAAAGATTGGTGGTGGTACATTCTGGAGGGAGGCCTTGGGGGAATCTATTTGTGTCTGTGCAGTAGTTGTAAATCATGTAATTCTTCTGTACCCAATTCATCCTGTCTTGGTTTGTGGAATCAAGTTCTTGGGAGAGCCAGACATTGTTATTGGAGGAAGAAGATTGTGAAGAAGAAGAAGCACAAGAAGATGCTCCAGAAGACCAGACAACACAAGCATCATCTGCATTGAAGTTCTGATAGGAGGCTGTGAAGGGAGCATGGGTCCAGTCTGTCTTGACTAGGCCACCTCTTGTAGCCCAGTCATCCGCGTTCCAGAGACTCGAGTAAATTCTCATGGGTTGGTTCTTTGGGAAAGGAACACCAATTGATTCTGAGTTCTTGAAATCTCTGATAGGAGTTCCATCCACAGAGAAGCTGATGAAATAAGCAGAGAAAACCAATCAATCAATCTTGTTCAATTAATTAAAAGTAGCAGCAATAGTAATAGTAGTAGTAGTGTAATATTAAGGGTAGTTGTTAAAATTACTTACATTATGCGTTGAGGATTCCAGAGGATCGAATATGTGTGGAAATCGGCGGTGGGGTCGAACCAGAGATAGAACTGCTGCTCTCTGTTACCTTTGCCTTGGCTAAACACATTAGTGTGAAGAATGTAAGGATTACCACTTAAATTCCCCAAGAACTCGAAATCTATTTCGTCGTGTGTTGGTCCTTGCGACGATAACTGCATAATCACAATTCATAATAAAACAACAGTTAAAATAAATTATATACAAATTAGCAACGGATAGAAAATAAACAGTATCAATTATATGCTGAAAATAAAGTTTTAACATATATAGTTGAGAATTAAGAGGCAAGAATGAAACTTACATAATAGGCAGTGACGGTGCCAGCAGAGTTGCCAGGAACAAGCTTGAGTTGCATATCGATCTTACCAAAGAGGTATTGGTTTTTGGACTGGAAGCCAGAGCCAGAGGCTTTGTCAAGGGAAAGAGTGAGAAGTTGTCCATTGTTGAGTATCTTACCACGGCCGTCCCCCCAAGTGATATCAATGTCTCGGTAGAAATTACCAGCAGCAGAAGAGACAACTAGTAAAGTAGTAGCAAACATCAACATTAATGAAACAGAAGAAGATGGCATGATCGATGATCCACGCACCCTAGGCCTAGCTACTAGATGAAATAGTACTGGAGATCAGGTTTAAGGCTTCATGCTAATTGCAGCTAGCGTTTAAGTTTTATAGTGGTGGTGCGGGATCATCATGTTGAACTACGTACGTACTACTGATTAAGTTCCGCGCCCCTACGTGATCGAAGGACCCATTCAACGCGGTTTAAGAGCATCTCCAATGCAATGTGGATGTGGTAATTAATAAGACTGCCACATAGGAAAAATACACATCTTTCCATAAAAAACTCTTCAAATGCTAATGTGAACATACAATTTTAAGTTGAGTTGGTAATGAAATGGAATACTATTGGTGGAATGGATGTCAAGTGTTGGAAGCTGCCTTTAAATTCTTCCTTTTGGCTACTTGCGAAGTGTTGCGCCGTTACCAACCAACCCGGCCCATAGGACAGCTGCTTGATCTAATTATATATATCTACACTTATTAATTATAAAACTTATAAATAAAAAAAAATATGGAGCACCGTCAAAGTGGCAGCAAACCAGAAGCCTTTTGACGTGTATATATATATATTTATAAAAGTTTTGATATCAATTAAATGAGGTGGCATTGAAAATTGAAATCCACTTCATTTGGTGCTCACATTTTGGGTGCATTTGGGGGGACTTGAGTAGAATTTTCGATGTTAGAGTTTTCCGAGAAAATTGTACTAGTGAGTAGTGACATTTACTAATCTAACGGTGATGGTAGGCCATGTGTATTACTAATCTTACTGCAAAGGCTATTTTAAGAGAGTATCTGTGTTAATTTGATAATGACGTAAATCACGAAAAATGTACGATTATTTAAGAACCGTGAGATGACTTTGCAGTAAAATTTGTAAGTAGGAAAATGCAGTAAATTTAACATTTTCCATAATCTAATGGGCAAAAACAGTTTTGGATGTTCTACTTCTCAAAATGTGCCACGTGGTTGTTTTGTCTAGCCTCACCGCGTCACTACACTGGAACAGAAAGTTCCCAAATTCAATGTTGAATGGGCATGATGACATAGGGTCACTGAACGGTTTATTCACGACAATTTTCCCTTAAAAAACATACATGGTGCGAGATCAACATCTGGTATAAATATAATCATCTGGATATTCAAATTAAAAGAGAGAGAGAAATGACGACTATATATAAAGAGTGCTGTTATTGGCACTTAAATTTTTTATAGGTTGTGGCCTAAGTTTATTTAATTTTAATCAATTTTATATAAAAATATTTTTTATTCGGGGTGGCTTTTTTTTTTTAAAACTATTTTTCAACCAATTAATAATTAAAAAAGAATTTATTATTAGGACTTAAAAGATTAGATTAAAGAGAGAAAGTGGAAAAATCGACTCCACCTTCAACGGATTTATTCGTTCCTTCATCAACGAATTACTCGTTCCATCATCAACGAATTTTTTGTTGTTGATTCAGCCTTAAGCATCCGAGCATTAAATCCCTATGAAGTATGGTTTATTTCACACAGTTTTTTTATGGAGGATGATTCTATTTCTAGTAAAACTTCATTAAAGAGTGATATCTGTAAAAAAACTCAATTGATGAGACGGTTGGTTCTTCAAATTTCGTAAATAATTCTCAATCACATCATTCGAAGGTATTGTCACAATTTTTTTAAAATTTTTATTGTTATTTTGTCAAAAAACGAGATTGAAATTTAGGGCACACGAACAGGACTCAGCCACGCAGGGGACGAGTCGTAATACAAAGACTCACCCGCCCGAGGCCGAGTCCAACACCAAGGACTCCCTCATCCTTCGCATAGAGTCTCCTCCACCTGTGGCCGAGACCTCCCATTTAGGCTCCTTCATCCACGGACGAGTCTAAGTGTGTGCTAGTGAATTTTCTCCTATTTTTGTACCTGAGAAACTTATTCCATATTTTTGACCTACCTATAAGACTCCCTCATCCACGGACGAGAGTTAGAGTTGAGTCTCCTCCACCTGTGGCCGAGACCTCCCATTTATGCTCCTTCATCTATGGACGAGTCTAAACGTGTGCTAGTGAATTTTCTCCTGTTTTCGTACCTGAGAAATTTATTCTCCGTCGGACGGTGGTGGAGGGGGTGGATTGAGTCGCTTCGACCTAGCCGTCGCCCTTCTCCTTCGATGAATTCTCTCAAAACAAAAAAAAAAACATTTGATTTGGAGATCAGCCTGAAGTGTTCGTGGGTTCTACTCTAGGGTTTTTTAGAAGAAAAAAAGAAAGAGGAAAAAAGGGAAAGAGGGGGAAGAAAGAGGGTCGGTTAAATTTGTAGTTTTTTTTTAATTAAAAAGAAAACTAAATGTTTAGAAGTGGGATATTCCCCGTCAAAGTGTGGGATAAAAGTGATAGATTTATGGATATCCCTAAGTGTAGGCCACAACTAATAAAAAACTTATGTGTCAATAACAACACTATATAAATTGTAGATTCGTGCTACTCATGGTTAAAAATTTTCTTTCGTTTTGAAACGTATTGATTGTTTTGTATCGATTTTTTTTTATTGAAACATTCTCAAATATTACTATACACTCCAATATATTTTGATACAAGTAGATACATTACGATACAAATCTAAATACTTTCAATTTAATCATTTAATTATTAAAATATTATTTTACTGGATTTTTTGTTAAAAATATGAATGTATCAAAATGTATTATAATGTAGCAAAGTATTTTGTATTATTTTCACTTGTTTTGTAATTCCAATGTTTCGATATTATATCGTATTGTTTCGATTAATGTTTCAATTTTTCAACAGTCTAATATATTCAATCGAAACGAAATTTTAAACCTTGGTGCTACACTGCTACCCCACACAGCTTGTGGGATAGCTATGTGCAAAAATACCGTAGGCATTAGAATTAGAGTCTTGAGCATTGAAGTACTTGAAATTTAATTATTTTTGTTATCTGGCTCACACAATTATGTGGGTTAGCGCGATTCTTAATTGTATATGTTTCCTCTTCCATTTGAGAAAACCAACAAGGTAGCTTTGTATAAGAGCAAGATCAATGGAATTCCTAAATCCCATCCCTTAACATGCGTCTGATGGTGAGGGATGGAGTCTGAAATCTGAATAGTGGAAAAAAGGGAATTGTCTCTTAAATTCAAGTCAAAATGGTCTGCGGCAATTGTCAAACGGTGATGCTACACTTACTGCAAAGTGTAATACAAGTTATACTGCAAAGGCTATTTAGGAGGGTATTTACTAGAGATGTGAGATTATTTGAGAACTGTGGGATGACTTTTGCAGTAAAGTTTGCAGTAAGAAATGCGTCAATTGGGAGATGACAGAAATCACGAGGGGTGAAATTATTTGAGAACCGTGGGATGAATTTTGCGGTAAGTATAACATTTTCCATTGTCAAACCATCTCAGCGATAATCTGTTGACAGTAGTGAATGTCTGCCAACAATATTTTCAGCCGGATGTAATGGTGTAGGGATCCTACTAGAGACCCTTCAAAGTTCCATCCTTTAATCCCATGTTAAGGGATACCATTCAACTTGCCCTAAACGAAATTGACATTGAACTCTGAAAAATAAAGAAGACGATCAAAGCCCATTTGAATGGAGAAATCCCATTGGGGCACTGGGTTACCTATCAGAATGGTTTTTGGATTTGGTGTGTAGATTAGGTCCATCTTGTGGTGGGCCCAAACACATATATCATACGTATTAGATCCAAAATTCTCGTGTACGACTTTTAGGTTTTGATCAGTTAGTTCATCATCAACTGCATTCTTTGAAGAACGCGGACCGCCGTGTGGAAATGGCTGAAACAGCCAGTGGCCCAGCTCGGAACAGCATCTGAATTCGGAACCTATTCAGACTTCAGAGTTACGGTGGAAAAGAAATTCTGTGACTGCATGCTTCACTTGTCTCAAAGAAGTTTTCACAATTTGGTAAGGTACGTAGCCACAGTACCTCAATCCCATCATTCTCTCAGAATAAGGTAGCAAGTAGTCAAGCATTATTATTATTATTTTCTTATTTTATACTGTGTGTTAGGTTATTTATTATCCTTAATTTCTAATTTGTCATTATTAAGAAGAGTGTGACTGATTTCATCTTTTTTTAAAGGGGTTTTGTAATTTTAGTCCATATTTTTATAACCCTTATGTTTTTAATCCCTTGGATTAAAAACATTTGTGAATTTAGTCCTTAGTTTTTAAAAAGACAATACTAACCTTTAAAAACATTTTATTCCAAATATATCCCATATCTAAAAATCATTAACGGTCGACTTCATCACTCCGGCGACCGGCGACCTCCACTCCGGCGACCGGCAACCTCCTCTCCGGCGACCGACTCTCCGGCGGCCGGCCGACCTCCGACCGACGACCTTTTCTCCGGCGACCGGCGGCTGTGAACTCCTCACCGGCAGTCCAAATCTGAAATTTTTCAAAAGTGCAAGTTCAGACTTGCAAGTGCAAGTTCAGACTTGCACTTTTTTTCCCATTTAAAAAAAAAAAAGTGAACAAGGGTATCTTAGGCATTTTTTAAAACTTAGTTTACACATTTTTTAAATTTTTAGGGACTAAAATCATAACACTATAATTTTTTAAGGACTAAAATCATAAAGTTTTAAAAAATAAGGATTAAAATTATAAAAGTATTTTAGTGAGGGATTAAAATCATTGGTCCCCTAAAAAATAAGGACTTTTTTTACATTTTCTATTTTTTAAATTAAGTTGTTACTTTTTAACGACCACTTTCACTAAAAACTTGAAGTCTCGCTGGTAAAAAATGAACATTGTATATAGAGGGTTTAGGTCTAATATGGAGTGGACCTATATATTTACCAATAATCCCACTCAGTTCTGAGGGGGAGTCTTAGATGAATGCGATCCCAACCCGTAAAATAATTGATAATTGCTATGCGATAACTAGGGTCTAACAAACAACGGTCTCATATTCATCAATATATGTAAATATATAGCTTTTGATTTTAGGTGAACCGCGTAAATCTCCCCATTGTTTTACTTTCTGTCTGAGTTTTAGAGAATAAGTAAAATTAATGTAATACTAAATGATTATAGTCTTAAAATGGTTTCGCCTACATCACTAAATTTTTTTTGAATGGAATATACATCCATCAGTCTCCAAGGAGAATAAAAACAAAGATTTAATGCATGGTTTAAGACTAGATCCAATAATATATCAATCAAACAAGCACTTCCTATATATTTTCCACAGCTTTTAGATTATATTCAGAAACATGATCGCCCCTTCTTAATACCATGCACACATAATTTTAAATATGAAGCATAATGGTCATTTTATAGTTCATCCGGCCTTCATAGGAAGCCATCACCAACTATATATATTTGATCATAAATTTCAAAAATGAAGAAAGTGTTTAGATTTTTCTTTAACGAACAAGTATGAAGAAGTGTTCATGCTCTTCATTGGAAAAAAAAAAAAAAATTTAAAACAAAAATTTATGCTGCTAAAAAAATGAATACTATCACAACAAAATTTAAATTAAATTGAACTATTTTACATTAATTATAAACTAACACAGAAACCTTCCAACAGACAACAATTTTAGCTTTTCTTTGTAGATTATTATTGATGGAATTTTTTTAATTTCAAGAAAATAATACACCAGCACTAACTTTAAACGTGATCAAAATAGCAATGGATACGCTCACAACCACCGTGACATATGGGGGTCAAAACCAGCAACCTCATTGCACAAGGGTGTACTAACAGTATTTCCTTTCAAGTTCTCGAAAAATCTCAGTTCAGGACTACAATATATATGAGGGCGTTTCTCACAGGATTCTAGTCATGATGTTTGGGCATGCATGTAATTGTGGATGAGCATAAACTACTGCATCATCAAATGTCACCAGATGCAGCATATGCTTAGTACTTTTAAACCCTTAAAAGGACCAAAATCTGATGAACATTGCACAGATCAAGGGCTAACGATCCATGAAGACTGTTTGTACAGTCGTTTACTTATCCTCCGGTTCCATGGAGTAACACTAGAAGTTAAATAATGACCATTAATTAGATTCAATTACCATGAATTCATCTTGATTCACGATTTTAACATACGATTTCACCTCTAAAACTAATAAATCAAGACGTTTTCTGTTTAATCTCTCTTCTTCTGATAAAAGGTATTTAATGCGACTCTACCGATACCATATATTACAAGTTTCATCCTTTTTCCTTATAGGCATGGGATGTTATTAATATATGATGTGTGTAGATATTACAACTCTCTATATATATCCGATTAGGATCCTAATTATTACAGGAAAGTGATATTGATATAATAATTTCAGTTCATAGAAAATAATTAGAGGCAAATGTAATGAAATTGCGCAATCCCTACAATGCATTTAACATGCATGCTTATATAAAAAAATGCCTGCACCTAACAATACCACTTGTGCACAAATTTTCTATTTCTTGTTCAAGATATATACATCACAAATTAGTTGCTTGATTCTTTTTTCTGCTTGTTTTCTTTTTCCAGTTTCACAAGATGAAAATATATGTAATTGGTCAGTCTATGCAGAATGGATAAAACCCATATATTTATAAAACATCCTAGGGAATGAAAAAGAAAACCCTAAGAGCTAGCTTTTCCACATTTTTCATCAATGTTTTAAATTCACTAAGGAAGTATTTACACCATATGGTGGTTCTAGATATATTTATAGGACATTTTGAGGTTGATGTTTGATATTTTTCCAAATTTGGTAACACTATTAGACTTCCAATTAGGTGATTGAAAATGATTTAATCTCTTTGTTGTTTATCCACCTAATAGGGCCTCTTAACTACCATTAATCTATCATTCTTTTTCTCCTTACTTTTAAGTTACTTTGAGGCTCATGCTAGTATGCATGGTTCCATTCATACACCTTTTTTTTTTCCTTTAGAATTGCTTCTTTTTCTTTTCCAACTTCGTACCTTTTTATATTATTCTATCAAAAATTTAAGACTTTAAATGTGCTTGGGAAATAATAGATACTCTATCTCTTGGTTTAGTTAAGAATCAAGGTAATGTTTTCTTTGGTGGGTTGATTTCAAATTCTTTTTCGAACCCATTTTAGGGATACTTTTTTTAATCTTTGTTATAGGTACAAAGGATTATATTCTTCTGTGTTTTTCATTCATTGTGGAATTGAATCTTTCTCTTTGGTTAGAATTGTTAGTGTCTCTTTGGTATTGTATATAAGTGCTTAAACATGAAGTTTATGTAGTGATCAGTTACTAAAGACTCATTATATAGATCGTACCAACTATAGATGCCCATCAATCCCCCCTTTTTTTTACTTTCATAAAATATTAATTTTAGCAAGAATATGTTCTTTACTTTTACTCACTTATTCCCCTTCATTATCAGACCTAAAATGCTTACTTGTTGTATCAATAATCAAAAGCTATGTAAATCATCTCATTATGGAAGATCAATATTTAAACCTAGTAAAAGAGAAAGTCTAGTATTTCAAATGAATTCAACACCATTAAATGAAGGAAAAACTGTGTTTTTTTTTCTACATCATGATGGGTACGTGGGCCAACAGTGATGAATATATGTACAACCTAAGTATATATATTAAACATCAAAACCAAGAAATGATAATCATGCAAAAAGCTGGTTTATTTTTTTCATTAATGGGTTTTAATATATGGAAGTGATTTGATGTTTTTTCAGTGGTTAGTGTAATTGATCATCCTTTGCATTGTTTAATAAAGAGTGGGAAAGCAAAGAAATGTCAAATCGATATGCATTACCATTATAAGAAACTTGTTAGAAATACGTACATACAACTTCATGAGCATCTTATGAATTAATGGAAAGAAATAAAAATGCGTGCTAGAGAGAGAAAGAAGAGAGAGAGAGAGGTAGACTCCTACTGCAAATAAGGAACAACTAATTTAAGTGTATTTATGTCTAGAGAGAGAAAGAGGATGAGTAGTTTCTAGACATGAATGCCCTTGCATGAAAGATTTGCAGGGCCTGGAGAGCAGAATTTTACAGGCCTGATCAGTAAGTTAGGTTTGAGGAACAAAGAGATAATAATCTCTAACACTTTGTCCAACCTAACACGAAACCCATTTCGTCTTTCAAAGTTGAAAGTTCAAACCGGCAAAGAAACGGGTAAAAGGGAAAAAGCAACTTCGAAATTCAAACCCTACCAGAAAATTAAAATGGGTATTCAAACCCACCCAGAATAAGAGAGATATATAGAAAAGAAATTATAAAGAAATAGGAGAGTCAAGGGCACATGAACCATACTAGCTAGGGTATAGACAATCATCAAAAGAAAGTTTAAAAACAGAAAGAAAGAGAGAGAGCACAAAAAATGATGAAGCTAGATCAGGAATTCGAAATTCTAAGCAAATCTGAATCGAAATTCGAACATTATATCATCAAATTAACATCCGCATTTTCTCATTCTCTTGTTCTTTTTTTACTTTTTGTTCCTTCTCATATCATCATCAGCAGCTAGCTTAGCTTCTAGTTTTAATGGATTCTAATAATAAAGTACTCATCCTAACAACAACAACAACAACAACAACAACAACAATAACAACAATAACAACAATGCAGATAAATTAGACAGATAGAAAGGTAGGGTACTACTGATCATGGGTTTTGTTGGTTGATTAAAGACTGACCAGAAGATGAGAGAGAAAGTAGAGAGAGAAATGGGGGGATGATGATTGATTAGAAGAAATGACAGTTTTTTTTTTTTTTTAGG
>MVGT01000132.1:204115-246273 GCA_002174775.1 Macleaya cordata
GTGGTGGAAAGAAGTGCGTACCCGCCATGAAAGCGTTGAGGGGAGTTGGGTACAAAGAAGAAGGATCAATCAGTGCAGCGGCAGCGGCTGAGGAAACTACAGTAGTGTTGGTGGTTGTAGCGGCATCTGTTATTAGATTACGTTGATGAATTCCTCCTCCACCACCACCGGAGGAGCTTTCACCATGAACGTAATGACTATCAGGACCTTGATCATAGAGAATGCCCTTAAATAAATGTCCTCCAATGTTCACAGCTGTTTGATATGCATACTGTTCATCTGCATCGTCGATTCCACTGACTCGAACACAACGGAACACAGCTGGTGAATTCAATTCTGGTGGAAAGTTCCCAACTTCTAACCCTAAAACAAACTCCAACAAGAAAACAACACAAGAAAACAAAATTATTAAGAGTCCTTGGATTAAAATCACAACCCACAAACAAAAACACAAAATTAAAACAGTTAATGAAGAGAGAAAAAACAAATTCTCTCTCTAACATTGACTAGTTAGAGTAGAAAAAAGGAAGAAGAAGAAGAAAGGAAAAGAAAAAATAGGGTCTTGGGGGTCACCAACTATGGTTGTCATTTCATTACAGGGACACAGTGATGAGGTTTTTGGTTGGTAGTACTACTACTGGCTACACTATTCTCTCTCTCTCTCTCTCTCTAAAGTAACATCTTTCTCTCTCTATATTTTGAGGTATCTCAATCTATATCTCTATGATCGAGATTTCTCTATAAACCAACTCTGGAGATCTCTTTAGCCTAAGCTATTTATCTACCTATATTCTATCAATCTATGGAACCTCTCACTTATTAACCTAATTTGCATATGTAGAGAGATAGATAATGTAGTGGTAGTAGTAGTGTTTAATAGAAGTAATTAAAGAAATTATAGAAGGAAGAGAGGGAGGCTGAAGCTACAAAAGTCTACCCCAAACAAAAAAAAAAACAAACAAAAAACTATACCTGACGTAGTGGCTGTGGGTATACGAGTAGTGCAGGCAAGAGCATTTGGATTCTCTCTTTGCCTTTTAGGATTCTCTCTCTCTCCTCTCATCTGCTGCTGTTGTTGTTGTTGTTGTTGTTGTTCTTGTAGAGCTTGAAGTTGTTGTTGCCGTTCTCTTCTTCTAGAAGCAGGAACCCAAGTGCTCTTAACGTGAGTCTGGCATGGGTATCCCCGGCTTTTACAGCAAGTTCTACATCTCATATGAACACAATCCTTTTTGGCTTGGTTCCCACAATCTTGACAACTCTTTCCTCCTCCTCCTCCTCCACTTCCTCCTTCACCACCACCACCACCACTTTGCCTCATCATCATAGTTAGGGCTCTTGATGATGACTCATCTGAGGCGTTTGTGCTCCGGCTAGGCCCCACTTCTAAAGAGTAAGCGTTTTGTTGTAATTGGTAATGGTGTTGCTGTTGCTGCTGCTGCTGCCTTTGCAGGTGATGATGATGATGATGATGATGATGTTGCCATAACTCAAAACCCTTATTACTGTTATTGTTGTTATTGTTGTAAGAGGAGGAGATTTCTTCGTTTCTGTAGAGAAATAAGGTGTCTGGGTGGATTTCGTGAGGTGGGTTTTGTTGGTTTCCACCACCTAGTGAAAATCCCGCCATTGATTGCACTGTTTAGCTGAATTAAAGCTCAATTGATGAGAGATAAAATCCATAGCAGATGAAGCTGATCAGTTTGGAGATTTGGGTTTGAAGAAATAATTGATTTTGTTTTGTAGAGATGATCTTTCTTTGAGTGAGCCAGTGATGAAGATGATGATCGTACCTGCTTGTTCGTTGTTCAGTGGGTGCCCTCGGATGATGATGATTATGATGATGAGTACGTGTAAGCAATTTGAGTACTGTTGTTGGGATTTTTAGAGATTTGTTTTGTTCTGAATTTTGAGAATTTCTTCTTCTTGATGTGTTGGGAGAAGGTGAGATAGAAATTAGGAAGGAAAAGCAGCTTTATTTTTTTTTGGACAATACGTCGGATTTCTCGGGGCAGTACGTCTGACGGGGTGAGGATCGCTCCTTCAAACTTCAATTCCTCTTCTGCGCTAATTGAAGCATTTAATGACACAGAATTACAGCTCTGCTACGCCGCCATGGCAACAGAAACTCTTCCTGCAACACCAGCTCAATTAAAGACAACAACAAAAACAGAAACCCTTCTTATTAATCTCTCTCTCTCTAGTTTCTCTCTCTACCCAGAACCAATCCCTCTTTCTCTCTCTAAGTCTGTCTGTATGTACTGGTTCTGGGGTGTATAGTGAGTCTGTGGGTAGTGTTCTGTTGGGACTACTACTACTAACACTCATCTTTTTCTTTCTCCTCCGGTTAAGATATGATCATCACGGCCATCTCAAATCCCATCTCACGGTCTTCTGTTATCCACGTGGCAGGGCACCAGCTTTTACTTATTCGTCCTTGCACCGGAAAACCCGCTACTTTTTTGTGACCTCTCCCTTTATTATTACTAATCAATGAAGCTATTTAATTTCATTAATCTCCCTAACTCAAAAACTTCTCAACAGTCTCTTCTCCTCATATTTCCTTCTCCCTCTCATTCGTTCTCCCGGTTAATATCCCTCTTTTTCTTTTCTTTTTTCCCCAAAAAAGAAACTTTTGAGGCAGTGATATCACCAGACTCATGGATGTAGTTAATCGATCTTTTGCTAATCCCCAACCAATCAAAATTTTCACATCCTGTATGTTTTGCATGTAAAAATAATTCCCACGATACCACTAATAAAAAAAGAAATTACAAATTTTATTGGCATAAAAAATTAAAATGGGTATAGTCACGGGACCATATGCCACATGGAGTTATATTAAATTTTTGTATGCGTCCAACTCAAAATTAATTGACAATTAGTGGTTTGATCCATAATCATTATATATGGGGTTTGCTAGGTTCTCATATTTCATGTGCGATTATTCTAATCACGCCCTCTTATGTGTGGTGTTCTTTTACGCCTAACACGTGAAACAGAGAACACGTGTGGTCATTGGGCTTAACACGTGTGGGCCTGCGCTCTTATACCATATTAAGTTTTTGTAAGCGTCCAACTCAAAATCAATTGTCAATGAGTGGTATGACCCATATTCATTATATATGCACCATTCCGTCCGAGATATTGAATCTAGAACGTATTTTGTTCGCCTATTTGTAAGGTAAGTTAGCAACACATGTAATCGTAACACGTACATCTAAAATGTATATTGTTTCTCATTGAATTTCGTCATATATGATCAAAATCACTTTGTGTCCTATAGAGTTGGGGGTACGACATACTATCTTTATCTATACTATTATATAAACAGGGTGACGAAACTCCCCTCTTTGTCAGGTTGCATGGAGAAGTCGTGCGTCATTTGCATTGTGCGCACAGTCCCTCCATTTTTATAGGTTTGTGAGTTTGGGGCTTACGACGGTTTTTTATTTAAAAGTGTTAATTTTTGTATGCCTAAACTACGCTTCTATGTATGCAAACTGCCCATTCTTAACTGTTTTGTTTTTAGACAATGATGACGTAGCGGATAGAAGAAAAAAATAGTATTTTTAACTTCAAAATGCTATAACTTTTAATCTACAAATCGGTTTTAGATAAAATTCATATTTTTGAAATACTTTTTTCAAGATGTTTAAAACAAGATCAGTCAACAATACTAAATTAAAAAAAAATATTTATAATCTAACTGTGCAAACCCAGATTGCATACCCAGGTGAGATGCAACTTATAATTTGCATAGTTTATTTCTCTAAAATTTGAGCATTTATACTTTTGTAGGCCTATATGCATATCAAATTTACTTATTTTGATGTCCATTGATGTATTGTTAAACCTAAAATGCATAGTTCAAAACCTAGTAAGTACGCAAGTTGTAATTTGCATGGCTTATTTTTTGAAATTTTAAGTTTCTGCACTTTTTTTAGCCTATAGGCATTATACATTTGCATGTTTTGATGTACAATGTTGTATTGTTGAATTGGAAATGCATTATTAGAAGCCTAGTGCGTATGCAAGTTGTAATTTGTATATTTATTTTTTTGAAATTCTATGTTTCTGCACCTTTTCTTAGCATATATACATTATATATTTGCTTATTTTGATGTTCAGTAAAGTATTAAAATTCATGGTAAGTAAATTCAAATGTATGAACTCATATGTGCAAACTTAACTATCGTATGATTTGCATACAAAATTGTTTGTAGATCTGGGTTTGCATTCGCTTTGTGTTTAGATTTTTTTTTTTTTTTTTTGAGTTTGGTATCCATTACTGATCTTGTGTTGAAATATCTTGAAAAATACTTTACAAATATATAACTTTTGCTCAAATCCAATTTTTTAATTTTATAGTTATAACTAATTTAACTTTAAAAAATAAAAAAATTCTCTCTCCGCCACATGTCAAAAGGAAAATCATTAGAAGGGGTTTTCCATCTTTTTACTCGTGCTAACATGCGTCATGGCCTCGGCACACAAAAAATAAACGGCTGTCTTCTCCATTACTTTTTTTACCATGTAAGGTGTACCACCCATTTTTCGGTATATAAAAGAGATAAAAGGGTTTTTAACGTTCAACTTCAGGCTATTCTTAGATCTCTTAAAAATTTACGCAATTTTTTATTTTTATTTTCTTATAATTTTTACATGAAATAAATGATTAACCATTTAGTTTTAAAATAACATTCATCTTTTACCAAAAAAAAAAAAACACAGACAATGAATTGAATAGTCTACGTAGGCACATGTATTCCACAGTCAAGTTATTATATTGAGAGAAGCAAAATAACCTTGATGAAATTGAATGCAACAAATGTATGTAAATTAATATTTCAATCTTACTAGGTAATGATTCAAAGAAACCTGCAGGGTCTCATTTAACATTATTTTAATTTACTTTTAAAATACAAGTCTAGCTCTAAACCACAAAACAAAACATCTCCTCAAAATATATAGAGAAAGAGAGAGAGAAAATAGGGGGACAGATACTGTGAGTTGAAAGAGAGACGAATTTTCTCGACTTTCCCAAAATTCTCGGTGTGTATTTCAGTAGGGGAACACTGCAGTGCAGCACTCTACGTTCTCCTCCTCCCTCCTCGTATTCTCTTTTTTCCAAATTTCCCACATTTTTATTTTTATTTTTTTAATATTTTAAAATATGATTTTATAATGGTTATTTTAATGACCAGACGGCACGGCCTGAAATCCCGCCGTATACGGACTCTGAAAGACAGAGAGAGAGAGAAGAGGAGCTCGTAAAGTGTGCCCCTTTCAAACCTTCTTTTCTTCCAAAAAAAAAACAATTCAAATCCTTAATTATTAATAAATAAATAATAATCCCAATAAAAATTTCAATTCAATCATATTATCCATTATTAAAAGATTATTTGTTAGGGGCCCGAGGCGTGTACCAATCCACTCCCACGTACTCAGTTTGATTTTTTACCCAAAGAAAATCTACGTCCACGTCTTCGTCTTTTCAGTTTTTCATTCCTTTCTTGAAGCAAAATGGTTTTACAGTGTCTCTCGGCTCAGCCCAGTTCTTATTCACTAGCTCCCAACACATTAGATGCCACGTTAACAAACATTAATCGTATAGTCGAAGAATCAAGGGCAAAGATACGTACGGACACCACGATACGTCAAATTTAAAAAATTATAAGACACTATATAAATAAATAATATATATTTGTATTAAAAAATTATTTGATAGTTGAAATTCTTTAAAGAACTCTAGAAAATCTCTCAAATAAAAGAGTTTTGTCAATAATAAAAGACAGAAAAATACAAAAAATATGAGTGTCTAATGTTTCGTTTCAATTTTTAAATATATTCACACAAAAAAACTCAGGAAACACGTATTTGTAGTGTCCACAATGTGCTCAAGCGTCAGACACGTGTCTGACACGGACACACGACTCTAAATGAAGTTTTCGTGCTTTATAGTGTATAGTCGTACAACTTCATGATCCCAACTTTACTGCTTGCACCTTTCTTACTCAAAACAACAATGTTGAGGGAAAAGAAGGTTAAGATAATCTACGGGATCAGGAGAGGCTTGGCCTAAAATAATATATATTTGTATTAAAATTTTATTTTATAAATAAAATTATTAAAAAAATATAGAAAATCTCTCACAAGCGGAAAAAATATATTCACAATGTTTTTTGAAACAGATTCACAAATTGCGCTGCACTTGATTTTAATATGTCCATTAGTCATTTGCATGTCCAAGTATAGATCATGTTATCTATCTATACTATTAATTAAGAGAATGAGTTTTTTTTTAGGCTTTTTACTTTTATTTCAAATAGCAAATAATTTTTTGCTTGGAATTATAGGGGGCTTAACCCTTGTTTAGAGCAAATAATATTATAGGCTTTTTACTTTTAGCACCCTTAGAAAAATTATTAGTTTACAAAGTTTGTGCAAAACTACGAGGGACAAAATAGTCACAGTTTACCGTTAGTAAAATAGTATTTTTGTCTTTCCATTATATTGTAAAACTGTATTTATTACACAATCAATCCCCCTCCTAGATTCTCTCCAGCTTCCTTTCTCTTCTCTACTCAAGTTTTTTTCCCTCTCTATCTTTAGAAACTACTCAAAACTTCCTTATGCACATATCTTTTATAAAAATTGGTTTCAAATTTAAAACACAAGATTTTCTTCTTATCCAATGTTCTCGAATTTAAAAATTATTATATATTGCAATTTTCCGGTAATTGAAAGATTCCCAATGTATAAAATACATGCAAAGCTTGTTTTAAATTAAGTGTTATTAAGTTTTATAGCATGTAAAACCTCTTTACAAATAATCAACCATTTTAAAATTCGATAATTGGATTAAAAGTTCATATTAGGTTGATTTTTAGTGAAGATAATTTACATAATCAGAATTTAAAAAAATATTTTCACTAAATATAAGTCATTAGATCTTATTTATGTCGACCCCACAAATTTTAAGTTTCACCACATAAAATCATTTTATGGCGGAGTAGTAGTATTATACTATTATTTGGACTAAAAATGGAAGTAGAGAGACAGAGAACGTACGTAACGTAACGGTGAAATTAATAATGTAGGAGAGAGAAGATGGAGGAGGGAAGGGGGCAGTGGTGATTTGGTGGGTGAATGATGTGTGCGACTCCCAATAATTGTGTCTATGTCTGTCATTCTCGAGCCCTGTGCTGCCTCTCTTTGGGGTTGACTCTTCTTCTTTCTACTGTAGCTTTAAGAGAGAGACAGAAAGTGAGAGATAGATAGATAGATAGAGAGAGAGAGAGAAAGAAAGAAAGAGTCTGAGATCGAGAGAATAGAGACTGGAGACAGTAGACAGAGAATGCAAACAAAATAACTGTTTGTAGACTTTTTAAAGGCATTTTCTTTCTTCCAAAGCAAAAACCTAGCTTTTTTTTTCTTTCTCAAGTTTCTGTTCCAAATTTCTCTTCAGTCTTCATACTCAAAGATTTAAAGAGAGATCTAGAGAGAGGATCAAGATTTGGAGACGTACGTAGAGGGAGAGAAAGATAGAGAAATTAGCTAGGGCACAAAACAACAAATCCCAATGTTAACTAACTTTTTGCTTCACAGAGTAGTACATCGAGAGAGAGAGAGAGAGAGAGACAGAGAGTGCATAACAAGAGTGAGTATTTTTGTACTGTTTTGTTTGTTTTCTTCTTCTTCTTCTTCTTCTAGAGTAAAGTCGTAGATGAGTCTTGTTAGCCATTACTACTTAATTATTGGGTTAAAATATTAATTAGAAAATCGAAGATAATCAAACCGCGTAACCTAAATTGTTCCTTCCTCCTTGATAATATGGCCACTACTAGACGATATCGGAAGTCTTTCAACAGAAGCACATAAGTACGGTGAATTGTGGTGGGAGGCGTTTTCTTAATTATAGAGTCCACTTAAAACTCTACCCAAGTGACAACTATTTGCAAATACCTAAATTCAAATCCTGTAAAGTGTATCAAACAAATTAGAAAATCTTAGAGAGCTGCATAATTTAGAAACATATGAATACTCTCGTAGATGGTTGATTCTCTGACGCTCGCAGGTTGACAGTTTTTCTCCACCTATTAAGAGTACTTTCTCCGCGTGTTATAAGTGGTGCTTTTCTATTCACATTTTTACTTGTATTTATAATTGAATATTAGTTTCAGTACAAAAAAAATTAGAAATCGAAAAAAAAGTGTGAATTTATTTTTTGTCAAAAAAAAAATAAAAAATTTCTATTAAGTTTCAAGAATTCTTATATCCCATGTCATACGTATTGCGAATGTGGAAGATAGGGTGGTTAGAATCTCATTTAATCATTTATATAGGTTTGATGTTGACTTTTATAATTAGAAGTCAATTCGGTGCAAATCTTAAAACACAGTTTTTTAGATAAATCGCTCAAATTTTTTGATATTTAAAAAAAATTAAAATTTGGTACCTCCCGAACCTTCAACAAAAGTTAAGCTAGTTTTTTTTTTTTTTTTTTTTGCCAACAGTTGATTTACTCGTGAAGATTAAGTGCAATAGCTTTCTTTCGCACGTGTCATCCAGGCGTGTACAATGGGTACATCAATATCAAACCCATGTACGTCAACACACACGTGACTACTACTTGAAAAAAAGCTGATATTCGGTTTCCTACGATATCCTCCTAATGTTTCCGAAGAGGGTGCACATTAACAGATTGCACATACATACTTGCACAATAATGTTGATGTGCCACGTGGATCAACCTTAAGGTTGTTTTATATTTTTCAAAGGATCACTCCGTTAACAGTAACACCCTTATTGTTTATTTGTTAACACCTCTATTATTACACTTACTTTACACTAGTAACTAATTATAAACTTAGATCGAGATGATTAAAAGGTCGATTTTGATTTACATAATGAAAAGATCATTTTTACAAAATAAATCAGTTAGATCGTCTTTAATAAGTAAGCCCAACAGGCAAGTCCAGTGAACTGTAAGAATAAAAAAAGTAGAACATGTCTACAGTTTAGTGAAAATCAATAAAGCTTTTTGGCCCACCCATGTTACAAAATAAATACCGGATACTTATGTGGCAGAATGGGACCTACCACTTTTTCCCTCCCAAAAGTGTTATTAAGGGGTTTTCAACTTATGTAGCAGTAGGACCTACATGCCACATAAGCCATCTGGCATTTGTTTTGTAATATGGTCGGGCCAAACAGCAGTGTTCAGTGAAAATATTCTACCCCTTGCAGACCTTTATAGTCTGTTTGGACAAGGGATTTGGGGGAGGGAGTTTATGGGGACCAGGGATTTGGTGGAAAAATCATGTTATATTTTTTCTCAAAATCCATGGTCCCTATAAAATCCCTCCTTAAAATCTCTTGTCCAAACATACTATTAGTTTTTAAAAAAAAACTAGTGCATTTTACATGTCTATTGATCAGAGCCATGTTTGAAAAATCGATTACAAAATCCAATGGCAACTAATTACTAAACAGAAATCAGAGAATCTGGAAAATACGAATGCGAAATCGAATATTTTTGGGTTGTCCATTGGTTCACGTTTACCTGGGAAACAAACTGAACCAAGACAGATTTGAATAATTCAATAACGAGAACACAATAAAAATGAAAAAAAAAAAATTATATGTGCCAACTTGCACAACGGGTTATGTATGCTGTGTATTTTAATTTAGGCCTGCGTTGAATTATGATCTCATTAACATGAATGAGTCCGAACCAAAATAGTCCAACCTCTTTAAAGAAAAGAAATGAAACCAGAATTGTTATTATAACCAGTTCGAGTTGTGGGGTACTTTAATACCCCATGTGAAACGTGAAAGAATCCGAACCATAATACCAAGGACCCCGAGGGAATCAGAATTGATTATTGGTTCCAAGTATTTGAGTACTGGAATTGGAATTGAGCCAAAACGGACTTATTTAATTAGTAGGTTCCGGTTCTTGAACCCGGACCTAAGTAGGTGGACCAGGAAGTGGTGGGCCAATGGTTCACGTGTGCTTGACTTGTAGAGGATGGCCACTTTGCGTTTCAATGAACTTGGTCACGATGTTGACGTTTGTACCATGGGGTTTACCGGATGCTTTTAAATACTTTCCAGCTGTCTTTCTGCTGTTGGAGAGGGACTCTGGAGGAAACCAAATCCCAGTAGGACCCATACCAATTTTTTTTCTCTCTCTCTCTAGTTTCTTTTACTTGTTCGTGAGTCCGATTTTGCTCTTATTATATCTTTTGGTATACTTAGGGTTTGTGGTGTTGATTGAATCTCAGCAGTCACGCACCAAAAAATTTAGTAGCCAAATCAAACTGTTCGTGGAACATTTGTTGCATTTCCTTGCGGTTCTTAGAAGGTTTGAGGAAATCGCTTTCCTTTTCCTTATCTAGGGCAGTAGATTGAATACGAACATGTTCACTTATTGGCACGTGACACAATTTTTAGGCCAATAATTAATAAATATTTATACCACATAAGAACACTACATAAGAAAAGAAAAAGAAAATAGAAAAAAGAAGAAAAGAAGAGGCATAAACGGCGCTATGATTTAATTTGAAATGATTTAGGTCCATTTTTCTTTAATCTAAAATTATGAGTGGTTTAAAGATTAATTAGTCAAGTTCAAGATTAAAGCATTCTTCTCTTCTTCTTGACTTTGTCGTTCCAAAATGTTGGAAGAATTGGCGGAATAGTTTTTGTTTCCGAACAAACAGAGTGTTTATTTGTCTTCTCTGTTTCTTTACACAAGTGTAATATCCAGCTGTTGTCATTCAGTGACTCATGAACTCATAAGTTTGGATGAAGAATTTTTGGAGGAATCTAGTGAGGATTAAGAATTCTAGTTTCTCTCGTATGTTTGGCTGCCTGAGATCTCTAGAAATATGTTTCTTACGAAAATTAGAATTTTAGTAAATCTCTTACTCTGAGTCCCACCTCTTCCATCTTGAAATTTGTTAGAAAATTTATGGAGGGATTTGAGATTTATGTTTCTAAAGATTCTTTTATAGTTGTCGATCAAATCAAAGGATTCATATTTTTTAGAATTTATGTTTCTAAGGATTCATTAATACCTTAAGAAACATGAATTATACATCCAAACACACTTAATATGGGATTGATATTATATCATAGTATGATACACTACTAGGTGATAAATAAAATTGGATATTTTTCACTCACCTTTTATATGTTCTGCGGACTTTCTTAAGCCTATATTATCGTATGGAGATGATTATTTAAAAGCTGATTATTTTTTGTATAGATAATCTTTTATAATCACATAGATCAATATATATTCTTTAAATTTAATACAGAAAGGAATTTCTTTGCTACAAGCACCACCTAAGTAACAAAACAATAACATTACTATGAGGACCGATCCTTATATCTGTCCAACAGGACAGATTGAGGTAGCATCCATCATCCACCAGGGTGCCACCTCAATCTGTCTAGCAAGACAAATTATGAGTCGGATTCTAAAATTATTTTCCAAAAAGCAAATGTAAAAGGCACATGCATGGCGTTCGCATATAGAAAGAACGGATCACCAAAAACTATTTTTTGTGTACGTCATTTTGTACATAGCTTCTTGGATCAACATACAATACCTTTTGTATGCATGATTTTTCTACATACCAAATATATATATCGGCCTACAATGACCTCGTGTGTAATCATTTTCTTAGGGGTAATGTTTACTCAAATTCATGGTACATACTTCACTTACATAATGATTTGTCGCTCACATTGAAATGATAAAAGGGCTAATTTTTTATGTGGATGTTCTTCTCATTAAGAAGATTATCCTCACAATAAAGTATCTAATTTTAAAATATTTAATTTCTTCGAAAGTTGATTAGAAATCAACAGTAAATAAGATGTCTAAAAATTTGCTAATTTTTCAAGGGTGAATTTGAGAGGTATGTTAGAAGCTTTAGAAAGGGTTGGTGATATTTGAAGGAAATGAGTCATTATGAGTAGAATATCTTCACTAGAAATCGAACGTTAAATCATCTCAATGTAAGCACCACAAGCTAATTTATATACCCTAAATATAAAGCTCTTATAAGGATTTTTGGCTAAACTAGCCTTTGCTTTCGAAAGCAAAACTAAGATATGAGTTTTTCTTTCGAAAGCTTATTGGCGCTTTCAAAAGCACCACGGTGGGCGTGTTTTAGATGGTATTTGAGTCCATTTTAGTACAAGAAACTTCTACTTATGTGTAAGATTGATGAAATCTATAAATAGGAAGGTCCTAGGTCGTCACAAAGTAGTGCTACATGTGCCAATATGAAGGTGTTGGAGTTCAAGGATAGGTAAATACTTAGGGTTTTGATCTTCTTGTATAGGAGGAATCCGAAGTGTGAAAAACTTATAGAGAAGGAGAAGGGTTTATGAAATCTAGGGTTTGAGAGTTTCTTCATTGGGTTTGGGCCACAAATTAGGGTTTTGGTCTTAGGTCGTCCCAAAGTAGTGCTACATGTGCCAATGTGAAGGTATTGGAGTTAAAAAAGTTCAAGGATAGGTAAATACTTAGGGTTTTAGTCTTCTTGTGTAGGAGGAATCCGAAGTGTGAAAAACTTGTAGAGAGGGAAAAGGGTTTGTGAAGATCTAGGGTTTGAGGGTTTCTTCATGGGGTTGGGTCCAACCCAAGTTTCTAGTGTTCCCTATATGTCCTCTTCTGTTACTATGGTCAACCATGAAGATGGATTTTCAAGGTTTAAGGAAGATGTGAGTATACTATTGGGAGTAGTTTAAATTAGCAATCTCCAATTGATTCTTTTTGGTATTCTCCGGTAAGTATTATGAAATTTTTGATCTATGTTTATTCTGGTTGGTTGTGTAAGAAGCATTATAATATGTTTTTGATAATAGTGGAAGTTTCTTCGGTGCACCGTTTTAGCCGTGGGTGTAGCTCGTGAGGGTGAACTACGTATATAGTTGATGCTTATTTTTATCTTCGTCGTTATATTTTCTTATTAATTCATCGTTATTAAGTTTCAAGATCCTTAAGCCTGTTCCATTGTACGTCTAAGATGTGTCGTTATGACGAAGTTCTTACCAGCTCTAACATTACTCCCTCATTTTATCTATGTATTTTAATTTTTCTTTCCATGGTTTTTAACCATTGGATTTGAGTATCATCAACGATGATAGATGATTGAAAAACACTTGATGATTTTAAAAGCTCTTTTGTTCTTTTCATTCTTTGGCATGGATCGATCATCGATGTAATTTGTGGTGCTGGATCCATTTATGTCACGTCGGTGGGAATAATCGAAATGTGACCTTTTTACTGTTCATCTTAACTTTACAATCTGGGTCCCAATACAATAGCTAGGTAACAACATTTAATTAGGTTCTCCTTAGGAACCCCTTTCTATACCTCATCAGTCACTTATGTGTATATATATAGGGTTCAGAACCACCAAAAAAAGGTTAATTGGTCCGTCTCCTAGGTTGAAAAATCAAAATCCATTTTGGTCATTATGATTATGATGATGATGATGGTTACAATTAACCCAATTAGATCAAATGGACGGTTTATCTTTTAAGTGATGGGCCCTACTAAACAGTAGAAGTTGTTTGCTTTGCATGTGCCCAACATACACAACTTGGAAGTAGAAGTTCATAGACCCTAGCTAGAAAGGGGGTTCCTCTTTTGAGTTTATTATTGGTGCATGTGTTTAGTGGTTACCTGTCACTTTGTCTTGAAAAAAGCTCACAACCTCACCTGCCTATATACTTCCCTTTTGAAGACCTATCAACCTTAGATACAACATATGAATCTCTCACTCACTCACACTCTCTCTCTCTAACCCCAACTCTCTCTCTCTCTAACTCTTACTTACATTAGCTAGGTCTCTCTACCCACCATATAGGTCATCAATCTCAATCTCTCTTGTCATAATAAAAGGCAATATGGCCGGACCCCAAAAGATAAAAATTCCTGTGTTGGGAGTTGGGGAATTTGGATTCTCAAGACTCCACCTCAAACAACCAAACATGCCCTTGCATATAGTTGATGTAAGCATAGTGATATATGATCATGCCTTTCTTTCACAAAGATCCTACTACTATTGAAGGATAGTAGTAGTGTTGTACCATCAAGGTGACTGATAACAGAACCTAAGTAACAATAATACTAGTACCCACCCTTCATTCCTTACTTTGTCATGTTTTTATGATGATTACTGACCTAAATCAATATGCATGATAAAAGCCCATTATTATTATCCTTGTTTTAAAGCAATAAGTAGAGAAGCTGAGATAGTCCAGAAGACAAGAAGCTGGAACTAGGGTTTCTGAAACATAGGAAACTTTTTTCTGTGGACCCTTTGATTTTCAAAGTTCATTATCATAGGTATATTATCACTTACACCCTATGGTAGGGGTGCAATTGGCATAAGTATAATTTTGCTTGATAGATATAAATTGAATAAGACTTCTTGAGGTGATTTTCCCTTAATTTAAACTAAGTAGATGGTCATTTGATTTGTGAAGAATCTGATGGTTTGTTTAGATGAGAGATTTTAAGTAGGAATTTTGTGGAGACCAGAGATTTAATGAAAAACTAGTTAGATAGATTCATAACATGATTTCTAACTGTGGATACCAATTCTATCTAGTTGACCTGTATTATAGTTGCTTGATGCTAACCCACATCTAGAATTGTAGGATATAACAAGTAGTTAAGGCTTTTCTAGGGGCTTTAATCATTTTATTTTCAAATTTGAAGAAAATGCTTCATGCAGTATTTGTGTGAAGGATTTTTAATTAATGGCTTCTACATATTGGTGTTAAACTAAAAATTGTTACGTACATTTTGTTATGACAAATACGGCACGCTCTCCTTCCTCAAATAAATTAAAAAATTGAGAACCCATTTGGATTGGTCTCCTACGAAGACAACATTTTATTGTCCACGCATATGCAAATGTTGACATGGGGAGAAATTAAGTGCCTAGCTAATTCTCATTTTCTCATTTCCTCCAAACCTTAGTACCTTAGAGAATCTCCAATGCAAATGTGTTCTATTTCCTATGTTGCATTGCTCTCAAGACATCCTCTTGAGAATTACTTCCTATGTGGAAAAAAAGTTCTACAATTTATGTTAAAATAGTTTGGTTGTTAGTTTTGCTTATGTGGCATTTAATTAATTAAATATTTTATTTTTTTAGTTGTAAAAAAAGAGAAAATGAAATCTTTAATTAGATTTGCTAAAAAAGATGATAGAGAATAATATCTTTAACTGAATTAGTAGGATGGGAAGACATCCTCTTGGTGAACCTCTAGAATAAGAGGATAGACTAGAAGATGTCTTCCCAACTACCTGTCACATCATCTTCACATTTGCATTGAAGACGATTTTAAGAATAAATTGGATGTACTTCCTACGTTGCACACCACTTTTAAGCATACCATATGTGCATTGGAGAGACTCTTATAGTCCTCAAACTTCAGCCAGTTCCAGTTAAGAGCAACAATTTGATCATCATTCAAGGTACTGTGATATGGCAAAGTTGTTACGACGTATATAAATATTGTGTACTGATTGGTGAACAATTGAGAGACGCGACCACGAAGGGATAGTTGCAAGCTAACGTTTATTTAGTACGGGACATGTACCACTAATAAATGACATCTAAATGGTAGAAGAGCGATGCCTACATGACGTCCAAATTAGGGCATCCTCATATTAGGGCAACTAATGGCTTATATTATTGTGATCCGAACTAAGCCACCTAGCAGGCTAGGACGACAGGAAAACAAAAAAAAAACAAAAACAAAAAAAACCCACTTGTTACAGTTTATATAATACACAAAGGAATTGAATGCCACTTTGTGGGGTTTCCCTCATTCTACATGCATATTTGTTTGCATCTTGTATTAGGTATGGGGAGGTTCAGCCTTATGTCCCCCTCCTATTAGGTTTTTTCATATCAATAAAATTCCCATCGCCCCGCCGAGGTTCCCCAAAAAAAAAAAAATTGAATGCCACTTTCAAAAATCATGGTTACTTTGAAGTCGAAAATCTTTACCATGTTCTATTTGTTATACAGAAACAAAAGATACCTTAAAATGAAGTGAAAAAAAAATACAAATAACAAGTGCAACTTAGGTGGGCATTTGGTTTGAATTCTGATACAATTCATTGTTCTTGAAACCAAGAAGAAAAATATTACATTTAATTTGGTTGTTTTCAGAAATGAATTTTGGATACAATCCATAAAACACAGTGAAGTCTAATAACGTTAAAAAATAAAATAAAAATAAAAATCAGGGTTTCCAGAAAAACTGCATTCATTTACTTAAATTCGAAAACAATTTTAGGTCTAATGTGTTTTCGGATATACCGAATATAACCCAAATTTTTAGATTGGAATTAATATTAGTTCTGAAACTTAGTTTTTGGATCAGGAATCAAACTCTCCCTTAGATTGGAATTAATATTAGTGGCATAACTGTTTGCATATATTGCCACTGAAACAGCTAATTATGTTTTGCTTTAGTCACTGTAATTTTGTAGTACCACACGTAGTCTGACGAGCAATGAAATTATCAAATCCAATTAAGTGTATATGTACTAACCCTAATAATAGTAGTAATTAAGAAATTAAAGCCCTATTAAATTATCTTAAATTAAACATGTTATTAACAAACTTAAGTAGCTTCAACTACTACTACTCACTGTGTTTAGGAGTAATGCTACTTGTACATCATGGCTAACCGAAAATTTGACAAACAAGTGAATTATAGGCCTTGCTTGGTATGCAGGGAAAATTTACAGAATGCAAATTATCATAGTTGTGGTAGTGGTAGTTTGCATAGACAAACAAGGCCATATGTATCTTAACTAGCAGAGAAATACCATACCAAGCAGCTTTTAACGGGAATAAATGCAGACGCAAATTTTCCCTGCATACCAAGCAGGGTCGTAATGATAAAAAAGCATTACCCTTGTACTATTACGTTTTAGACCTTGTCTAAGATTTTCTCACTTTGCTTGTTTGTCAAACTTCTATTAACCACGAAGCACAAATAGCATTACTCTTGTGCTTTGTTGCACATATTTTGCAAACCATCTTATAGATGAAGATGCATAAACTAATAAGGCGTAACCTACAGTCACCGACAGTTCCCTCAAACACTGAAAGCACAAACACCTCCTACGTACGGTGGTTAAATAGGTCTCGGCTTGCAACCAAACACGCCTTATGAGAACGAAATATAATTGTTTCCACTGTTGTAAGGTAGCAGGTCCTACTGGCCCAGTAACTGCACTTCATGGACAGTCTCACAAAAGACCCAGTCAGTCCGTTTCTAGATACATTATCGTATTTTCTTCTTCTGGGTCAAACGAAACAAAAATGATATTTATTTTTTTGATAATGAACAAAAATGGTATTGAGACCCACCCCATAAATCTATCCAGCTAAACAGATTGAGTATGTGTAGAATCCACAAATACACAATGTGTGGTGAATGTTGGGTGTACGTCAATCTGTCCAGCTAGACAGATGTATGGGCCTGTCCAATAGCATTTCTCTAAAATAAAAGGAAAATTATATTAGCGTACACCAAAAACTCGAGGCAGGACTTAGCAATGTCAAACCAAAGCTCGCCACCATGGAACCAGACTTTAGGGTCGTGCTTTTAAAATTTTCCAAAAATCATAGATCTCTGACATTGCTAATGCCGATGGCCTGCCAAAACTGTGCTTGATTCTGATAAAAATGGGCCACTTTTGAGTTTCGATTTCATTTCAGGACTCACCCAGAAATGTAACCTCGGATGGGTTTGAGCCTGAACTGTTGAGAGCCTGAGATGAGATGGACCTGCTTGTCTTTAAACTACGACATTCAGTTAATGGGTCACTTTTGGATGGCCCATATTTTCAATAATAATAAATCGTAAGACAAATTCTGTTTAGTTGAGGAGGATAATGAATTTCCTGATTAAACTCTGGACACAAGGAATCAGTTGTTGGTATATGTTGGCCACGGTTAAGTGATATTCACAAAATCTCGAAAATGAGTTACAGTCAAACGTCCTAAAATTATTGTATAAACAAAAAAAATTCAAAAAAAAAAAATTCGTCTGTGTTCATCTTTTTTACATTTAGTTTTTTTAATTTGTTCAATGGCAAATGACCCAGAGAATCTTTTTTTTTTTTTTTGTAAAACACAATTTAACACATGTTGATTTGATTTGGATTCCAACAACCCTTAATCACGAGTAACATATCCACCGTCGTCAATGAGTCCTATGGTTTTGTTGGGTTAGAAAACGTGTGAACTCGATCTTGTACTTGAACGCGGTGTTGCTGCGACTTTAAGAGATTATTACGAGTCGTGCTCACTGTGTCACAGCTCAGGATCCCACAAACTACATGCTTTAATATTGGGCCCACAATGTTATCACCTAAGTGGGGGACACACGAAACGTGCACAGGTGGGATATATTTTAGATTTCGGTGGATACAATTGATGGAATAATACTCAACATTAAATGTCTGTTATACTTATGGTCCTTAGTCCTAATAGATATAGCTGAACGATCTCGTCAAAATGACCGACAAAAAAAAATTCTAATTAAGCCGGGAGTAAGAGAAAGTAGAAAACTTTTCGAGTGCAAAAAGTTAAGTTGATGGAGTTACGTAGGAGAGGAGATACAATAAAATTTTTTGGACTGATCTTTTTAAAAAATTAATTCCAGATGCTTATCTAATAAGGTGGGATTATCGCTTTTCTCTCTTAAAAATATTACGAAAGAGTTTTCAACTTATGTGGCAGTGGAACCTACTATGACACATAAGCATAGGAAACTCTCATATGCAAAGCTAAAGGGTTGATGTTCTTGTGGGGTTTGAGGGGTGATGTTTTTAAAGGGTATTGTTTCTTAGATTTATTGAACGGGTGGGAGGCTTTGATGGCAATTTAAGTCCTCTCTTGTAAACTCTGTTTCCTGTTTTTCTTTTCTTTAATAGATTTTACCCTTTCCCCCTCAAAAAAAAAATAAGCACCAAATTATTGTTGCAGCAAAATTGACCTCAAAATTAAACTTGTAGCTGCATGTTAGACTGCCGCCGACTAGTAGTTTGTCACCTAGTTAGCTACTTCACCGTGTAGGGACATAATCGATCCCATAGTCGTCTTATGAGCATCAACATCTCATCAATTTTGTTTAGACGAGGCAAAACATGAACTGATCGATCGACAGCCAACCTATCCTAACTCGGACAACCAAATCCTACTTTAACTTGATCCGTTACTTATTATGAATTGCTAAAGTTGAGCATTTCTAATTCATTACCCTCTCAACATTTTTAGGGTTACAATTGACTCTAATTCGTTTGCTTATTTCATATAGAAAAAGAGAATGGATCGGGGTACATGTTTAAATGTACATGCTAGATGTATAGCCTCTTGTGGAGCCCATATAAGATTAATCTAATGGCTGAGTTTTTGTGAGAATGTTCTCCTCACCATGGAGATCATCTTCACAAAAAATCAGCCCGACCATTCTAAAACTTCTAGCCCTCCAAAGTTGATCGGAAATTGATTAAAAATTAACGCTGAGAAATAAACGATGAGAAAAAGAGATAACTTTTAGTGGGTCTGAAAGTCTTAGAATGGACCGATTTTTGGTGAAGATAATCTACATGGTGAAGAGAACAGTCTCACAAAAATTTAACCCTTTGATCAATCTCATGTGGGCCCTACAAGAGACTGTACATTTAAGCCTGTAAGTTGATGGACACTTTAATGCCAAATTATTTAAAGTTAGGATTTGAAAAAAATGACCCATTTCATAAACTAAACAGAGTTAAGATTTAAAATCTTGTCCCGCCGATCCACTAACCCCACCTAGGATCGACCCTAACCCCAACTTGTTGCTAGGTAAAAGTTTGTTGTTATTTGATGAAGTTGCTAGGCTGTGCTTTGCCCTATCTCTTCATTAATTCATCACCCCCTTAAGAGCATCTCCAATGCAGTGTGGATGTGGTAAAAAATGGATGCCACGTAATAAAAATATACTTTTCTCCAAAAAAAATTCTTCAAATGCTAATGTGAAGATAAACTTTGAAGCTGAGTTGTCATTATAATAGAAAGGCATTGCTGGAATGAGAAGACATTGGCGTGGAAAACGAGGACATTGTGAAGTCCATCTTCTAATTCTACATGTTTAACTTTACAATGTCCTCGTTTTCCATGCCAATGTCTTCTCATTCCACCAATGCCTTTCCATTATAACTCAGCTTCAAAGTTTATCTTCACATTAGCATTTGAAGAGTTTTTTTGAGAAAAGTGTATTTTTCCTACGTGGCATCTATTTTTTACCACATCCACATTGTATTGGAGATGCTCTAAGTCCCTTTTACAATAGAACCTCGTCTCTTTTACAATAGAACCTCGATAAAATAACACCAAATAAAACAATTGTCTCGTTAAATTTATACATTTTGTCGGTATCAATTTGAATCCAAAACAGAAAATATTACTCGATAAACTAAAACTTCGATTAATTAATAAATTTAACTGGTCCTAATTTTATTAATTTATAAAGGTTTAAATGTAATTAATACATAATACACGACTCTGATGGATCTCTATTAATTACTACAAGTAATTAACGGACGACATTAAATTTACTACAACAATGACACCCTAACTATTTTAGATCTGAAGTTTACTAATAAAAGGAAAAAAGGGTTGGTCCTTAATTGGGAGTACGGATACGTGTTGGAGTCGACTCAGACGAGAACCCCCAAACTTTGACAAGTGACAACTCTCACTTCCAGGAAATTATAAACCGGCTGATCTCACATTGCATTGAAGAGCGCTTTTACACTGATCTTTTCACCGGCTAATATGTGAGAGAAGAAAAATGAGGTTTAATATTATTCATTTCACATTCTTTCTTTAAATTTTGTTAATTCCATAATCCACACCAACGATTAAATTTAGTGGCGAGAATCACGGTAAGTTTTTAATTTTTCAAAGTATTTGAATCTTGAAATTGTTGAACAAAGAATGTAAGGCCTATTGCCAAAGATCAGGCCCAACCATATTAACTGTAGCGGTTATAAATTTTTCTGTTTACTACTTATTAGTTTTGGGTAATGTTACACTTACTGCAAAGTGTACTGCAAGTTATACTGTAAATACTATTTAGGAGGATATTTACGTCAATTGAGAAATGACGTAAATCACGAGGGGTGTGAGATCATTTGAGAACAATGGGATGACTTTTACAGTAAGGTTTGCAGTAGAAAATGTAGTAAATTTAGCATTTTCTATTAGTTTTACTGGTTATACCTTTTATCAACCATAACTCATAAGTTCACAATTGCAATTTTACTACAAGAAAAAAATTGGTGCCTAGTTTAGTTGGGGAATTAAATCCCAGTAACATCATTAAATTCTAAAGTACAGCTTAGGACCGTGACTGGAATTTAAAGCATGGATATGCACCTAAATTTTCTTTAAGTTTTTTTTTTTTTTTTTCTTGTAGCATAATTGCGCTTTATGTATTAACTATCCCTTGGATCTCTCATAATTAGTTCACGTATCATTTATATCTATATCTATACTACTATATAATATAAATACTTAAGTGAAGCCTATTTTACCAAAACTTCCTAAAATACCTTTATGTGTTTTTTCTATTATCAAATTGCGTATATATAGCTTAACATAAATACGCGCAACGCACGTGCAAAAAGCTTGTATTTAAAAATAAAAAATCTTAGAGCAAGGATAATAGGAATCCCTAAATCCAACCTCTTAACCTATGAATCCATGGCTTTAAGGGTGGAGGGTGAATAGTGAAAAGATGGGAATTGACCTAGCATATTTTTTCTGGGTGATCAACTGATGCTCGGACAGATCATCCGATGATCGCAATTGACAGGTCATCTCACCCACCCCATTGTACAATAGTCCAAATTTTAGTTTTTTTGTTTTTTTTGAAATGTGGCGATCATCTGATGATCTATCCACTAGCAAGCCATGGATCTATGGATTAAGGGATCATCCAATTTATTTTTACACTCTTCTTAAAACTCCACGTACGATGGCCCACATAAAGATCATTAAAGGATTAATTTTTGGTGAAGATATGAGGGAAAAAAAAGGAAAAAAGAAGCCTTAGATCGTCTGCATACGAATCCAATGGAGGCAAAGTTTAAATAGAGTTTAAGAATGAATTGGGTGAAAATATCCGGCCTTTGGCAATTGCACCAAAGCCTAAAATTTGGGCCGCTGGAAATTAACACCATGGGCTCTGGAATTTGGAGTCTCAAAAGAACCCAGAACTTTCAAGATATTCTACTGCTAGAATAGTGGGCCCGGAAGAGTGTATTACACTACAACGTAAACATTGGGAATCAAAAATCCAAAACCTACAGCTAAGCAAATTTAAAGCAACTGGGTGTAGTGAGTAAAAGTGGACAGTTTGCCCGGTTCTTCATCATCCCCACCTCAATCCATGGATGAAATTCATGTCTGTCGTTTTAACTGAAAAAAGTTTGTCGGTCCAACACTCCCCCGACTCCTTGGGATCTCAGTAATAAAACTTGGACTAGATCTCTTCTCTTTCTCTCACCTCTTCTTCTTTTTTCTTCCTCAGATTCATCCATGTAATAATAACACTAATCCCTTCTTCTGATTTTCTCTCTCTACTGTAATCCTCCTCCTCTCTCTCTCTCTAAAACCAAAATGGCTTCAGGGAAGCCACGTTCAGGTAAGCGTAACTCATCTTCATCCTCATCTTCTTACTTGTCCACCATCACCCTGCTTGTTTTCATCGCCTTATGTGTTCTTGGTGTCTGGGTGTTAACTTCCTCATCTGTTGTTCCACAACAATCGATCCGTACTTCAAATTCTTTCTCTTCTTTAAACACTAATTCCCACTTCTCAGCTAAATCATCAGTTTCACACAAAGATCCTCCAGCTTTTGATGACACTCCTGGTGATTTACCTGATGATGCCCTTAAAGGAGATGCTGATCAAGATACTAAATCTGATGAGCTGAAGCAGTCGATTGAGAGGACTAATGAGGTATTGACGAAGCCTCTAGAACCCAAACTGGAGACTGAACAGATTAGTAATGCCAACACCAACGAAGATGAACCTGAAAAAGAGGGTTCTTCTTCTAGTACTGAAGAGAACTCACAAAATCAAGAAAAGGAATCGGCTGAAGAAGAGCAAAAACAGGAGAATCAGGGTACTAATACAGGGGATGATAATAGCAATGAAAATCAGCAAATGGAGAAGTCAAATACAGATACTGAACAAGAAACGACTACCCAGCAAACAAAAGATGAAGAAAGCAATGTGAATAATCAAGAATTGCAATCTCATGAAGAACAGATCCAACAAGATCCAGAGGTAGAAAAAGAAAACCCAAATCAGAACCAACAAGATCCAGAAGTGGAAAGCCACGAAAATCCAAATCAAACACAACAAGATCCAGAAATTGAAAGCAAGGAAAACCCTCAGCAGACCCAGAGTGATAGTGGGGAGGAAAATACTAGCCAAAAACCAATTATGTTATTAGCAGAAGATAATCAACAGCATACTCAACAAGAGAGTTCCAACGATGATACCCAACAACAGAATTCACAACCAGAGATCCAAGAGGTCACAAGTGAAGATCATCATCATCAACAACAACAACAACAACAACAGCAACAAGAACAAGAACAAACTCAACAAGAGAGTTCCAACGATGAAACCCAACAATCCCAAACTAATGAAGATCAACAATCTCAACAATCAACAGAGGGGAATACAGAAGTTGAAAATCAAGAATCTCAAAAGAGTACTGAAAATGAAAACAATACATCGAATCAGGAGGAGACCCATCAAGAGATCAGCAATAGTAGTGAAGAGAAATCCAGTGAGTCCAACTCGGGTGACTCGTTTCCAGCTGGTGCTCATGCTGGAATTCCAAAAGAGTCGAAAGAGTCAAATCGGGCCTGGTCGACTCAAGCTGATCAGTCAGAGAACCAGAAGGAAAGGAGAAAAGATGGGTCATCATCGGACGGTAATAAGGACGGGACTATATATGGGTATACCTGGGAGTTGTGTAACGTAACGAGCGGTGCTGACTACATCCCGTGCTTGGATAACGAGAAGGCTATCAAGTTGCTTCACTATACCGGGCACTTCGAGCATCGTGAGAGGCACTGCCCTGAAGATCCTCCAACTTGCCTGGTCCCACTTCCCCCGGGATACAAGAAACCGATCGAGTGGCCTAAAAGTAGAGACAAGGTAAGAAAACAGTAATTGGATCTCATCGCAGCCGTTCATTTGGATTAGGGTTTGATTTGTTTTTTTGTTTTTTTTTAATCTCTGAGATCTGTGTTGATGCATGTGCACGGTTTTAAAATGCAACCGCAGATATGGTATCACAATGTTCCACACACAAAGCTGGCGGTGGTGAAGGGACACCAAAATTGGGTTAAGGTGACCGGCGAGTTCCTCACTTTCCCAGGTGGTGGGACCCAGTTTATACATGGTGCGTTACACTACATCGATTTCATCCAGCAGGTACATGCGTCGTAATTCCCATCTCTTTAAAAATTTCATTTTGATAATGAGGGAGCTGATTGTTAATATTTACACCCACTTTTTCTATTTGGAGCACCCATGTTATGATACTGAATTCTAGATAGGGGTTTTATATTTCAGCCCCACGTTTTACTAGATCTACCCAAATTATGTCTGTTCTATAAGCCCAACAGTGATTTTGTAATTGTGCTGGAAGCTCTACATAATTAATAAAAAGTTGAATTGAAATCAGTTTCCTTCTAAATATATACATCTATTTCCCGTCAGTCTTCAAGTCAAAACCCTTTATCTTTTAAAATTTGTGGGTGCCTAAATTGGAAACTATTGAATATTGATGCAACTATTGAGAACTCCTACTCTACCCACATGAAATGAAGAACTGCAGATAGGTAGTTAAAATTGTCAAACAAGAAAGATGAAAATTCAAAGAGAGTGTGAAATTTGATTTGTTTCTGAATGCAAAACATCTTTGAAAAAATGGCTGCAGTCGGTACCGAATATCGCGTGGGGGAAGCGAACTCGGGTGGTACTAGATGTTGGTTGTGGGGTTGCCAGTTTTGGAGGTTATCTTTTCGAAAGGGATGTCCTTGCAATGTCATTTGCACCCAAAGATGAACACGAGGCCCAAGTTCAGTTTGCTCTTGAGCGAGGAATTCCTGCAATTTCTGCTGTTATGGGTTCACAACGCCTCCCATTCCCAAGCAGAGTCTTCGATCTTGTACACTGCGCTCGTTGCAGGGTACCATGGCATGCTGAAGGTTTAATTTTACCCCCCACCCGACATTTTCTTCTTCTGCCAATATTTTTTGCAACCTCTGTATTCGTTCCAGCTCATTCATTCTTATAAAGAACTTGGAACTTTGGTGCAGGTGGTCGTCTTCTTTTGGAGCTGAATCGTGTTCTTCGTCCTGGAGGTTATTTTGTCTGGTCAGCCACTCCTGTTTACCAGAAGTTACCAGAAGATGTGGAGATCTGGAAAGGTAAGATAAAACATTCTTTCGCCTTCTTGACTTCTTCCCCGTTAATAGACATTATAGAGCTGAGAAATTAAAGTTCGTTTTTTTGTTTTCCAGAAATGTCCAAGCTTACAATATCAATGTGTTGGGAGCTTTTCACTATCAAGAAGGACAAATTGAATTCCATCGGTGCCGCTGTTTACCGTAAACCTATCTCAAATGATTGCTACGAGCAAAGAAAGCATAACAGTCCTCCAATGTGTAAAAATGACGATGATCCAAATGCAGCTTGGTAAGTTTGATTTTTAAACACTCAACAGACCCCTCCATTTTTTAGGGGGGACTTCTTTTTTATCCTTAATTACTCATGTAGTTTTGTATATTCAGGTATGTACCTCTTCAGGCGTGCATACACCGTGTGCCTACTGATGAAGTTGAGAGGGGTGCTCAGTGGCCGGAGGAGTGGCCTGCTAGAGTTCATAAGCCTCCATATTGGTTAAACAGCTCTCAGAAAGGAATTTATGGGAAACCAGCTCCTGAGGATTTTGCATCAGATTACGAGCACTGGAAGAGAGTCGTAACCAAATCATATATGACTGGATTGGGTATCAGTTGGTCGAACGTGAGAAACGTCATGGACATGAGAGCTGTTTATGGAGGGTAAGGCAATCTGTTTGATTCTTCTTCTTCATGAACTGAAACTCTAGATGAGGATACTGCATGTTGAGATTCTGATTGAGAAGTTCTGTTTACAGGTTTGCTGCAGCTCTTAAAGACATTAAAGTGTGGGTCATGAATGTAGTGAATGTAGACTCACCAGATACGCTTCCAATCATATACGAGCGAGGTCTTTTTGGGATGTACCACGATTGGTGTGAATCCTTCAGCACGTATCCTAGAACCTATGATCTGCTGCATGCTGATCACCTGTTCTCGAGGTTGAAGAAAAGGTTAGTTCTAACTTTGACACTGTTACTACTTTTTTTCAGTGTTTCTTGTCCCATAGTTTATAACTGGAGTTTGCTTTGGACATTGCAGATGCAAACTTGTGCCTGTGATTGCAGAGATAGATCGGATAGTCAGACCCGGTGGTAAACTTATTGTCCGTGATGAGTCGAGCGTAGTAGGGGAAATCGAGAACATGTTAAAGTCTTTGCACTGGGAGATCCACTTGACATTTTCTAAAGATCAAGAAGGGATACTCAGTGCACAGAAATCTGATTGGCGGCCCAACTCAAATTCAGCTTCTTCCTGATTAATGAACGACGAGATTGTAATTTTTTTCTATTTCGTAGAGGTTCCAATAGTAATATTTTTTTGGTTACCTAGGGAAGGCCTGAAAAAATTCTACAACTCTTTTTGCAGCATCAGACCAAGAGGTATTCAGTAATGTAAGTTAAATTGCTCAAATTCAGTGAGATAATCAGATCTGAATCATTTTCAGATTGCATGTACAACTGTGAGAACTGTATAAACAATGAGAAAGTGTTGTAGTCTACAAGAGGAAATTTACTGAATGTACGAATGTTCTCTTAATTTGGAACCTGTACTTCGCTGAATAGAAGAAAGCATGTGCCAAAACAAAGAATCCCTCAGCCATCTCCTAGAATGTGTACTGTATGCACTTCTGAAAAAAGAACATATTGGTTAGTGTATCCCGTTCATGCATTTGTTCTGTTTGTAAGACAACGATCTCCAAGAAAGATGATTACTGTTTTTCCTTGAAATACTGACAGCAATTGCTCAAAGGTTCACCAAGAAAGTGCTTATTTAACTGATTTGATTGGCAAAGCTTGTGATCATTGAGTGTTTTGTTGTGAAAAATGGTAGTATTGAAAACCTATGGATTTAGTGAAACCAGAAGATGCATTCAAAGACTATTTGTTGGTATTAACATTTGCAGTGACAGTTACAGAGAGCATTCTGGCAAAATGTTCTACCAATGCTTATGGGAGTTAAAAGAGTTTGCATAGTTTCGCAGGCACATCAATGTTCACATATCTTAACCAGAATTAAATCTACAAATTGGGCCACATGTAGATGTTAATAGACGACAACACTGTTTCTCTTCGTTAGTTTAACTCAACCAACAATCTTAACTTCTTTTATTCTTCTTGTGAAATCCATGAAAGAATCGCCCCACTGCAGATTCTTTTCGCAAGCTTTCTATTACATTTTGCAGTTTGAAGAGGGCGAATTAAAAATACATTTGTTCTAGTTTCACATTGTAAAATTACATTTGACCTCCAGAATATATTCAGAAATTGTTGTTAACAGCTTCCCTGAGATGTTTGTGCTAATATTTCACCCACTTTTATCGAGAAGTTTCTGCAGTTCGCCGTTCAGAAGTGCAGCTTTGGTATCTAAGGAGTTCCAACAGAACGAACATTAGAAATATCATGAGGATCAAGAAGGAAAGAGTGATACATAAACGGAGTGTTTCATCACAATAGTACGGAGGGAGACAAAGGAATATGTCAGTGTCAGCCAAGTACTAACCATCAGAACCCCCAATATGCTTGCCATTGATAAAAACTTGTGGTACAGTGCGCTGACCCACTAGATCAAGAAGAACGTTTTGGATTTCCCCTCCATCATCTGTTTACACCAAACTTATCCATGCAATCAGAAGAATTTAAGGCCAGAAGCATGTATTGTATCAAGATTTAGCTGAAATGGATAGTTTACCATGGCAAATAAGTACCTCGAAGATCAAGCTCCACAACAAAAGGTTTTTCATGTAATTCGCCGAATATGCGCTTTGCACGTATTGAATACCTAGCATCAAGAGGTTAAAGCATCAGGGTAGGCAAATAAAATCAGTTATAGTTTTCAACTGAAAAATGAGGTAAAAGAAGTCCCATTTATGTTTTTCATTTACTGTAAGAAAGGAATTATTCTAAAAAAAAAAGTGTAGATGCAAGGAATTTTACACAGTGCACAATAATACTCAACTAGAGAAACCAAAGTGCAATTAAAGCATTCTCCTAACAAAATCTTCCCACCTAAATTCAGACCTTGAGTCCCCCATCTCTTTAACAAAGAAAGAGATCACCTGTACAAGGCCCTCCACTTTCCCAAACAACTTTCTTTTCTTCCCTAAGGTTCAACACAGAGAAAAGGACGGCGCTCCCACTAAATTATGGTCTATCAACACAAAGACCCAAAAGGAAAAAAAAAAAAAAAACTAGGACCAAAAAATACTTGACATTTTACTGATGAATGAAGTGATGATCCACCAATTCAAAGTCATCTTTATGCATAATCACATGTTCGATATTGCATAACAGATTCTGAAAAGTTTGTCCACCATGCGAATCTTATTAGGAAGAGCTGACCAAATAAAGCAATCTCCCTTGAAGGAGTCAAGCACCCTAAACCATCATGGCTGAAACACTTGACTGTAGCTCCTGAAAATTTTGGAATCACATGGACTGTAGCTCAATAAAATTGTTCAATATCATCCCGACCAATGAACTTCTGTCACGGTAAAGTTTTGTTTCACAAGAAATAGTGCCACTGACTCAAAGCCTAGAGTACATTCTGGACTCTGAACTGTTAGGGAGTGTCAGAATTGTTGGTGCAAAAAGTGGTCAGCCACTTCGGATCCGTTATAAATTCTAAAATGAACAATAGCTTGCACACTATTCTTTGTCGAGAACTCTACAAAGAACAGAAAATTAATTGCAAGCTTGCTGTTAGTCAAGAGGAGATTGAAGTTTTTAAGGAAGCTGATGCGCTACTACAATACATCTGATTTCAACATATATCATAGGTCAGACTCTTTACCAATTCAGGTGTCCTCAGGCTCTCCAAAGCTTCTTAATAAGGGAAAGATCCTAGAAGTTTGTCCATGTGAGGCAAGCCAAGTCCAAGGATCACTAATCCCATTAATTATGCACATTCATGCATAAAATATTACTCAAAGCCTAGCCAACAAACTCCGAGCAGTTCTTTTGAAGATCCGATCAAAAGAAGAGAAAAAAATGAAGATGTAATGAAGAAATCATACTTTTTTCATCATCCAGATGATACAAAATATCATTCCTACCACATTACTACACTGCTCCTAAGGCGTATATATAAACATTAAGTTTAAGTCGGACATCCTTGGATATGATTGACCTCCAACCGTATCCTCTGCTCATACGGTCTAGCTAAAAAATAAATAAACCATACATAACTCATACCTCGATGTAATATTTGCCCTAGTTACCTAAATACTAGGATGGGGTTAACCTCCATGGAAGGAATTTCCTTAAAAAGTCTAGAATCTTCACATTAATAGAAAGGATTCATGGGATTCACCCCATTCTAACAGATGACCAATCACACAATTCTTCACTAATATGTGGAGGCTTTCTACCAAGGTTGTATAGAGAAGGCAATGAATACACAAAAATATCGATAGGTCCACATATCAATAGAAGCCCTAAGTGGCCAATACTGGAAAGCTATGCAGAAAATGATCTCTGAAACAAATTCTTGATGAGCTACAATTTCATCCATTCCAAAATTATTCATTTAGATTTCAATTTTATCACTGAAAATTTGTAGCTTTATGCCCACCTATATAACCTGAAATCAAAACTTCCTAAAATCAACCTTAAAACAATGGATGGTATGTATGATATCCATTTCACATTCATCTTAGTTATTATAAATCATTTCCAATAATTTAGAGTGAAACAGTTGTGAATTTTGTAGATAGAGCGGTACTGTGGGAATTTGGGATTAATGGCCATAGCATGAAACCTGATTCTAAATATAAGCAATTAGATTCGAAAATTCCATTTGGATTGATCGAGAGAGAAAGAGAGAGAGACTTACGGGCAGTAAGATTTGGAGAAGATGGCGATCTTGTTGGAGTAAACGACGTTCTGAACGAAGGCGGAAGGAGAGTTGAAGGCCAGGGCAGTGGTCAATAATAGTAAAATCTCAAAAACCAGCATAAGAGGAAGAAGAAGAGACGAAGAGCAGCGATGGTCACGATCCAATCTCATCGTCATTTTCGTCTTTCTAGAGAGAGAAAGAAGAGATTGAGAGAGAGAGCAGTGCGAATGCGGAAGAGAAAGAGAGAGTCTTTTCGAGTTTTCTATAAAGATACTGTACAAGTCAGAAGCAGCTCTCAACTCCGTCCGACTCGTCAGACTCCCATCCGTTACCACTTTCCATCCATTGCATGTTTTAACCTCACTATAAACTGTATGGGCCGATGCTCCAAACGGACCCCTCTGACCCTCCCTCCTATTAGTGGGCCGTGAGGCCTACATGGAAAATATCCCATAGATGTTTTTTTTGGTAAAGATATTCTATTATTCTCATTAACATGTAAATCATTCTTGCTCAAAATCATTCTATTCTAAAATTCGTGAGTGATTGAAAATCAATGGTAAATAAGTCATCCATTGTCCGTTGATATAGATGGTGAGATTATAAGACCTATAATGGGCTAATTTGTGGCATCCATGGTTTACGGTAAACGAAGTTAGGCCAATGACAAGTCGAACGGTTATAAAGAGATAATTTTCACCCTCATAAAGACCTCTAGTGTCCCTTCTTGCACCCCTAAAATTTCAGAACGAGTCCTTATAAAGGCACCACTCAAAAAATCAAACAAAGATAGACTCCCATAAAAAGGATGAAAGAAGATAACCTAAAGAGACAAGAAGCAACCTTAGCTTTGTGCAAGGCTATGTGATTCAACTTCAACCTTGGTGTGTGCAAATTTTGTAAGGAGGATGGAGGTGGTCATTGCGACAATGAGTTCAAGTTTTGTAAGAAAGTGAAATATTGATCCTGAACTTCCATTTATCCCAAGAGGATGGATGATCATTGATCAGGGTCATCAAAAAAAAAACAAAAAGAAGAAAAGGAACAACCTTCAAATCATCATTGTTAATGGAGGCACAAATTAAAACTGAAACAATAAAAATAAAGGGATTTTATAACCCTGCGCCTGGGGCCTAATAACCCTAGTCCTAGGCGTTCTATTTTCTCAATCTCCTTAATTTGGGGACATTTAGCTATATGCCGTCCAACATCAGTCTTCTTGAATGACTTGAAACTTTTCATCGTGGAGGTGGAACAATACCATCCCTCGTGGATTTTCAGTCCTCCAACACAGAGCTCCGTTCCAAAGAATGGCTGCTGATTGCGAAGTCCTTGATAATCCACAAGGAACCAGGCTCCATGACGATGAATTATTGATTTCGAATGTAGAATGTTTCCATAATCGTTCATTGGTTCCATTTGTAAATTTTAAGACCGCGCACATAAAAAATGCGGACCACCCTATATTCCTGGGTCATTGGACCGAATCCGAATCCCAACCCTTTGGTAATTCCATGCCAAAAGTGGGGAGGGAAGCACAGACTTCCCATGCTAGGGCTATACAACACAATCACAGGACCCATAGAATGAACTCTATGAAAACAAATCAAACCATTAAAATAACCGACCAGTCCGCTTCCCACTTGCTTAGGATGGTTTCTATTTCACAGAGGGATCATGTCTCCGGAATATTGAAGGAACTGGTCATGGATTGAGTTGAACCATAGCCTACGGATTGAGTTGAACCATAGCCTACACACGCTACTGCATCTGATCTGTGACTTCAGAGGAAGTCTAGATAGAATCCCAATAACTATGTCGTGAGGAACATGATGATCATTATGTGTAGGAGCAGCATCCATCTTCTTCTTCATTCTTTTACTTTCTTTTGTTTTTTTTTTGGGGGAACGACCGTTTAGTCCTATTTGAGGGTTAATATGATGGTTCAGTCCCAGCTAAAAATAATATGACAGTTTAGTCCAAAAAGGTGAAAAACCACACATGTGCATTTTACTTGACAAAAATGCCCCAACAATAAATACATAAGCAGTAAGTACTAATTAACTTTTTTTATTTTATTTTTAAAACAAAAAATGACATAACTTTTAAAATACAAATCAGTTTTTCATACAAATTATATTTTTGGAAATCTTACATTGAGATCTTTAAAATAAGACCAATCAACAATATATTTTTTTAATTTTTTTTTTTTTGTATTACGAAGTATGCAAAATGAGTTTTGCGATTGCAAAATGAGTTTTGCAAATGCAAAATGTGTTTTGCAAAACTATTTTCCATTTAAACAAAAGAATGGATGAATGTTTTTATAATGCAAAATGAGTTTTGCGATTGCAAAATGAGTTTTGCAAATGCAAAATGTGTTTTGCAAAACTATTTTCCATTTAAACAAAAGAATGGATGAATGTTTTTATAATGCAAAATGAGTTTTGCGATTGCAAAATGAGTTTTGCAAATGCAAAATGTGTTTTGCAAAACTATTTTCCATTTAAACAAAAGAATGGATGAATGTTTTTATAAAGATTTAGGTTTAAAACAACATTTATAGCTTTCGATCTGTATTTTTTCTTAAAAAATACAACAACACAATTTGCATCCATTTATATATATGCATGCAAAACACAATTTGCATCCACTAAAATGCATGCAAAATAGTTTTTGCAAATGTTTATATGCTTGCAAACATACTATGAAGACATTTAAATGGGTGCAAAACACAATTTGCAACCACTAAAATGCATACAAAATGATTTTTGCAAACGTTTATATGCTTGCAAACACACTATGAAGATATTTAAATGCATGCAAAAACCATTTTGCATACAATGCAAAATAGTTTTTGCAAACGTTTGTATGCTTGCAAAAACAGTATGAAGACATTTAAATGTATGTAAATTGTGTTTTGCATGCATTTATATTTATGCAAAACACAATTTGCATAGAATTACATGTATATAAGCAATAATTCTGGAAATACTTTAAAGAATGCAAATTCGGATTTGCATGTCTTTCAAATTTTTTTTTTTTTTGAAAAAAAGTATTGTTGTCTGGTCTAGTTTTGAAGATCTCGTCAAAAGCTTTCTAAAAATATAAATTTTATAAAAATCTGATTTATGGTTTAGAAGATATAACATTTTAAAGATTTAAAACAAAAAATAACAAACCTTTTCTCACTACAGCTGTTCACTTTTAAAAATAAAGAAAAAAGGGTAAAAATGGTAATACACACAAGTAAAATACGCACATGAGTCTCAACAAAAGACTAAATAGTTGTTATTTATTAAAAAAAGGACTAAACAGTAAAAAATAAGTCAACAAAAGATGTTTTAGACAAAAAAAAGATAGCTGGGACCAAACTGTAGTAACACATGGAAAAAAGGACTATTTAGTCGTTTTCTCTTTTTTTTTTTCTCTAATAATAACAAAAAAGTCTCTAACAATAACCCATTATAACCATTCAACAATGCAAGCAGCCCCAAGTTCTCCAGTTTTTTAACCTCCTTGCTTCACCCCCAACAAATAAAGAATGATCTTACAAAACAGTGATGAATTTCAATTGGCAAGAACACAAAAGAAAAGAAAAAAAAAAAGGAAAGAAAGAAAGAAAGAAAAAATAGGGGGTAGTTGTGAGGGGGCAAAAGTTGTATTGCTACAATTTCGAAGTAGAAAAGGACGAATTTACTGAAAGCAGCGGTAAATTACCAATCATCTTACATCTGCATACAACGGACAAGTAGGTGTTGTCCTAACCTACCTCTACTATCATCATCATCACCACTGATCTTAACAAGGCCCTTTGCCATTCTTTGTCCCAATCAACAACTAACAAAACAACCAAGTCAAAATTCTCAAGTTTGTTTATTACAAAGTGAAATCATAATCATCATTGAAATTAAGAAACAAGTTAAAAAAAAAATACAAAAGGAGAGAAAATCAAGCAATTCATCGAAACTGAAACTCATGTTTAATATTCCTACCTCTTTTACTTGGCGAATTGAAACAGCCAAACATAACTGAATTTGAGTTGCACCCACCAGGGAATGTTTGGGCATGATCATCTATCTTATCTGGGAAGGAGAACAAAGCAGTCCGGAAGCATCTGATCCAACCACTGCAAGATCGCAAACAGTACAGAGCTGCCCCTCCTGGGCTGGCACAAACCGTGAACAACAGTATGGGCATGCGACATCCTTCTGTCCACGATAAATTGGCACATGTGTCGCCCCACACACTACAAATGGGTTCCTAAAGTCGTAGTTCAGCTGGCTCTCATCCCTCATGTTCCTCTCAGAAGCCTGCAGGACTTGCCGGGCTGTCTTCGCTTGATTCTCAATGGGCGGGTTGGTGTCAATGAGCCGTCTGGCAAAGTTGGCTGCAGTGTTAAAGTTCTTTGCCCTGTAGCAAACAGTCATGGCATTCAACAATGCAAGCCTCAGGTGAGCCATTTGAAGATTGCAGTGGGTGAAGTAGGCAGCCAGCTCCTGCTGGCGTACCGGATTGTCTTTAAGTTCCCTCCTCTTGAGTTCCATCTGCAACCCCAACACGTATTCCTTGGCTAGAATGATCAACTCCTTGACTTCATCAACCTCCCTTCTCGACTCAACCACAATCAGAGGAATAGTGTGCAGGATACTGAGGAAGAGCCGGAGAGCCTCAGAGAACTTGCCATTTGTGGTGGCCTTGTATCCGGCCTTAAGCCTATCATCCAACTCAGAAAACTTGAACACCAGAGCTGGTGGACCTCTAACATTAGGGCTAGCAGACTCACTCCACCCTCTCTCGACTGCCAATGAGATCACTGGAGCCGAAGAAAAGGCACGTAGATATGTGTGGCTTCCATTATGTAGATCAAGAAACATGGGCTTCAAAGGAGCAAAATTCTTTATACCCAGTTGTCGGCTCAACAAACGCATTGCAGTATCAAAATTGCCAGCTGCTGCATGTTCACCAGCAAGAGATGATTTCTGGACCCAGATCTGGCTTACAGGCATGCCAGGAGTTGGACACACAAATACTGAGCGGGCATTGGCTGCAGCCTTTGGAGTATCAATTTCTGGTGGGAGCTCTAGGTCCTCAAGGTCCCATCCTCCCTCCTCATCATTTCCTTCATTCACTTCCCCATCTTCATCCACTACTTCAACGTCTCCATTCTGCATATTCTGCATATGATGATCGGCATCAACAATATCCAAGTCCTCACCCCAATCACCATTGGCAGCATCTTCCTCTTCCTCTTCTACTCCCCTGCCCAAATTATCAAGACCACCCTCGAAGATGCCTTTCATGACCCTCAACAGAGGCCAATCTCCACCACACATGATGGGATTTGGAGGCATTAGAAGTGAAGGAACTTTCCCCTCGGGCAAAGAGGGGACATTATCTCCCAACTCTTCTGCCAACCGGTCAGCAACATCCTGGAGCCCATGAACAGAAGCTGTGATGTAAGCAAGGGGCAAATGGCCAGCATTCTCCAAGATCTTGACACGCTCGCGAATATCACCAAGGTAAAGGGCATTATGGAACTGACCCATCACATCATTCTTGACTTCAGCAATCTTCAGCATTTTGGACAGCTTATCTACATTACCGGTAATGAGATACAGGAAGGATAGCCTCTCAAAGTTCTTGGTCCTCTGATATGCATATTCTACAATGCCAGCATTCCCCTGACGAAGAGCCTCGACCCCCAACCTATACCAGTGATCTTTCTCATCAATCTCCTTCGCAGAAGCAACAGCTATCTGGATATTACCACTTTCTAATGCCAAGTTGAAGCGAGTCCTTTCATCTTTCACGAAATGGAGAGCAACTTCAGGGAAACCTTTCTGCTGTAGATAGGCAATCATGGCCTGTCCACAGAGCTGTGAGCTCCTGATCATGTTCATAACCTGGTCAAATTTCTTCTTGAGAAGGGAGAGCTTGAAAACATACTCCGTCGGATCAATAGCTATGGCACGGTTTTTTCCATCCCGATCCAAGCAATAGATGATATTTCCACTAACCTTTGTCATGTATATCGGGACATCGAGAGTCCTGATGATTCCGCTATCCCCATTCGGAAGGCAGTACTTAATGTGGTTCAATGTTGTATATATGAAGACACCGTTGTCATCCCAGGCTCCACTCTTGACACGGATCGTCTCATGAAGGGTGCATCGGTGCACTAGTTTTTTACTGGCAATAATGATAGCATGTTTGCTCAGTAATGCAACAGTCTCCATGTCATTTGACCAAACAACATATTTAACAAAAGGAGTCTGAAGATCTCCAAGAACAAGCCTCTGCTGGAGGTCAAAGATCACCACTCTATCCTCTGATCTGCACAACAAATTACCAGTTCCAGCATAGAAAATTGCATCAGCAGCAACAGGAAGGCCACTCTTTTTCACGATTTCATTTTTAAGGTTTTTAACCAACACTTGGTTGTTGCTCTTATCAAGAACCGCAAACCTATTTCGAGCCACAAAGATTGCCGATCCTCCAAGTCCTCTTTTCGCCTCTTGCACAGTATCACCTCTTCCCAAGTTGTCTTTTGGCACTATATAAAGTTCATACGACCCTCCATCCACATCCGAACAGATCAAGACAGCATTTTCAGTAGGGCTATAAGACATAGTTCTTGGGCCTTGATTCAACGTAGTCGAACCAGGTCTTCTAATTGGGATTACTTGAGTGTCTTTCTGAGTCGAGAACTCATAGAAGCGGAGAAAACGATCTTTAACATAGTAAAGAGAATCGCCACTCACGGAGAAAGCAGGGCGCTCTCTTTCCAACTTAAAGACAATCATACCACTATCGTGACCAGCAGCCAGAAGGTTCATCTCTGGATGTAATGCAAGTATCCAGAACCGATCATGCTCCCTGCGGAATGTCTGAACCCCAGTCCGTTTTGTAACATCCCACACACGAATACTTTTGTCTTCTGAATTGGACACAATAATGTCCTGCCTAGCATGGAACATAACACATGAGACATTATTCATGTGTCCTCTCAATGTATCTACTTCCCAAGCCTTTGTATCTGAAAAGAAAATGGTTAGTTGACCTAAGTTGTAGGTATCATTCCAGGAAGTTCTAAAGTTATATTACGAATGATCAGACAGAAGATACAAACTAAGGAGAAATAAGAACAGAGATTTTCACAGAAATACCATTCATTCGCCAAAGTTTGACTTGACGATCATCTGCTCCAGAAACGATTAGAGGTAGGCTGGGATGAAACGAAGCCCAGTTGACTCCCCGATCATGACCTTCCAAGACATACTTGACAATGGCATCAACCCCACCAAATAAATCAGTGTTCATCTGACTCAACCGCAAGATGTCATCAGCTGGGGACACTGTTTTCTTCCTCAAAGCACCAATGTCCCAAACACGAACTGTCTGATCCAAGGAAGCCGAAACAACAAGATCCTCTTTAGGATGGAAGGTGGCACACATGACATAGTGGTTATGCCCAGTCAACACAGAAACACAAGTACGAGACTGCCAGTTCCATATTCTGATAGTCTGGTCATCACTTGCACTAACAATCCACGGGTACTCATTGTGAAATTGAACAGTACGAATATAATCAAGGTGTCCAAGTAGAGTGAACAGACACCGATGCATCTTGTAATTCCATACTTTGATCTTGTAATCGTCCCCTGCAAAAGCCAGTTAATCAAATCAAGAACTACTTCCTCAGAGACCCTCCATCAAACAAATGAGGCTCTCATAAAATTGAAAACAAGAGCATGCACTATAACCAATCAGTGACATAACGAGAATTAAACAACCTAACTAGATTGGTGATGCATGAATTAGCATGTAGATCATTTTGAGCATTAACATAAGATTCAAATTAGGGGAAACAGAACAAGATCAGCCGCTCAGCAAATAGAAGATCAGAAATTACTTTGTTGCCTGGATCTGTAAAAGACATACAATACCATTAACTATGAGATCAGATTTTATACATGTGTGGAAATAAAACTGGCCGATTTTAAGATTCCAATAAGATATAAAATCAAATCGAAATTGGAACACTTTAATCTACAAAACCCAAACCAAATAACCGGCAATGGACGGTCTTCAACGCATGGAAAATGTGAACCAAATTACCAAACCGTGGGCAGAAATCCATACCTCCGGAGACAAATAATGGCTGAGATTTGTGGAAATGAACTCCCCGAACAGGTCCGTCATGTTCATCAAATCTGTCAATAAGAGTTCCCATTCTGTAATCCCATAGCTGGATCACACCACTGTGAAGACTGGCAAGGATCCATGGCCTCTTGCTATGGAAACTCAATCCCTTCACCCGATTACTCTTCGTTTCAAATTTCGTCAACATCGTCCCAATCAAATCTCAAACCCTATCTGCTGCAAACTGCAAATAAGAATGACAAAAAAATTTAATCACAACTTCCACTAGCAAAGAATCCTTCTCCCCTCTCCCCCTCCCACACACCAAACAAAACACTATGGTCACTCCACAGATCCAATTGAGTCGAATTATCAATTAAAATTTGGATAGAAAAACATCTAATAGGATTCGATTCAAAAACCTAATGTACGAACAAGAAGTAGCTTTACAAATATGAAAGATTTCAAGAAGTGAGAAGATCTAGAGAGAGAGAACGAAAAATCTACCTCAGATCTGAGAAGGAGAATAGTAGATCAAGCAGTATCTATCATCGCCTCTGCAATCGCAACACCATAGGCAGCAACAAATGAAGAGATGAGAAGTCTGTGAGAAAGGGGGGTGTAGGATAAGCAGAGAGAAGGGCGTAGGTTAAGGGAAGCCTAGATCGGGAAGATCTGCAAAAACAGAGTGAAATCGAGGGTTTTAAATTTATACTTACTCCGGCAGATCTGGATTCTGGTCTCGAGGAGTGTTTTGTTTTAAGAGAGAGAAGAGTGGTGAATCGGGAGGGCCAAAAATAAAACAAAATCGAGGCACACAGAGTGGAAATATCCATCGAAAGTGCATATACCGTTTTACATGATATGGTGTTATAAGCTGTATCAAACTTATGTTACTACTCTCACTAATCAACGACTCAGATCTTTTGATGACACCATCTTCAGTCGCAGTGGTCGTCGGATTGAAGGACATCGGATCTTCAACCGATACCTTCATTAGAGTCGAAAACATGGGCCAAGTCTGGCCTGTCTTGAAGGGCTGGACGGACTTTTAAAATCAAGACAGGCCTAATAAGCTATTCAGTTTATACTATGGTTGGGTTGGGTTGATGTCTTGGCCGATCCCAACTCAAGATTTATAAACCTAACTCCAACCTAGCCTGGAGAGAGAAAATTTTCTATTCGATCTTATCAAAGTGGATTCTGTTAGGTTGATCATCTTCGTAAAAAAATCATACAATTTTAAAACTTTTAATCTTATAAAAAAGAGAAATTTTAAAGGCACCCTTGAAATATTATTGTCAAGGCCCCATAACATAACAAATGCAAATTCAGGGTAGGAGATGCCTACAACCAAAGCCTGCCAATAAGATTTTAGGGGGGCCTATAAGATGACTATAAAAAATTGTGTGATTTATGAGCGCAAGACCAGCCCAAGAAGGGAGGTTAGACAAACGCCTAAGGCCCCACTTTGTTGGGGCCTCCAAATTCTCTAGTTGTATTAATAGGTTATATTATTTTATACCTAAATGAAAATTTAACAGTAAAAATTAGTTAAAAAAATGAGAAAACGACTAAATAGTCTTTTTTCCCATGTGTTACTACAGTTTGGTCCCAGCTATCTTTTTTTTGTCTAAAACATCTTTTGTTGACTTCTTTTTTACTGTTTAGTCCTTTTTTTAATAAATAACAACCATTTAGTCTTTTGTTGAGACTCATGTGCGTATTTTACTTGTGTGTATTACCATTTTTACCCTTTTTTCTTTATTTTTAAAAGTGAACAGCTGTAGTGAGAAAAGGTTTGTTATTTTTTGTTTTAAATCTTTAAAATGTTATATCTTCTAAACCATAAATCAGATTTTTATAAAATTTATATTTTTAGAAAGCTTTTGACGAGATCTTCAAAACTAGACCAGACAACAATACTTTTTTTCAAAAAAAAAAAAATTTGAAAGACATGCAAATCCGAATTTGCATACTTTAAAGTGTTTCCAGAATTATTGCTTATATACATGTAATTCTATGCAAATTGTGTTTTGCATAAATATAAATGCATGCAAAACACAATTTACATACATTTAAATGTCTTCATACTGTTTTTGCAAGCATACAAACGTTTGCAAAAACTATTTTGCATTGTATGCAAAATGGTTTTTGCATGCATTTAAATATCTTCATAGTGTGTTTGCAAGCATATAAACGTTTGCAAAAACCATTTTGCATGCATTTTAGTGGTTGCAAATTGTGTTTTGCACCCATTTAAATGTCTTCATAGTATGTTTGCAAGCATATAAACATTTGCAAAAACTATTTTGCATGCATTTTAGTGGATGCAAATTGTGTTTTGCATGCATATATATAAATGGATGCAAATTGTGTTGCTGTATTTTTTAAGAAAAAATACAGATCGAAAGCTATAAATGTTGTTTTAAACCTAAATCTTTATAAAAACATTCATCCATTCTTTTGTTTAAATGGAAAATAGTTTTGCAAAACACATTTTGCATTTGCAAAACTCATTTTGCAATCGCAAAACTCATTTTGCATACTTCGTAATACAAAAAAAAAAAAAATTAAAAAAAAATATTGTTGATTGGTCTTATTTTAAAGATCTCAATGTAAGATTTCCAAAAATATAATTTGTATGAAAAACTGATTTGTATTTTAAAAGTTATGTCATTTTTTGTTTTAAAAATAAAATAAAAAAAGTTAGTTAGTACTTACTGCTTATGTATTTATTGTTGGGGCATTTTTGTCAAGTAAAATGCACATGTGTGGTTTTTCACCTTTTTGGACTAAACTGTCATATTATTTTTAGCTGGGACTGAACCATCATATTAACCCTCAAATAGGACTAAACGGTCGTTCCCCCTAAAAAAATTTAAAATTCAATGAAATTGAGATTCGAATAAAAAGGCTTTAGAATAATATGGTTTTTTCTTACTGTGATCTACGTGGTGACGAAACTCTTCGTGAAAAAATCAACCCTTTGAGCCTAATAGTTGGAGTATGAGCATAAATTAATTTGCCTTTTAAAATGGTGGGGATGGGGTTGAAATTATAAAAAGAGAGGGCCCACTTTCAAACTTTTGCCTAAGACATTATTTTCTGTTGGGCCAGCTTTGTATGGGTCAATTCTGTTTAGTACACCCGTGAATATTCGCAAATGCGAAAATTCACGGTTTATCATATGTTTGTAGATGATTGATAAGGGCATCTAATAACAAATATTTTATAGGATTTTCAATGAGCTTACAAAATAAACAATCTAAATTTTATTTTTTTTCTAATTTATAGAATTTTAATTAGCACCTACAAGAACTATTTGTGAAAATTCACAATGTACCAAGCAATGCCTTAATGTAAAATTTTAACGGTATTTTAATAGAGTTAGAAGTTTTAGATTTCACATATAGATGATAAACATATTACATGATAAAAAAAAAATCAGCCTCGCGTCTTAGATCATTTTAATGTGAGTCCATCGAGAGTGTTGTCAAATTGAATTTACCTCTTTAAAACCTAAAATATCCAAACTGTGTAATTAGACCAAGCCCCATGGCCGCCGTTCGAAAATTGATCGGTTTTTTTTTTTTTTAACGATGAACAAAAGTTGAATACTCGATTAGAG
>MVGT01000132.1:248250-279286 GCA_002174775.1 Macleaya cordata
CCAACAAACGTTTTCTTTTAGTCTAAGGCCCAAGGATAACTGACTGAAACCCTCTCGGAGAGGGTTTCACTGAAATCCTCTTCCTATAAATTACACACACTGAAACCCTCTGACTGAAACCCTCTTGGGCCTTAGACTAAAAGAAAACGTTTGTTGGGCTAAATCCTAAAACGTTTTCCAAGTAGGAATTTTTGGCCAAAATCTATCTATATATATATATATATACCTGTAAATTGGAGGGGCTCAAGAGATGATCGAAGATAACAGGGCATTTTCCACCTAACTCAAGAGTAACAGGTGTTAAATGCTTGGCTGCAGCAGACATGACTATACGTCCTACTCTTGGATTCCCTGATGATTAGAGTTAAATTTCATAAGAGAAAAAGTTAAATCATATTAATTTAGCCTAAACATATTTGAGAAATTCATAAAAATATGGTTCGATATGTTATTTAGCCTAATTCATATGTAATTTATGAGATTAGTGATAGACAAGTATTAATACCAGTGAAAAATATCTTGTCCCATTTTTGTTCCAAGAGTTGTGCCCCAACGTTTGCCCCACCTTCGACAACTTTAACTGCTTCATTGTCCAAGTACTGAGGGATGAGACTGGCAAGAAGTGAAGAGCATGCGGGAACGAGCTCTGAAGGTTTTAGAACCACCGTGTTTCCAGCAGATATGGCTCCAATCAATGGTTCCAATGCTAGGGCTGCACCGCAATGTATCTCGAAGAGAAGCTTAAACAGTACTTAATTCTAAGAACATTTGTCTTAAAATTAGACTGCCACATAAGATAAATAGCTAGATATTTGTTTTAAAAAATCTTCTCTAATGCTAATGTGAAAAAAGTCTGTGATACTAATGTAGTGGTAGTTAAAATAGACATTGTTAGAAATAGACATTCAGTTTCACAATGCCTTACTATCCACATCAGCAACAATTTTTCCTTTCAAAATTTCAATAATGACTATTGAGAAGATTTTAGTACCACGTAAATGAGACATTGTCTTATAACACATGTCATGCCACATAGAATAAAATAGACATTGCACCGGAGATGCTCTAATCCTTTCACGAAGTCTCACTATGCAAATTAGAACTGATTTTTGGCTGCAGGAATAGGTTTCTCCCCGAGTAGGATGAGGACATGTCAACGTTTAGTTGATGGAAGAATTTGATTACTCACAGATTGGGTAGTTCCATGAGGAGAATACGAGAACAAGGCCAAGCGGTTCGGCCAACACTTGACCTTTTGCTGGAAAGAAAAGCAATGGTATTCGACTCTGCGTGTCCAAATTAACACATAATTAACATCTAGAGATATTATTATATATTGTCAAACAGATACGTATACATAATAAAATGAAAATTTTATATATAATAAAGGAATACAATATCTAAAAAATGAAAAAGAAACACTCACAGTTTTAGGTGACATCCATTGATCCAAATTGCTTAGAGAGAAATTAACAGATTTTACCAGAACTCCGATCTACACGAAAATGTAAAAAAACTATAAGCAATAAATTAGGAGACCGGATCATATTACATCGCTATTCATACATTACTTGTGGGGCGCACATGAAATTGATCTAAGGGATGATATTGGATTACGACGATGCTATCCTCACCATGTTGATCATCTTCTCTAAAATTTAGCACATTCTAGAACTTGTAACCTCATTATCCGATGATTAGAAATCATTAAAAATCGTCAAAGTTACAAGTTTTAGAATGGGTGTTGTTAAGGGAGTTCTTAAAAATGTTGGGGGATGGACAACTTAAATGAGCTTTTACTCCAAAATCACGTTTTCAATTTTTTATTTCTTTTTACTAAGGGGTGTAAACTAAACTAACACCTCACCTCTACCGCCGGCTACTGAATGGAACTCCACTGCCAGCCACATCAACCCCACCGACGGCCACCTAAAAATTATAGAAAGAAAGATAAGAGTAAAAGAGAGAAGACTGAAAAAAAGAGGGAGAGAGAACGAGAGGACGCACCCCCCTTTTTTCCTTCATTCTCATTCTTTTTTTCTTTCCCTCCCTCCCCTTCTTTCCCCTCGCCATTACACTGACAAAACAAAAATTCAGATCTAAATTTTTTTTTCGAAGAAGACGACCACTAGTGATCGAAATTTTCAACAAAACTCAAAAAATTTTCTGAAAAAGTCAACCACCAGTGGTTGAACTGCCCAAATTTTTTTAAAAAATTTGGAACTGCCTATTGGTGGTCGAAAATTTCAGATCTTCTTCGAAATTTTTTTGGAATTAACAAAAGTAGCAGATCCGTTTCGGCCCAATAGTAGTTGAACTTTTTAACAAAACTCGACCGCCAGTGGTTAAGTTTGGATGAAAATTTTAACTATCAATGGTTGAACTGCCTAATTTTTTGAATTTTTTTTTGAACTACCCATTGACGGTCGAAAATTTTAGTCGGTGGTCGAATTCCTCATCTTCTTCAAAAAAAATTTAGATCTGAAATATTTTTGAACTAGATTTTTTTTTCTTTTTATCTATGGGGAGGACGGGATCTAGCTAGATAAAGAGGGGTGAGACCTAGAGAGGGCCGAATTCTAGAAATTTGGTTGAGGGTGGAGGAGGTGGTGGAGAAAGAGGATAGATCTGGAGAGAGAGAGAGAGAGAGAGATGGGGGCGATGGTAGAGAGAGTGGAAAGATCTATAGGGAGATAGGGGTAGAGCCGGTGGAGGGTAGAGGGGTAGTGGAGAGAAGGGACAGATCTGAATGAAGAGAGGGGTGGAGGCGGTTGAAAAAATCAGAAAAAAAAAGCAGCCGGCAATGGAGTTGCCAACGGTGGAGTGGGAGTTGCCGGCGGTGGAATAGGAGATAGTCGATGGTGAAGTGGGAGTGAGGGTGGTGAAGATGATGGTTTAGTTTGAGATATTTTAAGGTTGGGTGGAAAGATACCAACCTATTTTTAGATAACCACCCCCTTAGTAAAATTATGTCCATCCTNGGGGTGGAGGCGGTGGAGGGTAGAGGGGTGGTGGAGAGAAGGGATAGATCTGTATGAAGAGAGGGGTGGAGGCGGTGGAGGGTAGAGGGGTGGTAGAGAGAAGGGACAGATCTATATGAAGAGAGGGGTGGAGGCGGTGAAAAAAATCAGAAAAAAAGATAGCCGACAATGGAGTTGCCAACGGTGGAGTGGGAGTTGCCGGCGATGGAATGGGAGGTAGCCGATGGTGAAGTGGGAGTGAGGGTGGTGAAGATGATGGTTTAGTTTGAGATTTTTTAAGGTTGGGTGGAAAGATACCAACCTATTTTTAGATAACCACCCCCTTAGTAAAATTATGTCCATCCTCCCAACCATTTTGAAGTATTTTGTCCACCCCCTATCCTGTCCATCCCCTCCCCCTCTAATATTTTGAGGAACTCCTTTAACAGCACCTTTTAGAATTACTAATTTTTTGTGATGATGATAGGGAATATTTTAAAATCAGTCCTTGAATCATCTTTAAGTAGACTCCACATACTAATGTGACCTTAATTTATGAATAACAATGTAACCACTTCGTTTATAAAAAATGATGTAACCACTTCAATTACAAAGACTGGTGATATTGAGCATCCTAGCAAACACTATGAGCCATCCTAGCAAATTTTGATAGTATGAGCTATCCTAACTAGAATTTTTGAATTTTACACCCCTACTAAAAATACACCATACCCTACCACGATCTCCAATCTCCACCACCACCACCGTCCCTAACAAAAAAACAAACTCCATCCACTGCCTCCACCAACCAACCTCCACCATCACCGCCATCATCTTCCTACTATTACCACCACCACCCCACTCCACTTCGCCATCGCAGTGAGTGAAGAGATAAAGAGATCAGAGAGGGGGATAGAGAAAGATATTAATTAGTAGGAAGGTCTGAATTTTTTCAGAAAATAGAAAGAGATTAGAGAGGGGGTGGGAGGAGAGAGAGGCTAGTAGGGGAATCAAACCCATGTTTGAATTGAAATTGAGATACTGATGCAAGTTATTCCCTTCTGAATCAGATAGATTCGAGGGGAGTTTTTTCTAGATCTGAAAAAAATTCAGATCCAAAAAAAGAAATCAGAGAAAGGGTGGGGGGAGGAGAGAGAGATCGAGAGGCTAGGGGGGAGAGAACAAGAGGGGAGAGATTGAGAGAGAGAGGGTCTGTTTGAAGAAGAAGAAGAAGAAGAAGAAGAAGAAGAAGAAGAAGAACGTCGAAGGTACGCTGGTATTGTGGCGGTGGCAATGGAGAATGGAGATGATCATGTGGTAGAGGTGGGGTGTACTTTTAGTGGGGTGGATTATTTTAAAAATAAAATCAGTTATTATTTTTTTATTAAAAATTAAAATGACTCATAGTGTTTACTAGGATTCTTAATATCATCAGTCATTACAAATTTACAATCCTTAGGACTTAGAGTTAGGTCCCCAAAAGGGGAGCTCCCTACAACTGTGGGTGCTCGATCCCCTATTTTCCAGCAAGAAGTTGTTTTGTGGCCTTTTCCCTGCTTTTGCCTCCTCTTGCAAGGGATCTGAAGTCCGATTTGCCTTAGCGATACACATCTTCCCATCCGGAAATTAAACACTAATTGATGTTGGCAGATCTAATGCTAAAGTAAAGGGAACGAATTAATCAAATTTTTTTTTCCAGCTAGGGTTCGACATGAACTACAGTTGAGAGCTAAGTTCAGCGAAGAGCACATAAGGTGGGTGCCTTTTTATGCTGAATTTGTACTAAAGGGCACATATTAGTGAGATATTATGGTAAATTTTTTTAATATGCGTATTTTAAAAAAAATTATTGCTATACTTCCACTCTATTTACACTGAGGACAATTTTTTCTTTATTAATAACCCACTTATTCATACACAATATTAACACCAGCATGTAGTGTCCGTCTACATGAAGATGACCTAAGGGCTACTTACTTATGAGGATGATCCTACATGGTCACCAAAATTAACATTTAAATCATCTCTTTATGAATCTCATTAATGTAGATAAAGTGTAAAAGTAAGTGAATACTAATAAAGAAAGAATTTTGTTAACTTCTGCTTTTAGGCATAAGTTAAGGTTAAAAATTAGGTCATTATGGATCTCCTCCCAATTAGTGTCTGTTCACCACAATTCTAAATTTTAAAAGTTTTTGAAACTTCCCTTATTATATAGTCGTAATATGTAGTAGTTCACTCCAAGAAAAAAAAAAGAAGAAGAAAAGGGGGGGGACAGTAGGAACAAATAGAGTTTCAGTTTTTATTTTGGATCATTGAACTACTTTCACTTAGTAAGGATATCAATTTAATTTGGTGATTAATTAAGAGTGTTGTTATTGATACTTAAGTTTTTTTATAGGTTATGGCCTACACTCAGGGGTATCCTTTAATTTATCAATTTTATCCCAAATTTTGATTGGAGATATCTCACTTCTAAACATTAGTTATTATTTTTAATAAAAAAAAATTTAACCCAAAAAATAAAATGATCTCTCTTTCTTCCCCATTGCCCTTTGTTTCTAAAACTCTAGAGGTCGAGCTCACGACCCCTTGAGGCCGAGCTCTTAAACCACTATTTAGAGAAAGAAATCAAGTGTAGTTTCTTGCAGTTGAGAGCATTCAACAAAGGAGAAGGTCGATGGCGAGGTCGAAGCGACTCAATCTACCCCCTATTCTAATGTCCGACGAAGAAGAAGGTTAAATGTTAGTTTTTCTTCTTTAATCTTAATTTTTTTTTGTTTTTTTTATGAGGGAGCCCTAATGGGAGGCCTCGGCCTCGAGAGGAGAAAACTAGACGCTAAGGCTCGCCCATGAATGAGGGAGTCCTAGGTGCAGGACTCGGCCTCTGGCGGGTGAGTCTTAGCTTCGTCAGCCCTAAATTTCAATTTCATTTTTTTTTACAAAATAACAATAAAAATTTAAAAAAGATTGTAACAATATCTTCGAATTATGTGATTGAGAATTATTTACGAAATTTGAAGAACCAATCGTCTCATCAATTGAGTTTTTTTTTACAGATCTCACTCATTAATGGAGTTTTACTAAAAATATAATCATCCCCCATGAAAATATGTGTGAAATAAATCCTATTCCATAATGGTTTTAATGCTCAGATGCTTGAGGACGAATCAACAACGAAAAATTCGTTGATAATGGAGCGAATAAATCCGTTGAAGGTGGAGTCGATTTTCTCAGTTTTTCTCTTTAACCTAATAGTTGAAAAATAGTTTAAAAAAATAAAAAGGAAAGCCACCCCCAATAAAAAATATTTTTATATTAAATTGATTAAAATTAAACAAACTTAGGCCACAACCTATAAAAAACTTAAGTATCAATAACAACACTCTTAATTAATTAGTAGATAGATTAACAAAGTTTAAAAAGTCAATTATGGTACTATTTTAAATATAGGATTTCATCGTAATTAGTGATTTACAAAGTTATAGCTACAATAAAAAAAATAATACTAATTAGCATGATAGCTTCAACATGATTTAATTTGATCAAAGGGACAATATATTTATCTAAATTATTAGTCCATTCCATCTTTTTAGATTTTTATAATAATATTTTATTGAAATTTTTCGTATTATCTAAGTGGGTGAGAACTATCAAATTGATTATCAAGTTGATCATTTGCCTTTTATTTATTTTATTTTTTGAATTCATTAAGAGTTTTACAATAATAATTTAGTTGATGAATCAGAAACAATTAAAAAATAAAAATAAATAAATAAATAAAATCTACCTCGTAAAAGTATAAAATCACCCAATGTTTAAATGTAATTCACCCGGAGGGAAACTCACACCAAACTAGGTTGATCTAAAATCGACCTTAAGAATTTAGTGCTTTTGTTCAGCTCCCCTAGTGCTTTGTTCAGCGCCTTACAGTAGTACAAAACAGTAAATTAAAAAACTTACTTCATCACGATAGGTTTCAACACGTGGCTTGCCAAGATCCTCGTCTAGGGCTCTATAGATCCGTTCTTCGTTATCAAGGAGAAGCTTGAGGATTGCTCGTAACTGGCCTTTCCTCCAATCAACACTTCTCGTCCTCCCGTTTTTGTACGTCTCTCTCAGCTTCTCCAACATCTCTTCCAAACCCACAACCACCACAGCGGCCGCCACCTCCTTTACTTCTTCGTCGACCATGGCTGCTGCTGCTGTTCCGGACATAATTCTGAATAAGAAGCTGCTAAACTCTATTTATTGTTGCCACTGTGAAAATGAATGCTCAGAAATTAAATGCACACCTACTCACCGCCAAAAATAATCAAAGCTGAAAATGAAGAATTTTGTTAACATGTGCCGGAAGGGCACAGGATAAGCTTTTAGGTTTTGTATTTTGTTTAGTTTCTTAAGATTGTTCAAATAGACTGATTTTTTTATATGTATGTTATTTATACTATTTGAACTAAAAAAAGTCAGCTCAATCCGAAAACTCTAACACCCTCTAGCACCACGAATACTTCATTTAATCTTTAATAGTGTGAATGAACGACTGCCATTTAAAGTGATTTATTTGGAGGGTTAGATATCTCTGATTGAGCTGATTTTTTGTGGACATCCTATAAATAATGATAATATTACGTTTACAAAAATTCAGTTGATTTGAAGACCTCTAACTTGCAAAAAAACTTCTTAAAAAATAACCTTATCGTGTGCCCTTAGAGCACACGTTAACATGACCCGAAAATGAAAGTGCTCATTTCAATTCTCAAAGGTACCAGTAATGAAGTCACTGCAGGAACCTACCACATGGGTTTCTAAATGCATCAAACATCTCAATATCTAACAATTGGTCCGTTTGGTTCTCAATCTAAAATTTGGTTTTCAAAAACTAATTTACACTTGAACTAAACTATATAATATATCACATCTAAAATTGCATTTTCACTTTACTATAAAATCCTATATGATTTCATTGAAAATACATAAAATTATATTTTTTTTGTTTTACAAAAATTTATTATAAATTCTAAAACAATTTTAGATGTAGTACAAGATGTATATTATTATAAGTATAAATTAGTTTTTAAAAACATGATTTTGGATCACGAACTAAAAGGGCAAATTGTTAGATATTGAGATATTTGACGGATTTAGAAGCCCATGTGGTAGGTTCCTCCAATGACCTCATTACAGGTACCATCGAGAATCAAAATAATCACTTTAATTTTCAGCTTTTATTATTTTTTGGGGTGGGTAGGTGTGCATTTAGGCCCTACTTGATACACCGTAAATATTCGCATAGGACCATAATTCTGAGCATTCGTTTCACCGTGGCAACAATATAGAGTCACATGAGCTTCTTCCTGAAAAAAAACTAACATGAGCTTATCTCCAAAATTTATTTCCTCCACAGCTTTGATGCCCTAACATTCCTGGAAAATAAAAATTACGAAGAGTGAGTTTCGTACCGTAATGTGTCAGAACTCCTAAAAATTACACAAGACTCGTGCAATTTCGATGATGCAAAAGCAGATTATGGGTCGACGCTGGGTAATTACAGCACAAAATGACAACGGAGAGCTCCAACGAGCGCCACGAACTCTTTATGTGATGGGTTTGGGGACAACAAAAGAAATTGCACGTTTTACGCTCCCCCAAGGTAGATCTAGAAATGCTCAAATCTATGCTATTTATTGTTCCAAAATTTACAAGAAAACTGCAACAACTTTCGTCTCATTTTTTTTTAATTATTATTATGATATGGTTATTATCAACAAGGATAAGAAATGATGTAAGAGAGAAAACAATACTATTAAGTAAAAACTGTCAATTTGCAAGAATTAAAAGATCAATCATCGATGATAAAAGTATTCGAATGTTATTGTATTATGTACTCCCTCCAATATATATTTTTCAGATTGTGGAAGACTATTTGTTAGAGTGGTTGGAAATATAGTTGTCCAAATTGTAAGTTTTGGTTTCGAGTCTCACAAAAGAGATTCATCTTTAATTTAAGTCTAATTCAAAAAAAAAATATATATTTTTCAGATTTGTTTAGTTCATATATGAAGTGGATTTTGAACCATATGTGTGCTATCAGTAGCAATAAATTTTACCAGCTAAGCTAACAACCCCTTGCTACTGCCTTTATCAAACTTCTTAATTTTATCTTTCTTTTAAGTATAAAAGTTATAATTTGTTTTTCCCTCTTAATTCAAAAAGGCTATATTTAATATTGAATAGATAAACATAAAATAGTTTAAATTTAGGGATTTTTTGACTTTAGTCCCCCTTTAATGTTTCAATTAGGGGTTAGTCCCTTTTTACACAGAAATTAGACCTTGATCCCTTTTTCGTTAAGAATTTGTTAAGTGGTGCACATGCGTCAAACACGTGTGGTAATTTGACATTACTACCCCTCACGTGTATCACATGTGATTTATTTAAGTGGTACTTATTTTATTACCCAAAATACCCCTCTTGTCATTAATTGGTCTTAAGTGGGTTCCGCCGGTCACTACTGCTCAATCGGAGGCCACCTAAAAAAAATTCAGATTATTATTATTTCTTTTTTTCTTGATTCCCACCTCCCCCACCCTTCCACCATTGTCCCACCACCATCACCACAACCCTTTCTCTCTCTAAACTCATTTCTCTCTCTAAGAAAGTGTTTAATTTTTACCTGCAAATGAGATTAGGGATGAAATCAGTGAGTCTTTCATAATCAGTTAAAGCATTTCAAACGGAATCGATATCAGCAAAAACCAAAACAGTAGCCCTAATTTTTTTTTTTATCAGCAACAGTAGCCCTAATTCTTCTTTCCCTCCATGAAATTACATCTACTTCACAATGCACCTTTCTCTGATCTTCTCCTTCTTCATAATATCCATCTTCTCTGGATTTCTTTTGTTCCCTAGTAGTAGAGTTTCTCTTGTTTTGGTTTAGAGAAGAGAAAACTCTGTATTTGTTCCCAAGAGATGATGACGATGATGATGAGTGAGAGTAAGATAATGGAAGAAACCATAACAACCTCAGATTTCTAAAATGGTTTTTTCTTTCGTAGTTGAATTGCAGAGAAAAAGAAGAACTGAAGCTGAAGTTCAAAACCTTACAGGTAATCATGGAGAGAGAAAGTTGAGAGAGTTTTAGAGAGAGAAAGAGGTGTTTGTTCAACTTCAAGTCTTCAACCACGCGTGTGTGGTGATCAAGCAGGGTCAGACAGAGGTATTTTGGGTAAAATAATAGGTACCTGCTTAAGTGAGTCACGTGTATTACACGTGAAGGGGTAATAATGTCAAATTGCCACACGTGTTTGACACATGAGCACCACTTAACGGATTCTTGACAGAAAAGGGATCAACGTCTAATTTCTGTGTAAAAAGGGACTAACCCCTAATTGAAACATCGAAGGGGGACTAAAGTCAAAAATTTCCTTAAATCTAATGTTATTAAATATTGAGTAATTAAATAATTCAAGATGGAAACAAACCAAGAGCCAACAACCATTATTGTCGTTGAGTGTGTGACCCATGTAATTTAATATACATTATAAGTGTAGGTATTCTTTTGGTGATTTTTCTTCGCCAGTAGTGACGATTTCTCTACATATATGGGAGGATCTCTGCGCTCATTCCTTACAAATATTAATAGTGTATTTATGACATATAATTGTACTTTGGGCAATAGTTCCAACTACTAAAAATAAAATATGACGAGCCTAGACAGTGGGGGTGATGGAGACCCAATCAAAATCCCAAAACTCTAAGCAAACGCTAAACTTGATGCCTCATATCAACTTTGATTCGGTGATGATTAGGTTTGGCCGAGCCGGGGCTGCTTGCCCTGGTATGGTCATTTAAAGTCCGCTTCTACTTTTAAATTTTGTACGAATTAGGATTCGTGCAACTAAACTATTTCTTTTTTGCTAAACACATTGGTAATTTGGTAAGTTAGATAGCTTTGAACCAATGCACGATATAAAATTGGAAAATTTGAAAGGTAACCCCGAAATGTTATTGGCAGGTTTAGGTTGGACTTGGGTCAATTTTAATTGACTCCACAATTACTAATAATAGTCTTCATTTTAATCAAACCACTTCATCATGTAAAACCTTCTTTTTTATTTGATAGAATATAGTAAATTTGAGGTATATCTAACGATCTTCCAAAGGACCATTAATTAGTTCATTTTCCGGTATTCCCACATATTTTATAGTTTTGAAACCAATAAATTCCATTTTAAATTGTGGGTGCCTATGAATTATAACTTGAAGCGATTTTGTGTCGGTTCTGATTCTAAAGCAGTTGTTTCTCTCTTTTCTAAAAAAAAAAAGGTTTGGGATTTGGAGAAGGATTCAAAGATTGATTCAGAGTTCGATAGTTTTCGGATTGTTCATATTTATCGTCAAACTAATAGGGTTGTTGATTGGTTATCCAAGCTCCATCCTTCTACTGAGTGTTCACTTCGAGTTCCTTCGCTCAAGATTTCAAAGATATCATCTTTGATGATAAGAGGAAGTTGTATTATCATTTTTAGTCTGTGTTAGTTCTTTTGTGTTTTGGTTGGGGTTCCCTTAACCCCGCGGATCTCCTCAAAAAAAAAAATTGTGGGTGCCTAGAATAGGGACATGCGCGCTAATAAGATTTTGGAGGGCGGCTAAAAAATGACTCCAAAGAATTTCTTACTTTGATGGTCTATATATATCAATTTTTTCCATACCCTTGTATAGTTGTACTAAGCTTGGATTGTATTTAAGCCCAAAATAAAAGTAGTGTTGTTTGGATCAACCAAGTTACAAAAGCATTGTCCGATGCTTATGTGGCATGGTCGATCCTACTGCTATGTAAGTTGGAAAACCCTTCAAAATGATTTTGAGAGAGAAAAAGTGGTAGATCCCACCCTACCATATAAGCATCTGGCACCACTTTCGTAAAACTATCCGTCCACCGAGTACTTTTAATTTATTCATAGGTTCATGTCTTTACCCTTACATTCTATTGTTTTACGCACCAATTTAGAGGACCCTATCCTTAATTTTGCAATTTATATGGTACCTAAAAACAATTTTTTGTCTTCCAGTTGATAAGAGCATGTGCACGTGCAGTACAGCAGTACTCTAATAACTTGCGGCAAACTCTCTACGGATTCCTCAAACGTCCAACTCGCACAAAATTAAGTAGATTTATAACTTGAGCATGTTGGATCCTCGTGATCCATACTTGACACATGAGGGTTATCCCTCGAATGAGATTTTGGCACTCCAACATGTTGTTTGCGGGCACCATTTAGTTGGACTTAGTAAAATAAATTTGACTGCACAAATTTTATTAGGATTTTCTTCGAACATATTCTTCATCTCCTTTTTCTACTTTCTTTTAATTCGGAACAACCCAAATAAATACTTTCTTTTAATTCGGAACAACCCAAATAAATTTTGGTGGGGACCCTTATAACGATGCCAATAAGATTTTGATAGGCGTCCATAAAATTTCCCTTCCTGCACATAACATAGATTTGGACTTAAAATGGATCGAGGATATGTCAAACGGGTCGGGCTTTAGGTTCAAGCCAGACTCAGTAACCCAAACGGGTTAAAGGACTAACCAGAGATAGGCCCACATGGGAATGGGTTGGTTCGTGGAAAATTGCCCAAAATAACTTATTTTGGGGTGGGTAGGAAGTTTTTAGACATTTTTTTAAAAAAGATAATTTTAACCCAATTCAATGTAAAAAGACTATTTTACCCTTTCCTAACTTGAACTCAACTTGAATCCCAAATTTAAACATTTGGTGTGAACCCATATTTCTAGTGGTTCAAGTGTTCACACTGGGGATTCAACTTTTGGGATTCAAGTTAGGGGTTCAAGTTAGAAAAGGATAAAATTATCTTTTTAGACAAAAAATGGGTTAAAATTATCATTTTTAAAAAAAAGTTCTAAAAACTTCCAATCCACCCCAAAAAGGGTCATTTGGGGATAAAACACCTTAGTTAGTAAAGAGATAGGCTTTTGGGCCTAGTGAGCCCTTGCTGCCCGTTTGCTTTAGGGTTCTCACCAAACGAGCCTTTTTGGGCTCGATTGGAAGTTTTTATACCTCTTTTTTTTCTTTTTTAAATGATAATTTTAACCCATTTTTTTTTGTCTAAAAAGACAGTTTTACCATTTTCTAACTTAAACCCAAAACTTGAATCCCCAATGTGAACACTTGAACCACTAAAAATATGGGTTCACATCAAATGTTCAAAATTGGGGGGTTCAAGTTGAGTTCAAGTTTGAGGTTCAAGTTAGGAAAGGGTAAAATAATCTTTTTAGGTAGAAATGGGTTAAAATTATCCTTTTTAAAAAACAAGCCTAAAAACTTCCAATCCACCCCAAAATGGGTTATTTTGGGCTATTTCCCTTTGCTTTAGGAGGCCAACAAGTGTTGTTGGAGAGAGGAAGGGATTCACACTTCACACACCCCTTCACACCAAAGCCGTGGGTTTCCAAAGGCACCCCAACTGTATACTATAATTAAAGTAAGTATCATGGAAAACCCTTAATTAGGTTATTTGATGTAGGGGTTTAAGACTTTGAGGTGTAGTAAGTACAATCGTGTGGAATTGGGAGGGAGTAACCAGCTAACAAAAATTATACTAGCCAGTACAATCTATGCTGAATGGCACTCCCAATGCTATTTTATTATTCTATCTCATGGCCAATGACATGTTGACACGTAATAAATCTTAGAGGCAAAGATTTGTACCGGCTATAAGTCATAATCTCTACCGGTCTCTCAAATCCCTTCCTGACCTCAAATTTGAGACGAGAGGGAAAAGTTTGGTTGTTTGAATGCCAATAGTACTTACACAAAGATTAAAAAATATATTTTTTTAATTATTTGAGGTGTCCATACTCCATAGTACTTATCTTAGAGAGTTCTAACTCAAATTTTTTTCGGATGGGAGGTTTGAAGCACGAACCCCACTAAAATAAAAACAAATATAGTTTTTATTTTTGAAATATACAAGGATAATTATGTAAATTCGTCCGAATGGTGCATCCGACAAAATAACTGTTGTCAAATCTGCTCTTTTTACTATAGGACTAGGTAGGTTCCAAAACTCCGTCTATATGTGGCGAGACCTAATTGGACGCCTACGACCTCAATCCAAAATAGTTAAATCATCTAAAAGGTCTTGTTTATCGAAAAATAAATCTAAAAAGGCCTTTTCTAAAGTTGGATTCAATCCCACCTTGTGTGTCAATTGTAGATTTGCACGTCTAATTTAGAGCGTTACAATATACTAAACATATACCTAATCAAGTAAGAGTAAAATAGACTATTCATAGCACGTAGGGGTGTCAATCGGTCGGTTCCGGTTCGGGTATTGAACTATCTAGAACCAGAACCGCTAAAACATATGGTTCTGGTTCCTATCGATTTTGATTCTAGTTTCATAGCAAGTGGAACTAGAACCGAAACCTATCAAAAACCCGGGTACCCGTTGGGTTTTGGGTACTCATTGGGTATTTATAAAATAGTCTAAAAAGAGTTATATCCACCACTCGATCAAACAATTTTTTCATACTATTGATTTCAGTTTATCATAATAATGAAGCAAATAATACAAACATAAAAGTATGAAAAAATAATTAACAAAAGTAAAGCCTAACAACCATCACATGCCCACATAATTGATGTCTCCTTAAAGACTTAAATAACAACAATTTAGGTATAAGAACTCTCATTTTAAAGTAGTCATAATAATTCCAGATCTGATATCATCTAGATTAGTTATCTATTTATTTTTCAAACACTTGCATACACAGTTGTATCTCACTTGCACCTCAATTGCATAACACTTCACACAGTTGCACGTCACTTGCATCTCACTTGCACATCACTTCACATCACTTGCACAACACTTGCATGTCAGTTGCATCTCGCTTACACAGTTGCATAACACTTCATATACTTGCACCTCATTTGCATCTTAGTTGCACCTCACTTGCATTTCAGTTGCACCTCACTTGCATCTCACTTACATAACACTTGCACCTCACTTGCACAACACTTGCATCAGTTGCACATCACTTATACCTTATTTGCACCTCACTTGCATGTCAGTTGCACCTCACTTGCATGTCAGTTGCATACTATTTTTTTTTTAACAGAAAATGAAGAAGATGAAGGTGAAGATAGAGCAGAAGAAGAAGAAGAATAAGAAGAAGAAGATGATGATGAAGTGATCGCCGACAGATCTAACTTGCTGAAAAAAATGGTGAAGAAGGCAGCCTCCATCACCTACAATCACTCTCTCTCTCTAAAATTCTCTCTCTAGAATAAGAAGAGGAAGAGGAAGAAGAAAAAGATGAAAAAGATGATGAACTGATTGCCGACAGATCTAACTCGCCGGAAAAAGGTGAAGAAGGCAGCCCCATCACCTACAATATCTCTCTCTAAAATTCTCTCTTTAGAAGAAGAGGAAGAAGAAGAAGAAGATGAAGAAGAAGAGGATGGAGTGATTTTCGGCCGATCTAACTTGTCGGAAAAAATGGTGAAGAAGGTAGCCCCTAGCCATCGCATCTACGATCTCTCTTTCTCTCCCTAAAATTTCTATCTTTAAAATTTCTCTCTATTAATTCATTTCCAAATAAAGGAAGGACAAATATGTCAATAAAAATAAATAAAATCAAGTCAAAGAGTTGAAAATGTCATATATACAAAAGACAAAAAAAAAGTTGCATTTAAAAAGCCAAAGTTAGCTGGGTGGGAAGTTAAAACATAGCTAGAATTGGGGTTCAAGCCTAATTTCATAAAAAATCTCTTGTGGCCCCACATAAACCGGGGTGTTTTAGGGGTTTTTAAATAGGGGTCAAATATCCCTCCTCGTTTATTTTTTTTGGGTGGTGGGCCTACGATGTGATAAAGTAGAGAGGTGAGTGGAGTGGAGTGTGATGGTGACTGATTCTTAAACTGGTTAGTCATCACATGTTCTCAGTACCTGCAAGCCTTTCATAATTAAAGCAATTACTTCTACTGATAGAAACCCATTGGCTTTTCGTCCCCCTTACCAAAAATGGAAGCTCTTCTTCCTCTTTTCTTCTCCTCTTCTATCTTTCCCATCATCTTCTTCTCTCTCTTCCCAATCTTATCATCTCACACAAGATCAAAACTACCCTTCTTCTCATTCTCCATTTCTGATCAGTTCCTCCTCTTTCTAAAATCTACTTTACCATTTCTTTTTTGTTCATCATTAAGATCAAGTGAAAAAAGATGGGTAGAGGAAAGATCGAGATCAAGAGAATTGAGAATGCTACAAACAGGCAGGTTACTTATTCAAAGAGACGAGCAGGGATTATGAAGAAAGCTCGTGAACTTACAGTTCTCTGCGATGCTGAAGTCTCTCTCATCATGTTCTCCAGTACTGGAAAATTCTCTGAATACATAAGTCCTTCTTCCTCGTAAGTTGTTAGATCAGATTATGGTATCATATTACTAAGTATATATGTTCGATCATTCTTCGTTATTTCCCCTGATAATCTTCTCAAAGAAGCCCTACCTTTTTTCTCATTCAAGCTTTTCTTCTTCTTCTTCTTCTTCTCTCTCTCTTGTTTTTGCTGAATTATAGACTGAACCCGACTAAGAGGATATTCGATCGGTATCAACAAGCTACAGGGATTAATCTCTGGAACTCTCACTATGAGGTGATTCTATCTGGCTTCTACTCCTTTGAACGGTCTTGATCCGACGACTGAAATATGAGTTTTTTTAAACAATAATTTTTTTTTTCTGTTGATTTGCAGAGTATGCAAAATAACTTGAACAAGCTGAAGGAGATTAATAATAGACTTCGGAGAGAAATTAGGTATTAATTAACAAGCTCATCTTCTTTAGCTACAAATTACTTTCTGTTTTTCGCTGTTGTTGTATATTATGAAAGAAGTTAATTAATTAGGGCATGGTTATTGATAGGCAGAGGATGGGAGAAGATCTGGAAGATCTGACCATGGTGGAACTGCGCGGTCTTGAGCAAAATTTGGAAAGTTCACTGAAGGTTGTTCGTGAGCGGAAGGTAAGAGCTCTTAAACACCAGGATCTGAAATATTTTGCTTGTTTAATTCCCTCACTAACTTAAATAAAAAAAATGATGTTCTGTAAGACCTTCATTAGGGTTCTAAATTAATTCATTTTTAAATGATATCTGGAAAACCTCTTTGGATTAGATGAGATTATATTAAACAAAGAAAAAAGCAAACGTTTTTATTATTTTATATTTATTATTTAATTGAAATGAATTTTCAACTTTCATGAACTTAGCATTCTGAAAAGTGCCCTACTTTTGGTGATTTTTGACCATATAAAATGTTCTTTTTTGTTAGAACTTTGAATCCACTTTCATGGAGTTTTGATTTTGTGTGTAATTGGGTATTCTTATTTGGGGTTTCTCTAATTTAATCTTAGGGTTTCATTTCTTTTTTTACAAGTGGGTTTCTCTTAATTAAGATCATGTAAACTCATGATTAATATTAATAATTTTGTTTAAAACAGTATCACGTGCTCACTACTCAGACTGACACATACAAGAAAAAGGTAAGTTAAATCTAAAGATTATTAGCTAGATTAATGGTTCTTTAATTTCTGTGTTTATATTCAATAATTTTTGTTGCCAAAATTGGATTTCTATCTTTACCTCTATAAATGCAGATAAGGAGCCACACGGAAACAAACCATAATCTCCTACGTGAATTTGTAAGCATGTTTCAGTACTATTTTTTGTCTTTCAATTTTATAGTTGGTGTTTTGGTTGCAGATCAGTACTTTGACATGGAAAGAAATTGAAATTCTTATTTGTTTCAGGAAGGAGGAGATCATGTAGATCCCCATTATGCATTAGCCAATAATCAAGAAGGGGATTATGAAGCTGCGCTTGAATTGGCGAATGGTGGTCCTAACATATTTGCCTTTCGCCTGCAACCAAGCCAGCCCAATCTTCATGATGGAGGGGGATACGGCTCTCATGATCTACGCCTTGCTTGAGTAGAACTAGAGGTCATATTAATTACGTTTTCAGATATATATTATATCGTAAATATATGTATGTTGATATGGATCGATGATTTCGAACCGTGGTGGTGGTGCTGTATGAACTTAGACCATGTACTCAAGTTTTTTAGTTAACTATGAACTGATGCCTTTATAATTACATAGAGGAGATCTCACTTACTTCTATTTTTGGGTTACTAGGGAATGGCCTTCTTTGTTGATGGCAAATTCAATTCCTGCACTGTGGGAGCTTCAGTTCGATATATATATATATATATATATATATATATGGAGAGAGGGATAACCAGATTAAATTAGCCACATGGTACCATGCATTTTGCCATCCATGCATAAACCCTAGTTTGTTAGGGTCAGTTGTTCTATTATTTGCTCTAAATCCTGCATGCCTGTAGAACACTTATAGTGAGCAAATATATTGAAGCTTTTGAGCATTGAATTACTATATGTATTCATATTTCCTATTAAAAAAAAATCTTATATTCTCCAAACAAGCAATGTGATTATTATAATGCAAATGAACTCTACTGGGGTTTATCAATTTTCACATGAGGAGATTGCTTTACTCTCAGTAGTACATAATTTCGTTTTGAAGGGGGATTGATGTTAATTGTTTTGGATCATCAATAAAATAGTGGACCATAACCCTAAATTCTAGCTAACAGTTCAAGTAGTCCTTCCCTTCTAGTTGGTTGGTACTTTGAAGGTTTTTATCCCCAAAGTATGAAAGTTCTAAATTCTTGAACTATGAGTTTTTGTTTTATATCTTTACTCGCAACAGATATTCATCTTCCCATTTTCTTAGTTCAGTTGTATTATTATTATTATTATTATTATTATTATTATTATTATTTTTTTCATTTCAAACTATGATATCTATCTCTCGATCTACTAGATAGAAAGTAGAAACAAGTAAGATTTAGAAAATGTGTGCTCTGAAGTGTGGTATTCATAGGTCGTATTTATGAAGATTAACTCCGTTTGCTTCGAGGTAGATATACATTTTTTATGATATATAGTACTCAATTATGGTAGACTTTTGCGGAAGATCCCTCATTTCCTTCTAATTTGGGGAAACGAAAAAAAAAAAGAGAGAAAAGAAGTAGCCTTAAAAATAACCAAAACACATTTCTTATCATCTGTACGTAACTGTATCCATTTGTAGTTGGCCTCTATTAACTGGATTCCCGAAAAAATGTTAATTGACAGGCCAGCAGGACTCTTTAATTACATAATTTTCATTTCAGTAGTTCTTTTATCCATCAAAACCATTCTTTAATTAAAAACCATGTAATCTAAAAGAGTGCATGCATTCGTCCTTATGATGACCATCAGAAGCTGTATGGCGCCTGTTGTTCTACTCTAATCCACAGTAACTCAGAGATAAGAAAAGTAACAATAAATATATGTAGCAATTAATTAAGGAATTAGATGAAGCATAATTAATTAACACTTAGTTAATTTCTAGATGTACAGTAGAGTACAGTTTTATTTCAGGGATTTTGTTAACATGTGCCCTGCTTCTAGATTTTGTGTTTTGTTTAGTTTCTTAAGGTTATCCAAATGAGCTGATTTTTGGATATGTATATTATTTATACTATTTGGACCATATCTAAAAAAATCAGCTCAATCTGAGACCTCTAGCACCCTCTAGCACCATAAACACTTAATTTAAACTTTAATAGTGTGAATGAACGGCTTACATTTAAAGTAATTTGTTTGGAGGGTTAGATATTTCTAAATGAGCTAATTTTTTATGGACATCTTATAAATAATAATAATAATATTGTGTCTACAAAAATTCAGCTAATTTAAAGACTTCAAACTTGCAAAAAAATCCTTCAAAAACAACCTTATCGTGTGCCCTAAGGGCACATGTTAACAAGACCCTTATTTCAGGTCGCCCATTTATTTCGTTGCTAATTTAAGGTAACAGGCTAACAGTACCAGCTGGTGTAATTGTACTAGTTAATCATGCCATGCCAAAAATAAGCATAAGGCCACGTTATAACAACTGCTCTGCTCTTTTAATGAACCGATGAGTCAAATTGACGACTCTCCTCTTCTGATGAACGGACCGTGCTAGCGTGACACCAACTTTTGGTGTCGACACCAACACGTTTTGGCCCAACAAAAGGGCTTAGGGCCCACATCAAGGGCTGATTTTTTTGGAGCATGTTCTCCTCACCATGTAGATCATCTCAATAAAAAATCAACCCATTCTAAAACTTCTAACCCAATCAAACATTGGCTAGAAATCGGTTAGAAATCAACGGTAAGAAAATAAACGGTGATAAATAGAGTAATGTTTGATCAGGTTAGAAGTTTTAAAATGAGTTGATTTTTTGTTGAGATGATCTACATTTTGAGTAGAATTTGCTTTCATAAAATCAGCCCTTGATGTGGTCCCTAAGCCCTTGTGTTAGGCCAAAACATGCTGGTGTTGTCACCAAAAGTTGAAGAACGTGCTACCACAAAATCAGCCCTTGATGTGGACCCTAAGCCCTTGTGTTAGGCCAAAACATGCTGGTGTTGTCACCAAAAGTTGGTGTCACACTAGCCCTGATCAACAGTATTGTTAAATGGTAAAAGTACAATTATAACCTGCTTCTCTTGAATCTTCAATATTTTATCAGATTATTTCTTCAATAATACCTTTTGGACCAACCATTTTATAAAATGGTGCCCAATGCTTATATGGCAGGGTAGGACTCACCACTTTTTACCTTCTACAAATGTTTTGAAGGGATTTTTAACTTACATGGCAGTGGGACTCACCCTGCCACATAAGCATCAGACACCACTTTTGTAAAGTGGTCGGTCCAAACAACACTGTTGTTATTTCTTACATGTACGTGTTGGTAGATCACGGACAGATTATTTTGTACAATTCAACCACCTTTGATGACTATCTTAAAGTTCATATATAACGATTTTATTATATTAGAATTATGTATGGATAGGAGGTTGGGCATGTAACCGACAATTGATGAGGCGTGGCGCCTTATTTTCTCTCCATTTATTTCTCTAAAGATAATGCTAAACTTACAACAAAATCCTACATAATTTTCTATCGAAAGCTAATTCCACTTTGGAACTCTTTTTCACATACCTTTGTGATTTGCGTTTGTCTCAAAGTGATATGCATCTATCGTAAATTGTGCCTTCGTAGAAAATTCTGTAGACTTTTCGGTAAGCTGAACATCACCGTTTCTTTAAACCCCTTCAAATTCATTTCAAGAGCTTTCTACTAGTTTAACAATTTAGGAATTTATCCTTAAATTTAGGAAGTAATAAAGATCGTCTATTAAGAGACTTTAAACCATTGAATGATTGTATTCAAGAATTAATAGAAAGTGTTTAAATTTTGTGTCAAAATCTTTTGTCATTGGAACCAAAATAGTCTGAACTGTATCAATAGATTAAGAGTTTTGGTTAAGCTCTGGCACTCACATTTTTTTGAACGCCATGAAAATCCATTCACAGCTGTATGATAAATCCATGAAAATCATGTGGTCAATAAGGGCTTTTTGAATTATTATTTTCCTTTAATTTTTTTTAAAATTTTGATTTAAATTATGGATGATGCTAGATTTACTGCAAAGTGTACTGCCAACTTTACTGCAAATGTTATTTAGGAGGGTATTTACGTCAATTTGAGAATGACACAAATCACGAGGAATATGCAATTATTTGGTTTGCAGTAGAAAAATGCTGTAAGTTTAGTATTTTTTCTAAATTATATAAAACTATTTTTGTACGTACTAACGTGCCACCTGTTCTTGGCATCTTGCTCCCATATAGATGTACTCTCTGATTACTCTCGCCCGTGGGTCTTAAATTTGTTGACCAATAATTGCTCTACCAAAAAAACAAACTGGACCTTCTTGTTGGGTTGGTTGTGTATCCGGGTCGTCAATGACCACACCGTCACGTGAATGAACGAATAGAGACTGCAAGAATCCGAGTCTTCAACTATTGATTCACCCGTTTTTCGCTAAAAGAATACCCGACCCGCTTTACTTAATTGAGTAGTGACTGAGATCAGAAAAATCTTTCGTTTCCCCGCCTTTTCAGAAAGGAAAAGGGAATGAATCAACACTCAAGACTGTATAAACCACCAAACAAACAAACTCCCCACTTAGTTTTTTCTCTCTTCGGGCGGTGAAGTCCGATGGTTTGAGAGAGTGATAGAGAGAAGAGAGATTGAGCGATTTTAGGTTTCCGACATGGGAGCGCTCGCTCCTATCACTCCTTGGATCCCTGAAGACGACCTCTTGTTGAAGAATGCCGTCGAGGTAACGTTATCAATCTCCCTCTCTCTCTCTCTCTCTCTCTCTCTCTATATATATATATATATATATATATATATAGGTATCTATCTATCTTTCTCAACAGGAGGAAAAGAGGTATTTACTATTTGGGGAGAAAGTAGGATTAGTGTTTCGAAATTGGGTAGTTCTGGTTTTGACCTTATGTATACTTTGCTTACTTCTGTATTCTGTAATGTGGGTAGAACTGCTCTTGCACTCTGAAATGATTTGTTTCGTGTACTTTAAAAATGGGGGAATTAGTTCAATCGGAGGCACTTAATTGATCTTGCTTGGGTTATCTGTTTTTATAAGTTATATTTGATTTTTCAAAATTTTTCCAATCTGGGTTCTATTACGGGGAGTCCTCTCTGCTTTCATTAATATGAGAAAAAATGGTTGTTCTGAAAAGATGGATTTGCTAAAGCAATTATCTCTCTGAGCTACGAATGAGTTTAGTTCTAGCAAATTACCCTTAAGAAATTTGATGGTGCTTGGTCAAGTTTTACCAGACTTTCCCTAGTGGGTAATGGGTGGAGGTGAAATTGAATCCCTAATCCTCTAACATTAGAAATACTCGTTTACCAATAACCCAGGCCAGCAAAATAAACTGAATCGACTACAAATCCTTTGGATTCTGCAGGAGTTAGCAAAAATCGGTTGATTATGTCGGAATCAGTCACTTGTAAAGACCCTTTAGAATGTGCAGAAATCTGAATTGGATATGGGCCCTTTAAGCTATGGAGTCACTTTTCTATATCAATATCGTAAGCTATGACTCAATGAGCCAAAATGTTTGTGAGTAAAGTTTACATGTCATGGGAAATTCCAATCTAATTGCTTCTTCTGGGGTTTCTATATTTACAATTGCATTATCCTGAAATTGGAATGCCTTTTCTCCTCGGAAGAAGAAAACTATGAGCAAGAAAAACATGTTAGATGCTCTGACCTACAAACGGATGCCAGGTTTTTTTTATCTTAAGTAGATATGGTGTTCTTACAGCTTTGTCACATGGCTCCATCTATGCCACATGAGCATCGTCCTATCCACCTGTACGAATGGATGACCACTACCTGTTCACTTGGATGCTATCCTGTCTGCCATACAGGCGCTACCCATCTGTCCGCATGGACTCTACTTGGCCACGGAACAGATCCCACTTCCAAGTGTGTACTATGTAGTTAATGACTCCAGAGATACAGGCTAGGAAAGGACGCATGCCCGCAAAAAAGAAAACGAACAGCAAATTACTCAAAAATAATGGTTTTTGGATTTTTGTTTCAATACTAGCAGTTCTTTCTTGCAGGCTGGAGCTTCTCTGGAATCACTTGCTAAAGGCGCAGTCCGGTTCTCTCGCCGATTTACTGTTCCAGAACTACAGGAGCGGTGGCAGTCTCTCCTCTATGATCCAGTTGTTTCAGCAGAAGCTTCTCTTCGCATGGTTGAGCTTCAAAATTCTGCACCCAATCTATCATCAAAACCTAACTCAGTTGGTGGTTCCAAAGGAAATGAATTGGTTCCTGGAAAAAGAAAAGAAGAAAGTGTTCGTAGCCTTTACTATGCCATGCGAAAGAGAATTTGCACTGAACCATGCAGTTCTCTTGATCTAAGTTTTCTTGTTGGACCCAGTTTTCATAACTGCACTGATAATGGAGGGCGGTGTCTAGAGCAGTTTACACATCTCAATGAGCATCCACACGGTAGTTGCATGATTGGAGATCCTATTGCAGATGACTTTGAAATTCAGGATACAGATTTTGATATAGTTCGTCATGCTTTTCCACAGCTTGCAAGTGGTGATACTGCTCCGGATAATGTTTGTGGTACAGCCCATGCATTTCATTCTGGATACAGGGGTTCATTTGAAGGAGATCTTCCACATGGAATAATGGTTGGAGATTGCTTATATGGATTTGCAGAAAATGTTTCCCCTGTCTCAGTCAATGAAGCAGTAGGAAATGACACAGGGCATTCTTTTGAGCATGACAATGTACATAAAGACCCTCCTCATATATTTGGAGAGAGTCTGTCTCTTTTTGACAATATCAGCGGTGTTCAGGAAATTGGACCTCCTCAACAACTGCCAGTATCTGCTTTTGATTCAATAGGCAATAATCAAGAAAATATTTGCTCTGGAATTGGAGGAAGTCAGGACTTCAGATCACCCGTTTCAGATTGTGGTGCTTCATTTCACCAGTTTGGATATTCATCTCCACTACCTGCAATGCCTATCTGGAGAACAATTGAGGATATCACCACACCTGCCATGCCAATTGATGAGAACCTCGGCGACAAAGATAAGGGTGCAGGAGATACATTGACACTCTCTCATGATGGTAATGATGCTAAGAAAGTGATTCCATCTGGATATAATGTTGTCTGCTCAGGGGAATTGCAAGAGAGAGAGTGTGGTGATGGATTAGCTAGTTCAACTGCTATATCAGAAGGAGATTTCGCGGATCTTGCACATCGTCTCTTGAACTTCACACACGAGGAAGTTCTCCGTTTTATGGATGATGATGATGATGATGGGAAGGACATGATGGACAGGTCTTGTTTCGATGGACTAAACTCAATTCTTCTCAATTCTCCAAACGATACTCTTCACAGTGATATATCTGGTACTAGTGACCCTAAACCATCTGTGGCTCTGGATACAGGGCTTGCAGTTACTGATGTTGCATGTCCTGTAGAACTAGATGTCATTAATGACCCATTACAATCTGGCCATAAGGTTTGTGTTTCTGAGATCGATGTGCCATCAACCACATCAGCCCCGAATCCTCATTCCCCTGAACTTCGTGATGGGGTTATATGCTGCATTTTGAACACTGAGGACCCTGAAATTCCATGCAATGATGGCCTCTTTTCACCGAGTCAGGTGCTCCCACCATTTTTTCCCTCTGCAATGCAAAATAACTCTGTGGGTAGCTCAGTTCCCACGTCTACCAAGGACTTCGCTGATAAGCAAAAGGCTAGTGAGCAAGGACTAAACCTTGTCAATGAAGAAGGGGAAACTCCTGGAATTGTAGCCTCACGGAAGATAGAAGTAGAACCACAGGTGTTACCTGAAATTTGTCCAAATCATTCAATTGGTGATAGTGGGGTTAAATCTCAGTTGGTTGTTAGTGACACTCTGCCTTTGGCCTCCAGGCATGCAGGTAGTGCTGAAGGAGACCCAAGTCAATGCAGATCAGTGCCTGCAGCTCAACCATCCATCCCAGCTGAGGCACTGAAGAAAGACTTTACAAAAGTTGAATTGGGGAAACATAGTGATTTTGATAACTCTCTTGAATTTCTTATTGAGAGGCCAATTCATGTTTCTGATCACATGAAGAACCAACCCCAAAAAATTGTTGATGGTTGTAAGCAGGAGGCAGATGTTCCTGTTGCAATTCAAAATCATGAATCGACACATGCAGAACCCATTTCTGTTGACATGGCTTTTCCGGAACCCATGCTTAACTCTTCAATATCAGATCAGGAAGAGCAGCTTGCTGAGGATGACGGCGATGTACCTTACTTTTCTGATATTGAAGCAATGGTAAATATAAAACTTTGTTTCCACTTATCTTTAGTTGGCTTGGTGATCATCTGTTCTTTGCTTCATCTGTTACTGCTTTGAAGCTTATTTTCTCCATTTCAATAATTGATGTTGCTTGCAGATACTTGATATGGACTTGGGTCCCAGCGGTCAGGATTCTTATTTAAGTAAGGAAGGTAATATGCTGAAGCTAGCTGAACTTCTATGATACATGTTAATCCTCGTCCATGTGTATTATTTTACTCATGAATGGTACAGTAATATGGATTTGGTATGGTTTCCCTGTTTTCAGTATCAAGGTATCAATATGAGGATACAAAGAGGGCAATCATAAGGTTGGAACAAGGTGCCAATTCTTATATGCAAAGAGCTATAGCATCTCATAGAGCATTTGCGTTTTTGTATGGTCGTCATTTGAAGCATTATATTAAGAAACCTGAGGTACTTCAATAACTTTTTTAACTTTGCTTTCAATGTCATTAATTAATGATTACTTTTCTGATAAAATCAACCATATACTGTTCTGCTAAAAACATTAGAATTACCATCATGTTTTCAACTCTCCATTGATTACCAAGATACAATTTTGTCTCGGTTTTGGTTGGTACCAGACAAAAACCTAAATTGGTTTTAGAACCATACTTAGAAAAGCTTTGGCATCTTAGTGTTATCTACAACAGTTCACAGAGAAAAGATTTCTTAGTCCCAACATTGTTAACTTGAAAACATTAGGAAGCGCTTTCCTTCTTTTTTGAGTGGAAAGCAGTTCCAGTTTTAATGGTTCACTGGACCAACACACTCCCCCTCTCCTCGACTGATTAATCTGCCTACAGGATGTGAAAAACAAACTAGGATGGAAAATATTCTGGGTGAGCATTATGGAACCTAAAAATATTTACATGTAACTTAACATAAGATTAAAGTTAGTTTTCTGTAAAAAAAATCTCTGGTAAACATATAGGGACTTGCATAATATCTTCTTCCAAAACCTGTATGTAGAAATGTTGAATGTCTTAACTGCTCTTGACATGGTGCCTCCACTCCCCAAGGATCAGTTATTTAAGCTAAACTGATGTGTTTTTAATAAAAACTCTTCCTGACTATATAGGTCTTACTTGGGAGAACAACAGATGACGTTTTTGTCGACATCGACCTGGGAAGAGAAGGGCTTGCTAATAAAATATCTCGGCGGCAGGTATTGATTACTTTTATTACCTTTAATTCATTTATTTTTTGGAAGATTATAAAGCACCTTTCAGACTTCTACCAGAGGTATGCATGTGTGTATCAGTGGTGGCAGGCATTGACTTTTTCAATCATAAATCTTGGTTAAGTAATTATAAACCATTCTAGATTAAGTAACATTAACAGGAAGGTCTGTTTCTTTGATTTGAAATGGTTCAGTGTCTTTTCATAATTTATTTTGTTTATTACATCTATCCTAGTTTTGTTTATTTAGTAAGCATTTTCATGTGGCGTACTCCCAGTTCATTGACATGAACATGTTTGTAAAATCATCTGAGGAAACATATAATCACTTGAGGCTTATGTTAGACTGGTCGTTAAAAAGTTGCTCAACTTGAACATGGCCATACAATGATCCGGAAAATGAAGTTATCACTTAAAGCTTATTTTAGACAGATCCTTAAATAGCCCCTAAAATATGTGCTTTATAAAAGTTTATAACTGTGGGTATTGGAGCTATATTGACCATGTTTCAGTGGTTCCTGAATATTCTTTATTAAAAAGTTGATTTATAGTCTGAAAATATCTTAAGAAAAGAAAAACACCAAATGGGCTTGGAAAGAGGTGCTCGTCACTTGTTAGAGGTATGATTTAAAGAAAGGGTAATCTAATAGATAGTATGAGATGGTGAATATCTTGTGATCAGGTAATCTTGACACCTGGACCAACACCAATACCTATCACTCCTGCGCACAGCTGGGAAAATAGTTCATAACCAACTTTCAAAAATATAAAATTGATAAATTTGGTTTTGCATGTTACATCTTGTGTATACCAAATATAGGCAGGCAACATGAGGGAACAATTTCCTGGGATGTGTTGTTAGAGTTGGACCAACACCACCCTACCTATCACTCCTATGCACACCTGGGAAAGAATAGTTTATAACCAACTTTCAGAAATATAAAATTGGTTATTGGTCTTGCATGTTACTTCAGATGTAAACCAAACATAAGCAAGCAACATGAGAGACCAATTCCCAGGGATGTTGTGTTAAGATAGCAAATCTTGTAGCTGTGTACAACTATACATGTTACATGTCACAGGCAGTGGCGGATCCAGAAATTTTGTTCAGGGTGGGTGAGTCAACGTTGACCGAGTTGACCTAGTCAACATTGATCGAACCAATTTAACAACTCGATTTGCATTAGCATTAGTATAATTATATATTATATAAACACATAGTAAATGAAATTAATGAATTCAAAAAAATATTTACTTCTTAATTCCAACAAAATATTTGTATTTTTGTACGATTGTCCTTGATCAATGAGTTTTCACTTGTAAGTTCTATATATATAATCGTCTCAATATACATAAAAAAAAACCCCAAAAAAAGTCACTAGCTTCTTAATTACAACAAAGATTCTTTACATTTGTCCTCAATATATTCTAAAACTGCTTAAATTTTAAAAAAGTACCCACACTAAAAGAAATAATAATCTTTAATAGCAAGAGTAAATAATTGAATGTAATCATCACTCCAAATCAAGTATCAAGAACTGATTTATCTTGTTAAGTAATGAAGTACAAATGCCACATCAAATATTAAGAAACAAAATAACCAAATCAAAATAGTAACATTGTACAAAAATAAAACAACAAACCAAAACACCCCTAAATCAATTTCCAACCCCAAAGGCATTCAATTTAGATATAAAACAATTTCAGTTGAGAGTTTTTTGAGGTTTTAAATGAGAAAATTAAATATGAAAAAACCTATAACCAAAGTCAAGCAACAAATTAAGTAATTAACATCACCATATCAAACCCTCCACTCACGGTGAAACTGTTCTTTTTAGTTTCTACAACAGGTCTATGAGGTAAAATAAAGAGTATAATTTTTGTTGTATGAACTGGGCCATCAAATTTGATCCATACCAATATTATTTTATTCAATTTTGAAATAATAAAGAGGGTGGTCAACATCTATTAGAATAGGGTGGTCAATCATTGAAACTCTAAGTATGTATTCAAAATTTTTAAAAAGAGAGGGTGGTCAACTGACCACCCACTCTATACCGTGCATCCGCCACTGGTCACAGGTGAATATACTGAAGAGTACCTGAGGGCCACATGTTACATGCCACAGTTGAATATACTAAAAAAGACTACCAAATTGGTTAACAAACATACTTGTAGCTGATCTTTATGCTTCATCTGGTAGGGCCCTTTCTACGTATTCTTTTTCCTGCTTCCAGTCTTTGATAGAGTGGTCAGGTTGTGTGTTCTACTTAGAAATTTGATTTGCCAATAACTGAGATATGCGTATCTGCATCCTCATCCTTTCTGTTCTATGCAACCGCCATTAATTGTAGGTTAGTTCTCATTTGCTTGTGCTATTTTCCCTTTGGTTAAAGAAATGATATGCAGTACTTCTTCTCCTTTATGATACACTTGTTTTCAGCTGTTTAGATATCCTTTACATATTGGGATTACATGTGTTCATTTGGTTAGGCAATTATAAAGATGGAGGAAGATGGATCTTTCTATTTGAAGAATCTTGGCAAGGGCTTAGTCTTAGTCAACAGCAAAGAACTATCCAGTGGAAAGAGGCTGAAACTTAGCTCAAGTTGTCTGATTGAGGTAACTATTTTCCTGCAACATTTGTATGGCTGATATTTCCTCAGGTTATTTCATTTCTTTTTGCAGATTTTCCAGTTTGCTTTGTGTATTTTTGACTCCCTTTTTGTTCACTTAATCCTTTCAATTTTCTGAATGGCCGAGTATCTTATTGATATTATATTCTACTTATTAAAACTTTTGCTAGTAAAAACAAGTAACATCCCTTGCTTCAACTCCGACCAGGACACAACCGTTACTGTTTCAACTATCAGTTATAACTGTTTGATTCAGCCATGCATAGAACAATTTCACTTCTTTTTATTTTAAGTTATTTATGCGATAATACTGATTTAATCATAGTACTGTGTACTGTACTGTTTCAAAAAATGAATGCGGTGTATTCTGTAACTAGAAAACAGTTTATATAAATATATTCAATCATGTGGACTGGCAAACTAAGATCATTAATGTTCTCCAGACTTGGTGAAAGTATATTAGGTTTCAGAGCCAAAAAGCATGAATTTGTATGTTGACAACATGTTCAGGCAATGTACATAGTTGTTCAAACTTGGCCATTTCATCTTCTAGCAACTGGTCATATGCTCATGTGGCAATTGTTGGCAGCTCCCTCTGCTTTTGTGGGCTCTCATGCTTTTAGTATAAGCAAGGCCAAGGACATGCACAGGCACCCAAAGTCTCTACTAGTTGACATGTCATAACATGATGAGGTGCCACTTCCCTGCAAATCGAAAACCCAAATCTGGCCTAGGAAACTCCTTTCTAGCAATCATCTTGGTATCCAATCTGTCAGAAACAGAAGTCTGTGAAACAAGTTTATATTGATACCCTTTGCTACCTATTGGAATCTGATGATGTTAGAGTACCCCCTTTTGTTGTTGCCAAGCAGAAGCTTATCCAATTATCAGCCACGTTATCTTTTTGTACTACTAGGAATGTCTACAGAAATGCAACTAATTCACGTCATGGTTATTTGCAGATAACAGGCATGCGGTTCCTATTTGAGGTAAATCAAAATTTTGTGAGGCAGCACGTGGCTAGAAATACTAAAAAGAAACAAGACATGAATTCGAAGTTTGAATGGTCGCCTGACGGGGTACCATAAGTTGGAGGAGTTGCTACTTGGATCGGAGGTGCTTTATTGCTATACGGTAAGCTTCAAACTTTATGTTGTTTAAGTTTTGCCCATATAAGATGAGTATCCAATTTTTCTCCGGGGTTTACTATGCATGTACATTCTATTTTCTAAATGTAGATAAGTTGCTTCTTCGACCTCTACTCGTATCTTGAATGTAGTAATGAACCTTGTTCGTTAGTTTTTTCCATCACCACATGTATTATATGCATCATTT
>MVGT01000132.1:279528-292151 GCA_002174775.1 Macleaya cordata
TTGGCTTGTGTTTTTGTTTGTTACTGTCGTATTGTTACAGTTGATACCAGAGCGCGGTGCACTGGAAACTTGGGAGTATAGTTTCGTTGGATTTACAAACGGAAAAAAACATATATTTCTTTGTGTCCTTAATCCAATCTTCCCCGGGTTTGATGAACCTCGAGTTTGTGCATATTAATATCCCAAACTTTTTTAAGCTAATTACGAAGACCATCCAACGGTCAGATTTACAGGGATGATTGGATGAAGTTATTAGTAACCTTTGAACCAAACCTAAAAACTTAAACAAGCAGGATTATTGTTTCCAAGGATGTCTTGTGCTTATAATCTCGTATTTGTTTGTGTTTGGACTTTTTAACCTAATTAGATTCTCACTTTTTAGAGTTTAGTCTGTCTTTTTCCTTGTTTTCCTTTTCTTTTTAAGTTTCCCAAAAACTTTGAACCAAACCTAAAAAAAAGGGAAGAATTTTTAGGGTTTTGATTATTGACCCTTTTTTTTTTTTTTTTTCTTTTTTTCTTGTCTTTGCTTTGCCTCATGTTGGGATTATTTCAGGAGGAAGCAACAATAATTTCAAGCTAAAAACAAAACATTTTACAGTTTAAACACCAACTAACTCTACTTGTAAGTTTGTTTTGTGTTTTGCGTAAAATTTAGGTTTAGTTAACGTCACTGTTTTTAACTCGGTTTAGTCTTTTACCAATTGGATCACACTTTGCGGGCCCACTAAACCCGTGAATCTCTGGCCTACCCAATTCTTGAATTTTGCGTTGGATAAAACAGAAGAAACGTCCAAATTGTTCTTTTGGCAGGAAAGTAAACAATGACAAAACAGCAATTTATATTAGTATCATTTTAAAGATCAGCCTGACCCGCCAAACCTAGCCCTAGCCCATTGCCGGGATGAATTTTAAATTTTTAACAGTCTACTATTCTACTCCTTAAGTCCTACCTTTTCAGCTTTATTTTCTGATGAAGTGTCTGAAATCTGACTCAAGTAGAGTCAACTATTTTAAACCTTTGGTTACGTTATCTTGGTTTGAATGAGAGTATGAGCCGGAGCGTTAAGAGTGTTAAACTGAGTTGACTTGGCGAGCATACAATTTTTTAACTAGATTGATCTGATGAAATACGAGTTCAACTTAGTTGGACCTAATTTAATAAAACTTTAGTAATTAGAATTGTGTAAAGTGGTGATGTTCTCGATCTGAAACCCTACACTCTTGTTTCTAACCACGTTTTAAAATCATATTTCAAACTTTTGAACATTTTCCATTAGCCACTCGAACGCTTCTACTTTGGCTCCTGTCTAGAATATAACTACTGTCCCATGGGGATGTTAAACTTAAATACTTAACCAAGTTAAGGTTGAGTTAATTAGTTGATGTGTCTGATTGACTGGAGGTTAGAACTGGACTCTTCCTCTTGTTCCTCGATTGAAGCGCTAATGCCAATTGGAGGGACCCGTGATGGACAAGAGCTGGACTGATTAAGACCTCTATATAACGTCCACGTTTAATTACTGCTATTTATGAGTTCCGACGAGGACTATGAAAGATAGGTGATAAGGTAGTCCCAGTGCTATTTTTTATTACAGTACTACGGGTACTGTCATGCTCTTATCCGCTTGCTGAAGAACCACCCATACTATTTTGCTAGAATACTGCTCAGTGCGGCATGGCACAATTTTTGTCTCCTCCCAAACTATGAAAACAATCTAAGGCCATATTTCGATGCAGGAGCAAGGGGTTTGAAGGGTATTTAATTTTCGGCAGAATCTGTGTCATGCGGCACAGATTGTGCCTCCCCTGTGTCTTCTCTCTATGGTACTTACCCTCCCTCAATACCTTAAACCCCTACTCCAAACCCCTACCTTAAGGGTTTTCCATGACATTTGCCCTTAGTGTCCAACCCTAGAAGTTAAAAGGTGTTTTTGCTCTAGTGGTAATCTCTTTAAAAGAAAAAAATTAGATAGAGGAAAGGGAGGAAAAAAAGGATGAGAGATATAGTTTGTTAGCTTTTTTAAGGAGAAAAAATAGGGAAAAAAAAGCGAGAAAAGTTAATTTCCTATTTTATAAGAATAAAAAAAACCTACACTAATTGAATGAGCGTGACCCTTAACCATTTCCTTTGACTCTTTACTAATGATCCCTAGACTAGTGGCAAGGGATCCATTTTAAGATGTTAAAGGACTCCACTAGAGTGCCCAAAACTGCTTGATCAAGCGGTTTAGGGACTCCACTAGAGTTGCCCTAAACAATGGATGATCATGGTGGACTTCAATTTCTCATATTTTTCAGACAGATCGGCTAAATAGATGTGGTTATTGATTAGGGGTATACGGTACCCACTTCATAAGAGGTCTTTTATGAATTTCAAACCCACACCCACCACAGGACATAGTTGAACATGGGCAGACCTAGGAGAGGGTTCTCCCTAGCTAAATCAAAGGGTAAATTTTCAAGAAGAATATTGTTTTTTATATAGTTCTATCAAAAAAAAAAAAATTCCTTTTGTGAGACATATTTCAGCCGGGGATAAAATGTGCAATTGAAATCCTGATTCCCCTCCTAGTTGAACTGGCATTAGGAGAATTTGAGTTGAACTGGCTCGGGTAGAACCAACCCTAGGGGTTAGAGGGCAAAGGGAAGCCACACTTCCAACCACTAAACTTTTAGGGAGGGCAAATAAAAAACCTACCTTGCCTAGAGGTTCCTAGGAAGGCTTTTATTGCACCACCATATTTAACTCCCTAACTTCTAAATTCACTCATCTTACAGATCCAACTTCCGCTCTGAATTAATTATAAAAGAAAATTTAATTTGTACATCATAAACATCACTATCTGCGGTGGTGTCATTATTCACCTTTGAAGACATGGACCCTGCTAAAAGAGATGTAACTGGTAGATCAAATTCAACTTTCAGTAGAAATAATAGATGCATAAGTTAAGTACAGCTTATACAATGGGGACCAATGCACCAACTTCTTCATAACTATTATGGCCATGACCCCATACTCCATAATGAACTACCATTCTTTTAATTTTGTGCATAGATGTTGCAAAAGAGACACATATGACAGCCAGCCATCCAACCCTACACATTACCCTTTAAAATCATTCAGATTAATTAAAGAAGGGTTTCTGAGACCAAAGTTTGCTCCTTTTAAGACCCTAATATAAAAGACATGGGGACACACACAACAAGATGAAATAGATTGAGAAGAGCTCTAAGCTCTTCTGCTCAGTTTTGATCTTACTTTCTTCAACTTTTTATTTAAAATTTTCTCACTCCTCTCTCTCTCTCTCTCTCTCTCTCTTGCCCTGATTGGTGTCCTCCACGAAAGAATACAATTTAAAGCAGTTGAGGGTCCAAAATCTGACATTTTTCCCGTGAAGGTCCTCATCAAAAACAATCTCTGAGTGAAAGAGAGAAAAAGGAAGAAAAAGCCACCACTATTGCCTGGTCGTTTGTCTCTTCAAATTATGACATTTTGCCTAACAAAATTAACGGTGTTGAATCACGGTTGATTCAGTATTTCTTTCTTTACCTACCTCTGCAACTCTATTATCTCCCTCTAAAAAACTGAGATCTGAAGAGACCCAGAAGGAGAGATTTTCAGTGAAGCAAGAGAGAGAGAGAGAGAGAGAGAGAGAGAGAGAGAAGAAATGGGTAGTCTACGTTTCTCTGTTTCGTTGTTTCTAGTTTCAGTGATAACAGTTTCAGAGTTCTTTGTTGAGGGAGAATCAAAAACTAATTGGGAGGATATTGAAGGATTGAAAGAGCTGAAGAAGAAGATTGACCCTGCATCCTTGACTCCCGGATCTTGCTTGAGTTCATGGGATTTCTCAGTCGATCCATGCGACCACCTCTTCAGTGAACGTTTCACTTGTGGGTTTAGATGCGACCTAGTCGTTTCCGGACTAAGCCGAGTCACAGAGATCAGCCTCGATCGAGCAGGGTACACCGGTTCTCTCTCTAACGCAAAATGGAACTTCCCTTACTTAGAAACCCTTGACCTATCAGACAATTTCTTCTCTGGGTCAATCCCAAATTCGCTTTCGAGCTTGACTCGTCTCCGTCGACTCGGACTTTCAAGTAACTCGTTTTCTGGAGAGATACCCACTTCGATTGGGTCTCTTTCTAGCCTTGAAGAGCTCTACCTAGACAACAATCGTCTTGAGGGTTCAATCCCGGCGAGTTTCAACGGATTAGTGAGTTTAAAAAGGCTAGAACTTCAAGGAAACAAGATTTCCGGCGAGTTTCCCGATTTGGGTTCTCTGAAAAATCTGTTCTTTTTAGATGCTAGTGATAATGGTATTTCAGGCCCATTTCCGACTAATTTACCGGCTTCCCTGGTCGAGATTTCGATGAGGAACAATTACTTAGAAGGAAATCTCCCGGGGAATGTTCTCGATTTGGGTTTTTTACAGGTGATGGATATGAGTCACAATTTACTCTCAGGCCCTGTTATTTCAGTCCTGTTCGATCACCCATCTCTGCAACAACTCACTCTGTCTCATAACAAGTTCACATCTTTACAAGTACCTGGAAATATGGGCACCCAAAGTGAGCTAATAGCACTCGATCTAAGCAATAACGAGCTTCAAGGACTTTTACCAGCTTTCATGGCGATGATGCCTAAACTATCTGCTCTGTCGGTGGAGAATAACAAGTTTACAGGGATGATACCTTCTCAATACGCTCTAAAGGCAGTTTTTCCTGATGCTGGAACTTCCCAATTTGTGAGATTGTTGCTTGGAGGGAATTACTTGTTTGGACCGATTCCAGGACCATTAATGGCTCTGAAACCGGGTTCTGCTACTGTGAGCTTGGTTAACAACTGTTTATTTCGGTGCCCACCAAGTTTCTTCTTCTGTCAAGGTGGGATTCAAAAGTCTTTAATGGCCTGTAGGAGTTTTGGACCTGTAATTCCTTGAAGACTAATCTCTTATTTACGTGAGTGAGTAAAAGTGAGTAGTTTGATGGATCTCCATTGAAATGGGTTCTTTCTCTCTCTTCTTTCTCTCTCTAAAAGCTTCTATGGGTGTTCTTCTTCTGTTATTCAAATTTTTTTTTTTTTTAATTAATGGAAATCTTTGAATGTAAATATAGTAATAATAATGAATTAGATCAGCAAAAGGGTAAAATGGAAGATTGATTGATTCTTCGTAGTACAGGGAGAGAACGACAACGTCTCACTGGGGAGAGTGATAGGGACTTAGATTTTTCTTCGGTGTCGTTAGCGTCATTCCATTACCTGGTACAATCGGACTGTACTATCCCCTGTTTTATTAGTTTAATAATTTGCAAAACTTTGACAACGCCAAGCCCAATCGTGTTAATAACAGAATTATGACGGTGACGATTTAGAGGCCGTTTGGCAACCACTTTAGAAGTTGCTTTTTGACTTATATAAGTCAAAAAGCAAAAAAGTTTGTATGGTAACATTTTTTCAAAGTGACTTCTAGAAGCAAAAAAGTTACTTCTTTTTGGAGCAAAAAATTTTTGCTTTTCTACTTCTTAGAAGTTGCTTCTCCTCGAGTACCGTGTAACAACTAATAACTCATCATTTTTTTAGACTTATAAGTCAATAGTTTACCATACTAACTTCTCCTTATTTTTTACTTCTCAAAAGTACTTTTGCTTTTTTTAGAAGCAGAAGTGCTTCTGCTTCTGGTTGCCAAACGCCCTCTTAATATTTTTAGAAAACTAGGTTTTAAGTCTTTTGACAGTTATGCCAATCCGGGGTTGCTGGAATGGCAAGGCGTCCCCTTAGAAGGTCTTGACTTCAAGCCTTGCTAGGCACCCTAGCAAAGTTCCACTCATGTAACCAAAAACTACTGGTTGAAAAGTGAAAACTGTGATGTTTATGTAAAGTGTAAACTAATTTTCACCCACCTCACATATGGATACACAATACCCTCCATCCATCATCCAGTACAATTCAGTCAGAAAAATAGCTAGTGGTCGCATACCGCGCCAGATGCAACAGGCCTATCTGAGATTTTGGAGGTCCGAAGCGAAATCTTAAAATGGGGCCCCAAAATTCAAATTATAATGCATAGTAAATTGAGATTCTTATTTAATGCTACTCTTATCATAATTAAAAATTATATATGGTAGGAAATAGAAATTAGAAGTATTCTCAAACAATTAGGAGTATGATAATAAACTAACTCGTGCTAGTATATATTCATACATATAGAAGAACTATATAATTTTTGGGGACCTCAAAATTTAAGAACTATATGTTGTTGCTTATACCGCATATGCTCAATTACAGTCCTGAATGCAATCTCTTCATCTTAGGGTTGTCGAATCAATGAAGATAATGAAAGACGAAGAAAATAGACAACGAAGATGACAAGCCCCAGGGCCCGATGGGCCCAGCGACTAGTTTTGACGCTTTCGTCAAATTTTTCATGTTCTATTTCCGTGTTTCGTATACGTGGAGAATTCAGCCTACGTGCGTGGGTCCTTGCGGTGAACATACGTACAGAAGTAAATTAACTTATGGATACATGCAAAGTGTCTATCTCCCTAAAAGGGTCCTGTTAACGTGTGCAATTTTTTTGCAAGTTATAGGTCTTCAAATCAGCTGAATTTTTGTAGACATAATATTATCATTATTTATAACATATCTACAAAAAATCAGCTCAATCAGAAATATCTAACCCTCTAAACAAATCACTTTAAATGTAAGCCGTTCATTCACACTATTAAAGTTTAAATTAAGTGTTCGTGGTGTTAGAGGGTGCTAGAGGTCTCGGATTGAGCTGATTTTTTTAAATATCATCCAAATAGTATAAATAATACATATCTAAAAATTAGCCTATTTGGACAAACTTAAGAAACTAAATAAAACACAAAACCTAAACGCTTATCATGTGCCCTAAGTTAACAAAATCCATATTAAAATGCCATCTAAAAATAATAGTAGTAGTATACTTCATTAAATTTTGCAAATTATTGCCGTTGAGGGCACGTGCAATTGTCCCATTTCATTCAATAAAGAATTAAATTAATGTGGAGAATTCCAAACAGAAGTAATTAATTAATAAAATAAAGAAATAAAATTAAATGAAAAGAATTTACAATTTTTTAAAGGTTCTTTACTTTGCTTCGTTTTAAAGAATCTTAACTGCAGAAGATCATCTCCTTCTCTTTTATTTTATTTTTTTTGAAAAACATAATTTATTTCTTGCAACGGTAATGCTTGAGTTACAGCAAATTCCTACAGAATTTGCTACCACTCAAGCATCCAACGGTCAAAGTGATTTGCATCTCCTCGTATTTCGCATCCCATCCTAAAGTGTTATGAATCTCACCGTGAAATGTGCCTGCTGTATCAAATTCGGTAGGGATTTCGGTAGCCCTAGCACTACCGCATAATTTATTAGAAATTACTAATTTACTAGATATAAAAAAAATTGTTTAGATTTATTTATTCATAATTAAGAGGTACTTATAAGTCTACTAGGGTAAGTCCTTGACCGTGTGTACGGTAATGTCTTTTAATTCCAGGTTTAATTTTAAGATAGTTTGAATTTTTAAAGCTTCGTTTTTTCATGATGTGTGGAATGTGGACCCCATAGTTAGTAATATCTAATGCCTCGATATTTGTGCCTCTAAAAGGTTATCCTTAGTTTTGCTATGACATTTGACTCTTCAGAGGAGTGACCGTCCTCATGTGCTAAATGCAACCATATGAAGAGTCAAAACTATCAGTGAGCGGATGAAGAGAGAATCCGGATTTGGTGCTTAATTTAAAAATGCCCAAATATTGGTTGGGTTCAAATGAAGATTTTTTTAAAACTTGAGTTTTTTTTTTTTTTTTTAATGAGATTAGTAACCCGATACAATTGAGAATTGAATTTAGGTTACCGGATTTAAGCTATCAACAACAGTAGATATTACCAAATTTATTGACCTACACGTATAGATGATAAAAATTGATGAACTTTTAGGAAGAATGATTTTTCTTAATCGGCAGTGAGAATAATATTTTGATCATATAGATCGATCATCTTCATAAAAAAATCATGTAGTTGGACAAAATTAACTTATTAATGCATGCACAGTTTACGAATTAATCTTTGCATTTCCTAGAAAACCAGTCCACAAACTGTTACTTTGGGTGTTGGGTTCATGGCATGGATATTATCATCAGCAACAGCAGAACGGTTAACTTGAAACTATTTACTATAAAAGTTGGGATCTGCGTTACTGTGCTCTACATATTTAAGTTCTCAGTTAAATATATTTAATTAGTGTGTTTCTGTAGGATTCTCCACTTTTCACTCAAATGTAGTCCTGACTGACCATGGGATGTAATCAGTGGCCGAGCCCGGTTGAGACCTGATGGTCCCCTAGGCCTTTGGAGTTATCTCAATTGAACACTAGTAAAGTTATATAAAGGTCTGTATAAAATGGGTAGAAATTAATATAGTGGCCCCTCCAACTCCAAGGCTATAAAGATGTTTTGCACAGTGGTTAGATATTGCTCACTCAACTTCTTATATATTTCACCAATTTTTTTTCCCCTGCGCTTACACCCGCCTATGGGGTCTATATAAGATGATCGAAAGTCTGATTTTTTTCATTTCTTGTAAAGATTATTTATTCATCATGTAGATAATCCTAAAAACTCAAATCGTTCTAAATCTTTTATGCCAATTAAAAATTGGTTGAAAATTAATGGCAAAACTTAAAATTTTAACAGTTTTTTTAGAGTAAAATGTTTTTGAACCATATGATTTTTTTTAGAGGACGATTTACATACAAGGAGATAGTCTCACAAAAATAGGCTCTTTAACCATTTTGTGCAGACCCCACGAGTAGGTGTAAGCGGAGTATAAAAATAAATTTGATGGAACATGTAGAAAATTGCACCCCCCTTGGCTCCGTCCCTGGATGTAATCTGCACAAATCACAAGAAAAAACAAAAGTTGCGTAAGTTATATAGGTTACGTCCCACGGTTAGGAACTGTACAACAGAAAATCATGTGTGGCACAATTTCATGCAGACCCAAAGCCGAAGCCCAGTTGCATGGAGTGGCGTAGAATTGACAAAGTGAATCCTAGCAAAACCTCACTAGTGGGCTATCTTGGAAACAAAAGAAAAACGTAACAGGAAAACCTAGGTTGTTAATGTCTGCAGTTTCCTTGATTCTGAGCCAAAAATCAAGCCAATCGATTTTGTTTCAGCAGATGCAAAATACATTTACTAGGTTGGGTCAACCCGTTTGGGTTGGGCTCTTGTTTTGTTCTGTTAGATTTTGTTTGTCAGGCCAATCGGGTTGGGCTCATGTTTCTTTAGTTTGGGTTCAGTGGATTGATATCATATAATTCTCCCCATATCTTGGGCTACATTTATAGTATACAAGATAGAGGAGGGATATTACACTATTACAACACACATTTTGTAAAGTCCGCGTGAAGATAATTTAAGAGCTAATTTTTAGTGATGTTCTACTTTTCACTAATAGATCATCGTATAACACTTCTGACACTATTTGATACGATCTGATGGATTTAGAAGTTTTAAAACTGGATGATTTTTAGAAATAATAATCTACATAATGAATATGGAGAACATCATTATTGAATAATCAACTATTGGATCATCTCTATTTAGACCCCATAAAAAGTGTTTGATGTTTGTGTCGATTAGCATGATTAGTAGTGTCTACTATTGTTAAAAGCTTAGACCCATCCCATTAAAAAAAAAAAAAAGCTCACCTCTTAAAATAAACAAAATAATAAAAAAATAAAATAAAAAGTGTCTTGCATTAGTGCCCCATGCAATAAGCTGTGGTGGGAAATGCCTCCTGCCAAAAGGTAGGTCGCCGGTTGGATGTGTCCGTTTATGGAGGTGTGACACCACCGAGCATGGCTCCTTCACAAGCGCCTGGTCAAAGCTGCATTGCAGTTTCGAGTCAATAACTCTATTATTACCAACAATAACAACATGGTCAGATTCTTGCTTACAAGAAACTTATTTCGTTTAAAAAGTCTTTAATTTTCTAAAAGTAATAAAATCCCCGACCCTTTATTGCAACGAGCTAACTTCTTTATATTGGTGGCACTTGGTACTATAATTAATAATGGAGTGTGATTTTGTTTACCCACCCACGTACGACCATCATCTACCCTTACGATTCCTTTGACTAGATGAACATGGGTGGTGTTGGTCACCCACCTTACAAGTAAGTATTCACATTTCACACTATCCCCCAACATTCTGTATAATGCTAAACTTATAATAATTCCTACACCAATCTGTACAATAAAGTGAATTCAACAATAGGTGTGTAAATTCTACACTCTTTCGTGAACCACCCTATTTTAAAGTACTCAATATTAGGCTCAAAATCTTCCTTTTATAACGATTTCATAGAGATGATAAACACTTTTTATTTTACAAGCGCAATCCTTACTTTTTAGCGTTTTATAAGCAAAGGAATTACTTCCTTCTTTTATTTTAAAACTGCAAAATTTTGGTATCTAAACTACCCTTCCCTTTGCTAAAAACTTAGATTTCTAACTGTTTTTGCTTGTGGGGATTGATGACGTGGCAGAGAGAAAAAATAATACTTTTAAAATTTAAAATGCTATAACTTTTAATTTACAAATCAGATTTTAATAAAATTTATATTTTCGAAAAGTATTTTCACGATCTCCAAAATGAGAAGACAGCAATATCAAATTCAAAAAAAAAATATTTGTAACTTAAATATGCACACAAATTGCTTAATAAAAAAAATCCAGAAATTATGCAAGTTGTAATTTGCATAGGCTATTTATCATACTTTTGAGCATCTGCACTTTTCTATGCCTCTATACAAATAAATTACATAATAAAAATAACCCAAAAATTAAAAACTTTGCAAATTGTAATTTGCATAGGCCATTTTTGCATACTTTAAGTATCTGTATATTTGTGAGCCTCTATAGAAAAGGATTGCATAGTAAAAAAAATTAAAAAATTATATTTTTATAGTAAAAAAACCTATGCAAGTTATAATTTGCATACAATCTGGGTTTTATAGCTTCGTAAATAGATTTTTTCTGAATTTTTTTAGTTTTTTTTTTTTGAGAATTTGGTATTCATGTCTGACATTTTTTTAAAGATCTTGAAAAATGCTTTACAACGGTATAATTTTTGTTTAAATTCGATTTATATTTAGAAAGTTATAGCGATTTTTATATTCAAATTCATTAATTGGGATTTGTTAACGTTCACCGTTGTTATTCAGTTTATAATTTTTTATCTTTTTGCATCGTGCGAGTACCGATGACTATATGTGCATAAAAAAGAAGGTTGTCCTGCACGTCAAACTTTTTCCCATGCAAGGACGTTCTACTCATTTTCCCTTGAAAGTAAAGTGATAGAAGTCTACCTTAAATGTACTTTGTTGTAAAAATTGTTGTTGGGATTGTTAAAGCTCTGGCATTACCCTTCATTCTTTTTTTTTTACCCCCAACTCCTCTTTTTATGGCAAGAGGCTTTTCGGAGCTCCTAAGTCCCAACTCCCAACTCCGTAACCAATGAAGCAACAAATAACTCTATTTCCCTCTTTCCCTCTCTCTATAGCTTTCAGTTTCAACTACTGTGATCTTGGACAGATATATCACATGCTTTTTGTTACTTTGCTGAGGCCTCACCATAACGCTTTTGATCCAAAACCTGGACCACATTACAAGTACTCCAACTGATGAAGATAATAATACATATAAAAAAAAAATGATACCAATAGTAGAAGTATATTAATTCAATATATTCCCTTTAGTTATCAAAAACAATTCATATATTCCTTTCTTATCCCCTTATTATTTCCTATTGTGATGCCGACAACTCTTCCTTTTTATCCTCCTTTTCTTAAAGTTATTAAGATTCTTAGCATCACTCATATCTTTGAATGAAAAAAAGTGTCATTTTGTCTTCTAGTTCTGGCCGACCTCTTCCCTCCTCACATTGTGTTGGGGAGCCCAAAAGATTTTATCAAATCTAAACTTTTCAATACAAATTTGACCAAGTTCAGAAAAAAAAAATTATGGATTTTAGAGAAAAAAAAATTATCAATTCAAAAGGAAAATTGGGCATGGAAGAGAAATTTTTTTATATAAAGATAAGAGGGCAACATACATTTTTCGAATTTGTTTGAAGATTATCGATTTTGTTGGTGGCCTCTGAAAATCTTAGGGTCAGCCTTGTTGAAAGATGAAATCCAAGGTTCTAAAACTAATCTAACCCCATTATCTACCTCGGATTTTAACCATCTCAAAGATTTGCGAGCCTCAAAATTAAACATTAAAAAAAGAACTAATTGATTTTTCTCACATGATACTTTTTTTTAATCAATTTTTTTCTCCCATGATCATAGCAATCCCCTTTAGAGCATCCACAGTGTTGTAGGGTAAAAAGTCATTTTACCCTACTGTTTTTTAGCCTACAAGACCCACATCCACAGTGGGGAGTGTTTTAAAAAAATTTAAAAAATTAATAAAAAACCTAAACTGAGGACAAAATTGACATTTAAAAAATATATATATATTTTAAAAAGCCAGGCGTTGTCCCTGGACCACGCCTGGAATCAAACGTAGTGTTAGCACTACGC
>MVGT01000132.1:292667-351447 GCA_002174775.1 Macleaya cordata
CCACGCCTAGCATCAGGCGTGGTTCTTAAACCACGCCTGATATATTTTATTTTTTTTTAATTTTTTTTACTTTTTTTAAATTACGATTATATCCTTTAAATTAGTTTTTTATTAATTTCTCAAATTTTTTTAAAAAACTACCACTGTGCATGAGGTTCTCGTAAGCTAAATAACAGTAAGGTAAAATAGCTTTTTACCCTACATCACTGTGGATGCTCTAAAGCATGATAAATTTTAGTACAGTCGGTGGGAATGGGATCGATCCATGAAATGATGGGTGGGTTCTAGACTTATGTTGACCTCTGAACTTTATGAAATGCCACAAATTATTACCTAACTAAAAACACTTAATTCTGACATCAGCCATATTTGTGGGTCAAATTCTATTTTTTATATATGTTGTACATGGTAGTTGGATCATTATCACTGGTTGGGAGAAAAGGATAGTTCTTAAACACAGTGCAAGTTAGGTTGGGGAATGGGGGATGGAAAGGAATCCTCAAGTTATATATATATATGTAGTGATTAGGAAGTCAATAGCCTCAGCCAATGTTTAGAAATTTCAACAACAGTACTGTTTCAACAATAGTAAAATTCATTGATTTGTGTATAAAATTATAAATGAATTCATTAATTAAAGAGACTTGTCTTTTAAGGAAAGTTGTTTTCAAACTTTAAAACACGTCTTGGTTGAGTATCATAATAATAATAATGCAATGGTTTTTAATTTTAAAATGAACTAGCCCCAATATCTCGTTTTAAAAAAATTTTAATTTTTTTGTTCCATAATTAAAAAATTTAGTTGTTTTAGAATTTGAATTTATGTTTATAATGTAGGTTTTTATTAACCCACACCTAAGCGAGAGGGTTTTGTTAACCCAATAATAAATAATAGATTAGACCATATGTTTATAACGTAGGTTTTTTAACCTACACCTAAGAGAGGGGGTTTTGTTAACCCAAGGCTTCTCCTATAACATATTAGAATAGATATATATACAACATTTTCAAATGAAAATTGTTGGATTTTCTTAAAGTTAGTGTATGAAAAAAGTTTTTTATACAGGTGCATAGTGGGACCCACTACTATTTCTCTACTAAAAATGATTTGGGTGGATTTTATAAATTTGGGCAGATTTTCTAATTTATAAAATCCATCATACCACCTATGTGTCTGATATTTGATCTCCAGTTTTACACCACATGAAATTCCAAATTATCTGGCGGTACCCTAATAGGGCTTTATGCAACCGGGTCAGCATCTGAAACTCTTAGCTTAGCCCGTATAAGGCTACCAAAGGCCCTCGTACTACTCCAGTAAAATTTAGATGGCCGGGATCAAGGCCCATGGGGCTTAATGCAGCAAGATATTTGTACCTGAATTTCCTGTATAGAAGAAAATTTAAAAAGTAGTGCAGGACACGTGAGACCTAAACCTTACTGTACAGATGGCAGTTTTTTATCGGGTCTGGCTGACCCCTCGTGGTGGATCGTACTTAATGTATACGAGCTTTTTAAACGCGCATGTTCTTTTAAGTTAAATTTGTTCTTTATATTGTTCTTATTTTTTACACCCTTTTTTTTAGGACCTACATGTTGCGAATTAAAAAATAAGAAAATCAACACTTTAATCATCTCATCCAAAATAAGCCCTTAGATCAATCTCAATATGGGCCGTATTGAGAGGTGTAAGAATAACGTCAATAAAACAATTGAAAATAGGCACGTTAAACACCTATTTGTGGGGATTCAGCTGAAAATGATTCTAGATCTTGATTTACGTGGAGAGAAGAAAATCCTCACAAAAATAAGTCATTGGATCATCTTCACGTGTATCTACAAACATCTTTAAGTATAGAATGAGAATAAGATGAGGTGGAACATTTAGTAGCACATGTATTAATTGAAAAGTAACTATCCTAATTTTTCTTTAGGAACACTACACTTACACAATTTTTACATTGGCTTGTGTATCTCACAGGATGAGAATATCATCCTAAAAAACTTGGCCCTTTCTCATCCTAAAAATCTTTTGACCGAGACGAGCTTTTTCATCCCCAAAACTAAGAATCTATTCTATATACGAAATACTAATTTAGTAATTGCGTATATATTAACATAAGGCCTTCTGTGACCTCCTCAAAACTAAACTAGTTGGTTCTCTTTTGCCTATCGGCCGGCCGGCTTTAAGCAACCTTCGCCCTTTGATCATCTTTAGGGATCCCCACAGTAGGTGTAAAAAGAGTGTAAACTAAAAAGACATTTTTTGTCTTGCGAAGTACAATACACAAAGGCACGTACGTATGAAAATGACTTGCATTGGCTATTTTGAATTTTTGAACCGATTAGAGACGTATTAAACTAGTTAAGATTTGCAAAGACAAAATAGAAAAGAAGAAGTGATGGGTGAATTGTAGGGATCCTCTTGCTAGTCGTCTACATCCACCTTCAATTTTGCATTAAGTTGAACAATGGAGCATTCATGTGATAATCACATGCAACCATTCAAATACACAAAGAACAATCAGAGTAAAGGACAGAGGAATCAACAATCGTTGATTGATGGCTGAGTTTTTACCGTGGGGTGGTATGGGCTGGACGGCTGGAATTTACATTTTTATGCCCATGAATTATGTCATTTTTATTAGGGTGCTTAATTGTAAAATAACATTTTTGTTTTTTTAGGGTTTTAGGATATATAGATAGAAGAAAGACTGTGAACGTGGAAGTGTAAGATGAAAGCAACCGGCTTAGGGGAGCCCATGAGCTGACACAGTTTCTCCACCTCCTCCATTATGAGACAGACATACGTACTTTGGAATCGATGGGTTTCATAGTCAGTTACACCCCCTTCTTTGTCTTTACGTTCCCATATATGCATCCAAAATTGATTTTATAGTAATGGATTTTGTTAACATGTGCCCTAAGGGCACATGATAAGCTTTTCGGTTTTGTGTTTTGTTTAGTTTCTTAAAGTTGTTCAAATGAGCTGATTTTTTTATATGTATGTTATTTATACTATTTTGATCATATCTAAAAAAATAAGCTCAATCGGAGTCCTCTAGCACCCTCTAGCATCACAAATACTTAATTTAGACTTTAATAGTATGAATGAACGGCTGACATTTAAAGTGATTTGTTTAGAGGGTTAGATATCTCCGATTGAACTGATTTTTTGTTGACATCTTATAAATAATTATAATATTATGTTTACAAAAATTCAGCTGATTTGAAGACCCTTAACTTGCAAAAAAATCCCTTCAAAAATATCCTTATCGTGTGCCCTAAGGGCACACGTTAACAAGACCCTGTAGTAATAGACACTCTGCCCCAGAGTAAACTACATGACAAACACTTTAGTTTTAGTAAATTATACCTAAATCACTTATTTAGAAATAAAAATAAATTCAGCACCCTTCTTTAATTTTTGTCCAAAATGTCAAAAAATATACTCTTTTAGCTTTTTATTCTTTGATCTAAACTCAATTCTAGATCCACATGTGAGATCATTTTATTTAATACCTAAAGGTATTTTGAGGTTAAAAAATGAGACAAGTGTTTGTTTTATTTTTACATTCAAAAGGATGATTTAGGTGCAAATAATCCAAACTAATACGGTATTTTTACTGTCGTTTTCCCCTCACACCCGTCTATTTTAACAATTAAATGTGATGCATTAATAATTTACAGCGGTGAGATAGTAAGAAATAGAATTAATAGAATAGCTTATAGGTGAGCTAGATAGCTAGCTGCTGGGCCAGAAGCCAAGTTGGCGCCTGTCTTTACTGATCAGATCGAAAGAGATAGGCTGAGAGAGAAAGATGATGGTCATCAGTATAGTAGCAGCCCCGTGCAGTGCGCTGTGCACCACCTTTACTTTGCCCATAACCCCATACTAGTCCCGATCTCGAACTCTCTCTCGATACCCAAATCTCCTCTTTCTTTTTTTTTTTCTTTTTCAATTGTAGTAAAAGGATCATCACAATCCCCCAACCAGTACCAGACAAGAACCCCCCTTTAATTCCTTTTTTTTTTTTTTTTTTTTTTTTTTATGCCACAAATAGAAAAACTGAATAAAATTGATGTACTTGTTGTGATCACCTAGCTGTGTCTGCTTCAGTCTCCTATCTATAAGTTTGAATCTCTCTCTTTCTCTCTCTAATAAGATCAGATCAGATCAGGTCAGATCAGATCAGATCAAATATCAATCAATAGGTTTTAGCCAAAGATGGAAAGGAAGACAGACAGGGTTAAGTGGTGGGGGGGAGGAGGCCATGTCCGTCCACTCCCCATACAGACACTAAACTCGAGAGAGATCGATAGCATAAAATTCTGACTACCTGTCTGTGATGACCACCGAATTTATCTGATCATCTTTTTATTGGTTAATTTCACCCTACTTTCAGTACCCGTATATTTAGTAACCTACCCTTCGTTCATTTTCCCCTACTGCCAGTCTCCTCAGACTTTCCACTTTAGTCTTCCTCCACCACCGCCACCACCACAACCACCGCCTATGAAGCATGATTATTGACGACCCGGCAGCAAATACTCCCTTTCTAACTAACGAATAATAATAGATCGAAGAAGCATACATATATAAAGAGATCCAGAAATGAAGATCCAGTGCGATGTATGTAACAGAGATGAGGCCTCTGTTTTCTGCTCAGCCGATGAGGCTGCTCTCTGTGATGGATGCGACCGCCGTGTCCACCATGCCAACAAGCTCGCCAGCAAACACAAACGCTTCTCTCTTCTCCACCCTTCCTCCTCCCCCAGTGATGCCCCTCGTTGCGACATCTGCCAGGTATTAATTTCTTCTTTTTTTTTTTCATCCTTTTCCCAGCACAAAATTAACCCACAGCCAAAGAAATCTTACCCAGAAGCACTGATTCTCCTTTTTCATGTTTGATCGATTTTGGGTTTATTTATGTAGGAGAAGCGAGCCTTTTTATTCTGTCGAGAGGATCGGGCGATTCTGTGCAGAGATTGCGACCTATCTATTCACACCGCCAACGAACTTACCAAGAAGCACAACAGATTTCTACTCACAGGCGTCAAGCTCTCCTCCACCTCCGCCATCTTCTCCTCTCCCAACACCACCTCCACCACTACCACCATCACCTCTTCATCCGACTCTAAGACCACGATGACAGTGACGACGAAGACCAGGCCTAGTAATGTATCTCCAGTACCAGGACTACACTATCCACCACCGTCGATCCAAACTAATACTACTTCATCTTCAACGCCATCAAAAATTTGTGATCCTTTTGATCAAACAATTACGACGAGCGTTGGGGGTTCTACAAGTAGCATATCGGAGTACTTGATGGAAACGTTACCGGGTTGGCAAGTAGAAGATCTCCTCCTCTTGGATTCCTCATCTTCATCTCCAACCACCATCACCACCCATGGCCACCATAATGGTCTCTGTAAGGTTTGCATTTAATTACCACACCACCACCATTGAATCATATATATATATTTCTGTTCAATTTGTTTTAATAAATTTCATTCTGTTTCTTTCTATAACTAATCGTCTATTATTTTCTTTAATTTGTTGTCGATCTGTTTCATCACAGAATGAAGATCTTCTGCCGTTTTTGGATGCCGATTTTCATCTTGATCAAACAAGTAACCTGGGTTGTTTCGTTTCTGAAGCCCCAATTCGTGCCCCTTATAATCCTCCTCCTCCTATCGATAACCGAAAAAATAATGGATTAATGTTCAAGGAGCAGGTGAATATGATGAGCAACCCAATAAAGTCATCATCAAAGGGGATCAACAAGAGAAGGAGCGATCACGGTTTTACAGTTCCTCAAATCAGCCCTCCCTCCAACAAAAGATCAAGGCCTCTCTGGTAACAGACAAGATCACACCCAAAGTTTACTGACCAATTTTCTTTACTTTACTTTGTTTTGTTTTTCTTTTTTTCTGTTCTCTTTTATGTATCTGTTTTTAGTTTCTTTCTTTCTAAATCCGAGTGTGGTTAAATTTCTGGTTTTATTGAGGTTTTGGTTTTGGTTTTTTTCACCCTTTCAGATCTAAGCTGCTTCTCTTTTGAGTTGTAAATTAACAATTGTAGATATATATCCAAGATAAGCTTTTGATCTATGGAAAAGTTTTAGAATTCAGGCATATATAAGACTTTGATTATTAAGTCTGAGACCCTCTTTATCAAAAAAAAAAAAAAAAAAGTCCGGGGAGATCCCAAGAAGACCTAATATATTGATGATGAAGATGAAAAGAAAGAGCAATTGTACTGCTCTGTAACACATATTAATTAACTCAAATTGAAAAGTCATGATCATATTGATTGATGATCAAGAGGGAAAATGAATTAAGAAAGGAGAAGGAGGTGATCAATTCTGATTGTGGTGTGGGGTCCTCCCTCTATTGTGTCTCTAGCTAGCTAGCTACTACTCCATTCACAGTAGTAGTCCCTATTTGGTTTGTTTTTGGACCGAAATATATTCTTCATGGTACTGCTTTACCTATCATTTTCGATCCAAAAATGGCAAGTAATGTAATTGAGCCTTTCCTGAATTTGGGTGGGGTGACTTTACCTGTTCGGTTATATTTTAGATCTGACTGACCAGTCAAAAATTTTCGTCCACACAAAACTTTTTAGATATGTGCCCGCCCATCACGTAGTACTAGTACGTGGGTGGCTTTGCAATTGCTTTGTTTGTTATTGTTGGACGCTGCTATGCTATTAGAACACCCCTAGACCTAGTTATAAAGATCTGCAACTCATGGGTGGGTGGGTTCTTTTAAGCTGTAAAAACAATCTGCAACTCATGGGTGGGTGGGTTCTTTTAAGCTGTAAAAACAAGAGGTTGTACACCCGAATACCAAACCATCACCTTCATTACTATCCTATCGATCAAACAAATTACAACCATCCGATCAAAATTCCCTATTTTAGCCAAAAAAGAGAGAGCTTATTGTTCATCTAAATTGGATACTATAGTATTGGATGACATGCTAAAAAAAATTACAATTGGGCGATCGAGCGAATGGACGGTATAGATTAAAGAATGTTGGGACCAATTAATGAAGGGGAAGCTTATATAAAAATAAAAAGAGATTACATGTGTCTTATATGTCTTTGCTGAGTCTCATTTGATGTGTTGTACATGATTTGTTTGTATATATTATATAATAATTGAGTATTTTAATAATTTTATTAAAATTATTTTAAGAGTGGTATTTAATAATTAAAAGAACCACCTAATCTTTTGATATGGATTGGCTGACTAAGTTTTCCATATAAGATTGAAAGAGTGCGACATTAAGATCCAGCTCATATGCCTTTGACAGTACTTGTATGGTGTTTTTGAATATGTTAACGGTATATTACAGCCACAAGCTTTGAAGCATGACAATATATTTTGAATATATAGGCTGTGCTTGGGATGCAGGGAATTTTTGTGAAAATTTGCAGCCCAAAAATATTATTATATTTATTTTAATTGGGTAGATAATTACAATCATTGTATTAAATTGTAATGGTCTCCTATACAAATTTAGTAAAATAGCATGTGAATATTTGTAGTCATAAAAATGGTTACATATATTCACACTCTATTTCATCAAATTTATGTAGGGACCTCTACAATTTAGGCCCTGCTTGGTACATCGTGAATATTCGCAAGTGCGAAAATTTACGATTCATCGTGTGTTTGTAGGTGATTGATGAGGGCATCTAATAACAAATATTTGGTGAGATTTGCAATGGGCTTACAAAATAAACAATCTAAAAAAAATTTATTTTATTTTCTAATTTATAGAATTTCAATTAGCACCTACAAGAACCGTGAATTTTCGTATTTGCGAATATTCACGGTGTACCAAGCAAGGCCTTAGTGTAATAATTACACTTATATACCAACAATCAAGTAAAATATAATAGAATTTTGGACTGCGAATTTTTACAAAATTCTCCTGATCCCAAGCGGAGCCATAGTCTAGGTCATAGTTTGTCTATTTAGTTAGTCCCCTAGTTGGATTTGGCATTCAGTAAAAATACAATACGAACTTTTGACTATTATTCAGAGTGATGTTAAAAAGTTGGGTGATCATTAAATTAAAACTTAACATTAGACTCAAAACTTGATATTTTTAAAAAAAATTAAAATTACTTTCAGATATTTAAAAATAGGGAGATCGTCTAATACATCCATTATGACTTTAATTCAATCTGCTTAGTCCACCAAATTTTATATGAGTTTATTTAGTCCAAAAATAAATTTAGACATATCTGCCTTTTAACTAATTAGTTGTGGAATTTAAAATTTGACCGAATAAGAACATTTGTTTCTCTCTCTACATTAATAAGCTTACTTTGCTGCTTTCGATCTTCACTTGTTTCATTTGATTGATCGATCATTCACCAGTCAACAAAAGATCTTGATGATGATGAGAGAAAAAGAGAGACATATAGTTTCTACCATCACCACCGAGAGAGAGAGAGAGAGAGAGAGAGAGAGAGAGAGAGAGAGAGATCGGGATAGAGAAGATGGAAAATAATTGGAGATAGAGAGAAGAGAATAAGAGAGAATGGAGAAAGATCTGATTAGGAAAAAAGAGAAAGGGAAAAGAAGGAAAAGAAGGAAAATAGAGGATAGAGAGAGAAGATAGGGACGTAAGAGAGAGAGAGGGAGAAAAGAAAGGAAAGAGAAAGAAGATGAAAAAGCACAGAAAGAGATAGAAGAGAGAAGAAGAAAAAATTCAACATGGATCTATACAAAAAAGTTTTTGCATGGATCTATGCAAAAATATTTTTGCAAGAACTATGCAAAATCATGTTTCACAGATGATTTAGCATAGATCTATGCAAAAATATTTCACATAATGATTTAGCATATGCAAAAATATTTTTGTAGATCTATGCAAAAATGCATGCAAAAATATTTTTTCATAAATTTCGTGAATTTTTTTTCAAAAACCATTCTTGACTAGTCTAGTTTCAAAGATCTCAAAAAGTACTTTCAAAATATATGAATTTTGTTAAAATCTGAATTTTAGTTGAAGATATATAACATTTTAAAATTTAAAAACGAAAAATATAATAGAAAATTGGGGTTTAGACCAGTAATTAATTAGTGCTTAGTATTTGACAATTTTAAAATATGTGTTTCATCCTAAATGGTAGTTAGTCAAAAGTTTGTATTGTAAGTGACAATAATACCTTTATTTTTGTCACCAAACTAAATATTCTCCACTACAATTCCTATTTTTTCTCTCATATTCTCTTAACCTAACAAAATATTCTTTTACTACAATTTTTAATTTTTCTTAATTTTGTAAAATTATATATTAAAACTAGATGGACGCTTCGGATGTCATCGAAATTTGAAAAATATTAAAACTAGGGACTGAGATTCATATCAAGTGGGTAATAATCGTACGCGTGTAAATCAGTATAAAAATTTGTAATAACTTGTCCACAATTATGAAGAAGATAAGGATGATTAGAATTCCTAAAAATAAGTAATTTATAGTTATTACATTGATTTTTTAAACTGTTTCAGAAGTGTTGAGACAGTTACAAAAGGGTAATAAAGGAAATTTAACTTATAGAAAATAGTTCACGGTGGACTAAATCAATATTTTAAAAAGTTTAAAAGACTAACAACTATTTTTTAAAATGATCATGAGATCCTTTGTGTATTTTAAAAATATCAAATACTAAACACTAATTATTTTTTCACTATGAAGTTTTTAACCAATTTTATGAAATGATAACTACATTTCTCTCTCATACAACTTCACAAGTTTGAAAAAGACACAAAGGTGATTGAGAAATATAATAAGGGTAAAACATGAACATTAAAAAGGAAGGAATAGACTAAATAGATTTAGAAAAGTTTAAAAAGGACTAAACAGATTCAAAAAGCTTTAAAAAAGGTATTTCAGTCTTATTAAAAATCTTGTTTACTAAATAGATTAAAAAAGTTATATATTGGATGTTTTAGCCATTATTCTTTAAAAATAATATAAAAATAATTTGCAAATACATACAATAAACCCATAAATTTGTGATTTTTTTTTCTAACATAGTTTTCCAATTGGGTAATTTTGAATCTACCCGCCGTATTTTGTTTTTTAATCAATTTTTCTTTATTTATTATTACATCCGATTTATACTAGTTTGTAGACCCACATGGATATGACTGAAGGGAAGATTTTTTTTTTGTGGGGATGATCTTATCACCATGTAGATCATCCTCACAAAATATCACTTCTTTCTTAAACTTGCAATCCCCTTAATAACAAGTTGGTTGAAAAATTGAAAGGTAAAAATAGATGATTTAGAAAGTTTAAAATTTGAAGCAACTTTTGAATCGTTTGATAGTATTCGAAACGATGTAAACGAGATCTAAGAATAAAAAAAGAAAAAATGAGTTAATGGGCACAAAAAGTGTGCTGCATCCAAAATTACCCTTTCCAAATCATTAGTTCATTAACAATATATCAAACACACCAAGATCTTACTAAACACATACATAATTCAAAATAAATAGAAACACAAGCTTTCTCATTTATACACCTAGAAATCAAGCCTAACCAAATTAAAACCCACACAAATACAAACAACTTCAACTCAGAAAACAATGACTAATAATAACAACAATCTTCTACCCTTTTGATTTCAAATCAGCCAATCTCCTACTCAATTCCTCCTCGGAAACTACTGCTCCTCCTGCTTTCTCCTTCACTCCCACAACTTCTTTCCCTGCTTGTGGCAACTTCATACAAACCTCCAACCCATAATCATCAGCAACCTGTTGCATCAAAGATCCAAGCTCCCCTTCCGGCGTAGACAATGACGTTGTTCCCGCCATCGATTTCTCAGTAAAACTCGCCTGAACTTCCATATTCACAAATACCTTCTCAAATTTATCCATCGTCTGCAATATCTTCTCCATATTTCCAACAGATAAAGACCCTTCTAATGACTTCACAATTCCGCTCATGGACTTACCAATATTCTGAAATTTGCTTTGGCTTCCAAGTCGGGTCGTCACCACGGCATCCAAACGGGACGCAAAACGCAAGTAATTGAGCTGTTCATTGCACTTGCGAATGGCATTCTGAGCATAAATTCTTGCACCGTCAATGTTACCCTTTTCGATTGCTTTCTTCACTTTCACCTTCTCAGATTTCTCTTCCTGTTCACACTTTTTTGCTTGCCTGACTAGTGATTTTGATGTGAGCTTTAGTTGGAAGATTTGCTCCATAAGCTTCTCCTTCCCCATCTCTGAGAACCCAAATCTGTCACCCTGCTTATGTTCTTCGTTCTGAAGATTAGGGTTTTGAGGAAGAAATGAGATGGGTCTAATTTTTGTTTTTAATTTAACTTTGAAGATATAGGGGTTTGCTGATGGTGAATATGAAGAATTAATTGGAACAAGTGAAAAGGTGAAACGGTATAAAGAGACAAGCCAGGGCATTCCAAAAAATGTAGCCGTTGGAGAACTCTAACATGGAAAAATACCAGAGACCTCCTCTGAGTTCCAGAATCCAGGCTATTGATCTGAGATACAGACCTGCCTCAAGCAGTACCAGCCAGTTAGGTTACCTAGCAAGTAGCAACAGACATCAAAAAAAGAAACTAGGTCTAAAATCTCCTATTGTAAAAAAAACAGAGAAATTCTGACCAAAACGAAATATTTAAAACATTACAAAACATTCAAAAATTTGAACCGTGGTCCCTATGTAACCCCAACTTGTGTTGCAATTCCGGTGTTGTAAAAAAATGATCAATTCTTTGTTACAATCTGCGTCTGGAATCTGGACGCTAAATCTGTGATTCTATTTCACAACATAAACCAAAAGTTATTCTGATCAAAAAAACATAAACCAAAGTTACATAAACATGAGTTTCTATCAATCTTGTATACTGGCACTCACTAAAAGAAAACTCTTGAAAGCTTAAAAAAATTCTTAGAAGCACTTCCATTGCAAAGGGCAGTCAGAGACTTCTCCAGCAGGAACCCACATAGAGGAGAGAACCTTTTTTTTTTTTTGTAAAACAAATCCCAGGATAGAAGCAGGGAAAAACTGTTGAAGATGCTGAAAGCGCTTCTGCTAGGCCTGCTTCACTTTGCTCAGAAGTAGTCTTAATGCTGAAAATAAGACCTTAAGATAAAGCTGACAGAACATATGCAAGAATACTGAATAGTTCAACTGGTTTTCTAACAAATCTGGGAAAGCAACAAAAATAGCAAAGAGAAAGGAATATACTGTGGCGCACTCCTCTGTTTAACACAACAGCTTTTCTAATGCACTTGCATCCATTATTCCATAGTTTTGCTGCATAAACAGAGACTGAAACTCACATTTAAGTATCATTCTTCCCTTGGTTTTGCAATAAGCATCCATCAGACACTCAAAGCCGATGTGGAGATGGGTAAGAGAGCAACTGTATTTCAGGGTACAGAATCATAAACAATTGACTGCTGAAGGTTTTCAGTGGCTCACCCAAAACATGGTTCACCATATCATGTATAAGCTTTTTTGCGCTTCAGTAGTGCATCACAAAGCCACACAGCATCCAAGTTATCCCTAACATTATGTACTCTTACGATGTTTGCACCACCCAATACCCCAGATGTGACAGCAGCAACAGTTGCTGGGTCTCTCCTACTGGCATCGATTCGGTTGCAAATATCACCCAAAAATCTCTTTCTAGAAGGTCCGATCAAGATCGGTGCATGAGAAGCCGCCAAGCTCTTGAGACCAATCTCTTCTCGAATTGTCGACAAACCCATAAGGATGTCCAAATTGTCTTCATTTTTCTTGGAGAATCCAATTCCAGGATCAAGAATAATCCTCCAAGCTAGGATTCCTGATGATTCAGCCTCTCTCACCTGTGAATATAGTTCAGAAGTCACCTGCCTACACGCATTTTCGTATTGTAGATTTTCACTATTTTGCATCATCGATGGGTCCCCCCTCATGTGCATTAGAACATAAGGAACCTCCAAACCTGAAACAACCTTAAGCATATCAGAGTCTAATTTTCCACCAGATACATCATTGACCAGATGAACACCTTTATTTACTGCTTCTGAGTAAAAAGTATCCACGGATAAGAATTTGTCTTCGACCTCAGGTATCTGTTGAACAGCTTCTAGGACAGGTATTAGTCTATCTAATTCTTCTTCTGCTGAAATCTTAGTCGCAAATGGGCGTGTGGATTGTGCACCAATATCAATAATATCTGCACCTTCTGAAATCATTAACTGAACCTGAGAAATTGCAGAATCTACAGACTGAAATTTCCCTCCGTCGCTGAAGCTATCCGGGGTCAGGTTGAGGATCCCCATGACATGGGTCTTTTGTGACCAATCCCATAACCGATTTCCTATGTAAAACTCGTCTCATCCCATCTCTTCCAATCAAGGATTCCCCGCCCAGTTTCTCCCATGATTCAAAAAGCCCTTGCTTCTGCCTCGAAAAAGAATGCCAGCTTGCAACAGTATCAGAGTCTATGGCTGATCCAAGTAGATCTATTAGTGGAGCCATCACAAATGGTCTCTCCCAGATTCTTTCATGTGGGACAGTAAGAATCTCAGAATGGATTTTGAACTTCCCATAGAACAATATATCTAGGTCAATTGGTCTTGGACTGTATCTTATTCCATCTGTTCGACCCATCTCCTTCTCAATTTTCTTAAGTACGCCTAATAATTCGTGGGGTCCAAGTTTTGTAACGCCTCTTATTGCTGAGTTGAGGAATAGAGGCTGGTCGGTAACATAAGCAGGCTCCGTCTCATATAAACACCCGTGTCTCATGATGTGGATGCCTGACTTCATCATCAATCGGAGCGCCTCATTGAAATTATTAAGTCTATTGCCTACATTGCTACCCAAAGCAATTACAACTTCCTGTTCTAGGGAATGAACTTCCACAGAGTTTTCTGAGGATGAATGGAGGAAAGAAAGACTTGTTGCTGCAAAGAAAACCAAAAAAACAAAAAGGATTCAGGAAAAAAAAAAAAAAAAACAGTTTTTCATTTACTAACTTTAACCATAATGTTCAAGAATTTAAAATGTGTTCCTAACTTTGTTAACATTCTTCAGTATCTTATCTTATGTTTTTATGAAGTGCTACTCAAGTAGATCTATTATTTAGGACCCACCTAAGGAGATCTACCACACCAAAATCCCAAAACTGACCCATCAGATGCATGTGACTCTTGCATATCCAATCCAAAAACGAGAAAAGAATGTCTCTTGCATAACATTAACAGCAGAGCGACCTTAGTATCAGTAATCTTAGCTTTTCTCATAAATATTTGATAGTTTGTAGTTATTTTTACTGGTCACAAGGCAAATATGCTCAGAAATGAGGTTTCTCTGGGTTTGGAATCAGGGTCTAAATTTAATATGAATCATGATGCTAACTAAACCAGTAGATCGAGAATGAAGAATTATTTAGCCAGTTAAAAAGTTACAGAGATCACCTCTGGAATATTTGGCAGCTCCTCTATACCCATGTTTAATGGGAATTATGTGCTTAAAGATGCTCATGCCAAGAGTTGTTCCTCACAATCCTGAAACAAAATACAGAGTTTTGAAGTTAAACAACTATTGCTTTCTTGATCTCTTATGATTTCAGTCAAGGCCACAAACAAAAAAACACTACATTCTCCAACTATATTGTATACCAAATAACTGAATAAGTGAATAACAGAAGGGTGGGTCCTGCAAGTGTTTTTAGCTGTTTGGACTTGGCGCAACCAAGCAGCAGTAATCCCATAAGCACTTGCAGGATACCTCTATAGAACTCAGAAATTTAGAGTATAAGCATATAGATGAAGTAAATCATCTCACGGTGCAGTGCTTTCTTAGTATTATTATCATACTCTTATGGGACGTTTCATACTCGTTACAGAACAAAAAATGGTACTTATCCTATTACGTTTTCATATTGCATTTATTCTGAATGAAATTTAATGTATCATCACATACGTTTTAAGAAATGGGTCAGTGATTAAAGACGGAAAGGAAAAAAAGAAAAGAAAAGAATGGTCATTGGTTTAAAATCGAAGTTACTCTGGTTGAGAGCCCTTAATATAAGTTCATTTCAAGTGCATAATCAATGCCTAAATATTGAAGATATCTAAATTATTCTCTCCACGTTCTATATCACTATATATATCCTTGGGATGCCAGAAATGGACCACATTCCACCTAATAAAATAAGCAACATATTGACAAAATTAAGTGAAGATCATTTACCTCAACAAAACTTACTGGAGCGAAGAAAGCACAGCTCAAGCAACTCTGACCCTCTGGTGCTGAACCTACGATCAGACTCCAACAAATCTAAAGTTGAGAAGACTGATAAACAAACACACACATTCCAATCGCAACAAATGTTCAAACACTATATAATTGTATTCTACACACCCTTCAGCTCGAGACCAAAACAGCATAAATCCAGTGAAGAAAAAGAAAAAATAAAAACACACAATCAATAAAAACTCTGAAAACCCTCTTCAAAAAAAAAAAAACCCTGAAAACCTGTGACACTACCAAAGCTAGAAGATGTTGAAATGGGGAAGAATGTAAATCTATTCCCCAATAACTCTAGAGAGTTGAAGAACCAATACTACCAGTCTACCGCACTCGACTTGGTGTAGGAACCAAAGCCCTCAGTGGCATGTTTACTGCTCATCTCCTCCCCTTTCTATGTTCTTGACAGCCTATCATCACAATACCTTCCCATGCCTAGCATCTAGTACCTTTGTATGACCTGTTTTCATACTCTGCGGGAAGGGCAAACAACAACAACAAAAATTATTTGGGATTTTTTGCAACTGTTAATTTTAAAGGCACCCCATAATCTTATTGGCAGGCGGTTGGACTTGGTCAATTGTGGTTGAACCCAAATTCTCTTTAGAGAGATAAAGAGAGAAGATGAAGATAAAAATGGTGGAAACGAAGGTGAAGTTGAAGACAATAAAGAAGAAGAAGATGGAGATGGAGATGATGGTGGAAACAAGAACCAGATCTGCAACCACAACAGTATAATGTTAGATTCAAAAGTTAGGGTTATGAAATCTGAACTAGATCTGCAACTATAACGATAACGACTCTCTTTCTTCCTTCTCTTCTTCTTATTCTTATTAATTCCTGCAAATTTTTTTTTTTTTTTTTTTTTTTCGTTTTTTTTTTTTTTTTTTTTTTTTTGCACTCTAACAATGAACCGATACTGGATGTCTGTTCTCCCCTGAGAGAAACGGCACCACGACGCCGAAAATAGGGATACGAATCGGCGACGACCTGCCGAGTTTGGTGAGTGCCGATTCTTGGCACTTAAATCGGCAGAGGAGTGCCGATCCTAGGCAGTGAAATCGAAAGGGAAATGCCGGTTTTTGTCAGTAGGGCAAGTGCCATCGAAAACCCTTAAAGGTAAGGGTTTGGGGTAGGGGTTTAAGGTTTTAAGGGAGAGCAAGTACCATGAAGAGAAGACGCAGGGGAGGCACCGTTAGTGCCGCACGGCACAATCTGTGCCATATGGCACAGATTTTGCTGAAAATTAAATACCCTTTAAACCCCTTACTTCCGCATCCAAATATGGTCTTAGATTGTTTTCATAGTTTGGGAGGAGGCAAAGATTGTGCCACGCCAATAGGCAGGCGCACAATCTCTACCTCTTCCCTCAAACCCCTTGCTCACATCCCAAAACTAGGACCCGAGGGAAGGGTTTGGTTGTTTGGGGTGCCCATGGTACTTGCCCTAATCTTAAAAAATACTTTTTTTGCTTGTTTAAGGTGTCCATAAAACTTCCCTGACTTGCTGCTTCACTGATCAGTTCCAATTCCTCTAATTTTCACAAAAATCCTAAAAAAGAATCAACAAGTACATGTTTGTAATCTGCTTCTTCTCCTTCATGGTAATCTGCAACCTAACCTTTTTTAATGGAATTATTTTTGTCCCTTTCAGAAAAACTCTTGGGAAGTCCTAGGTGTTATACTCGTTTGTTTGTAACTTAGCCTTATTGCTGCCGTTTCTTCTCCTTATTTGTCTCCTTCTTCTTCTTCTCCTGCTTCTCTTCCTTCTTTTTTTTTCTTCCCCTTGTTCGTCTCATGCTTCTCTTCCTTCTTTAAACTTTCTAGAGTTCAGTGGGTTTTTTGAGAGGGGGTTTTGAGGGTGGTCAACCTCATTTGACTGATGTAGAGGGTGCCAATAAGATTGGCCCCTGCCAACAAGAACAAAGGCAAATTTAAGCCTGCCAATAAGATTTTGGAGGGCGCCTATAAAACGACCCAAAGTTATTTGGTCAAAATCCACTACAAGTAATATTCTACTCTCCGCTTAGCCCAGGCCCCATGATTTGCATGAGTCAACTATATAGACCAAAATTTGGCCCAACTTGTAAAATGCCTACTCAGGGCCAACCAATTATGCTTAAACCTAATGTTATCTGAAATTTGAATCTTTTTAATTTTGTAAGCTTTTAACATTTTCTGTTTTTGTGTTTTGTTAGATTTAATTCATACATTTTTTTTTTGTTGGGTCCATGTAATTCATACATGTTCGATGTGTATAATATGTGAAATTCTTTTGGGTAGGTTCATACATGTACAACTTTTTCATGTCTTTGGAGCAATGCATAACTTTTGAGTAGGTTCACATGTTTTTGTTTTATTCAACTTTCACTTTTATTTTGTTTCATTCTTTGTCGAATTTTTTTAATTTTTCGAATGAACTATGAACTATCTAATAAAAATATCAAAATATATAAAATTGATATTTTAGTATACCGTTTTACTAATTTAATCTATTTTATTGATCGGTTTTGTAGACCTGACAATACACGTTAATATTCGTAGAGCTGACAGCACAATAAGAAAATTTCTAGTTGATATTATCAACATACTATTTTGTAAAATCTATATTATTGTTATTCTCAAAAAAAAAAAAAATCTATATTGTTTGGCCTTTGGAATAACTGAAATATCCTCTGTCAAATGCTGAATTGCAACAACCACGAGGTCCACTTCAGGTTGAAAAGACTTCCCGAACTAGGGTAAACAAGGGGGGATTTCGGATGCCCACACATTCACACAATCACTCCGCTTACATATGTAATTGAGGTTCATTTGGAAGTCATTCAAAGGTATTATGAAATCATCATCACAAAAAATTAGATCACTCTAAAATTTTGAAATTTAGCAGTTGGATGGTTAAAAAAGCTTGGGGTGTCGAAGTTGTGTAAGAATAAGTTATATACATGTGAAAAATTAGGTGGAAATACTTAGGTGGTATGTTGAGGTCTCGTGTTTGAGTCTTGCCAAAGTGCTATATTATTTGAGATTTGGTGGTGGATATTACTCTTTGTTGGCCACCTCTATGGGAAAAGTGTCCCTTCAGGTGGACCACTCCTTGTAATTTTTCTGGGTCAAAATAAAGATGAATGACTTAGGTTATATATATATAAAATAATTTGAGATAAAATTTAAACTGAATTTAAAATAAAGGTCGGACTTAATGTACAATTCAAACTCGTTCATTTTATCTGATAAAAAAAAATTCTTTTATTTTAAAATTTTCAAATTTAAAGATCCTACAAAAAAAATTCGAAGTCAAACTCACGCGAATGAGATTCATATGGCCGAAGAAACAAAGTTGTCAATCGTTTGTTTTAACTATATTATGGACAGCACATCGAAAAACTCGTTACCAAACACCACCAATAATCTTCACATAATCCCAAGCCGGTCCCAAAATTATTTTTGATGTTCTTTTCATCATATATAAATCAACTCATTATAAGACTTCTACGGCTATCTAAAATGATGGTAGAAAAGTTCACTAGCACCTACCAACGATGGTGAATTTGGAAGTCCATTAAAGAAGAAGAAAATTAGAGGGGCCGGCATTCACTCAAGACCCTGAACCTAAAGCGTACGGGATTACAAGAGAAGAACAAAAATCAATTCCCCAATTTAAGGCTTACAATGAGGCGTCTAGGCGGTGGCACTCTTTACAATTTCCACCTTCAACACTACGGACACCATCAATGTTATATGTCAGCAGCAGGCAGCAGGCAGCAGGCAGCAGGCAGCGGGCAGCAGCAGCAGATTTATTACAATCCCCCACCCCACCCCACCCACAATAAATCGCACCAAAAAGCCCTAAAAAAACAAAATCTTTAATCACGGATTATAAGTGGGGGGAGGACTGATTGACAATTAAAATTGTAAATTTAAAGCTCCCATAGATAAATACAGGTGATCGTAGGGTCAGGCTGCAATCATGATTTTACACAACTAATAATCCTCCTCATTCATTCTTATCATCTTAATTTGGATAAATCTATTATACAGAATTCTTGTATCAAAAGTTTGATGCACATCTTCACCTCTTTGTAATTGTGCAACAACTCCGGGATAGTGGGCCCACTTTAGAACCACATAAATGTATGTCATGTTTGAATAGTAGAAATGGAATCACATTCTTGGAAATCACATTCTTGAAATGCTATTCATGGGAATAACATTCCCTTATTTTATGTTTGGTTCAACCAAGAATAGAAATATGATTCCTGCCACATTCCTATTCTAGTGTTTGGTTCATGCAGGAATATGAATCCAAAAAATGCTAATTTTTTTCTTATACCCCTTCCAAATGTATACTATTAAAAACAAGCATGGAAACAAAAAATTAATTCATATTTTTTATAACAAGCATGGAAACAAAAAATCAATTCATATTTTTCATAACTCATATAGACTCATTGACTTATTTATCCTTTTAATCATGGAGTTAGATTGAAACTCATACTCCTTGAATGTCTCAAATGGAAGTCCATCGATCTTATTCTCTTCTTCTCTATTTTTACTTATTTTTCTTTCTTCTAAGTCATGTTTAGGAAAAAAAGAAAGAAAAGAGGTTGAGGTGTCTAAACATGATTTGGGATTGTATTCATAAATAGTAAAAATATGTAAGGGTAAGATTGTCTTAAAAAAATATCATGATTGATTCCGGAGGAATGAGAATGGCAATTTCACCTCCCCCACGGGATCGCTATTCCCCCTAAATGGGGAGAATCTCCCATTCCCGAGAATTTGATTCTAATATGATTCTATGAACCAAACACAATCTTGGAATCGCATTCCTAAAAATGTGATTCCATTCCTGCAATCCAAACATGCCAATAATATCGCCAACTCTCTCTATAAATTTGAATTTTTTTTTTAAAAATAGTTATTCAACATGGTACCAGACAGGGTTTAAATTCCATCGCTAGTGCAGAAAGGAAAAATAGATTTCCGTTTAAAACCCGCTGGCATTGAATTACTATCTCCCTAAAATTAGGCCTAACTTTCCAACAACAAAAAATTCAAAGCCTTGTACATGTAATATGACAACTTACAAATTCCTAATGATCAAGTTTATTTTTAATAAGTAACTAGGTATATGGTCGTGCCTCCGGCACGGCTCAATACCTCATAATTAAGGTTTGCGAAATTTTTTTTTATTTAAAAAAGGTAATCCAGTCATTTAGTTCTTCTTTAAGTGGAATAAAGATTATGGAAATTAATTGTCCGTTCTCCCCATCACCATGGTTCAATACCTCGTAATTAAGGCTTGAGAATTTTTTTTTTTTAAAAAAGAGTATTCTAGTCATTTAGCTCTTCATTTAAGTAGAATAAAGATTGTAGAAATTAATTGTCTATTCTCACTACCACCACCACCACCACCACCACCATCACCACCACCACCACCATAACTGGCACCACCAGATCCACTCCACGTGACTCCACCGTCAAATGTAAATCAGGTGTAAATCAAATAAACTCAAAATAACCCAAACCGTTGATGGGAATAAAAAAACAGATTCATTCATAGCTATACATAAAAAGATATCGACTTGTTTTAATATATAGATTCTAGCTTGTTGATATTTTGATACATAATTTTTTATATTATCATCGACATTGATCTCAATCTTGATTGGTGATCTGATCAATTGGTTGCTTTCATGCATTTCAAGCAATATATAATAGCTGTCCCTACCAATATTTCATCCACCTTAAAACCAACTTTTCTAGCCCAGCTTATTGAAAGCCTATCTGATCACTTCATCAACTGATGATCTCACTTCTCCACACCCACTAATGGCTTATTTCTCTAGTATTAACATCAACACCAAGTCATCACTTCTCTTCCTGGCCTGCTTTTCGTTGTTTTCTTCACAGATAACTGAAGCTTGTCATGAAATTGACAGAGCAGCCCTGCTTGGTTTCAAGGATAAGATCACCCTTGATCCCTCTGACCTGTTAAAAACTTGGAACCAATCCACCAATTGCTGCACCACTTGGGATGGTGTCACTTGTGATTCCACCGGTCGAGTCGTCAATGTCACCCGCCCGGGCCTATTTTCCACCGACGACTCCATATTTGATACGTCGATGACCGGAACAATATCTCCCTCTCTAGGCAATCTCTCCTCCCTTCAACTTCTAGACCTTAGTAACCTCAAGAACTTGAATGGACCAATTCCACCAGAACTCGGAAAATTATCACACCTTACTTATCTCTTCCTCAATACCAACCAGCTCAACAGTTCAATTCCAACCACATTTCGAAATCTTCTCAAACTCAAAAAGCTCTACCTCAGTGACAATCGTCTATTCGGTGTAATCCCGTCTTCGGTTTTTGAAACTTTGACATCCCTTACGGAACTCGGTCTATCCGGGAATTTACTATCCGGAGTAATCCCATCCAGAATTGGTAAGTTAGTCTTATTAGCAAGGCTTGATTTCCATTCAAATAATCTCTCAGGTAGAATACCAATCACAATTGGTTCTCTCAAGAACCTTAAATCTCTGGACTTATCCGAGAACAGGATATCCGGAAGCATTCCTCTGTCCATTGGAGAATTATCCCAATTAGTCCAACTCTATCTCCATCAAAACAGGCTCACTGGCAGTATTCCTAGTTCAATTTCCAATCTAATTTCTCTTCAGTTCTGTCGATTATCCGAAAACAAGCTAACGGGTAGTTTACCGGCATCTATCGGCAAGCTCCCGAGCATTCAAAGGCTGGTTCTTGAGAACAACAAGCTAACCGGCAAATTACCTGCAACCATCGGTCATCTTACAAGATTAACTGATATGTACTTCTCAAACAACCGGTTTACAGGTAAGATCCCTTCAAGTTTAGGCAATCTTAAGAACCTTCAAGTTCTTGATCTCTCTAAAAATCATCTATCAGGTCCAATTCCTTATCAACTAGTTAAGTTACAAAATTTACAAATACTAGACTTGTCATACAATCCAATGGGTCTAGGGAGCATACCAAACTGGTTCTCAAAATTGAATCTTTTTCGACTCTTGTTAGCTCGAACCGGGATAACTGGCCAGCTACCGAAATGGTTTTCATCGTCTTCTATCGGGATTCTCGACTTATCGAGTAACGGGTTAACGGGAAAATTGCCGCATTGGATAGGAAACATGACAAACCTCTCATTCCTCAATTTATCTAACAATGGCTTCCATTCAGTTATCCCAATTGAGTTCAAGAACCTCTCACTTCTAATGGACCTTGATCTCCATTCAAACAAATTCGCGGGACGATTGGGAGACATCTTTTCGAAAACAACCCAAGAACCATTAGGTCATTTCAATTCTATTGATCTATCTTACAATATGTTTGTTGGTCCGATTGATGAAGACATTGGAAATCAAGATTCCATGGGCTCAATTGAAAAATTGGTACTATCTCAAAATCTTTTAGGGGGAACCATACCAAAATCACTTGGGAAATTGGGTAGGCTGAGGATTTTGGAGCTTGAAAAGAATGGGTTATCGGGGAGGATACCGGCTGAGCTCGGCAATGCAACAGAGTTAACGTCGATCGTGTTATCGGGTAATAAGCTTACCGGTGGTATACCTTCCGGGGTACTAAACTTGGTAAATCTTGAAGAATTTGATGTCTCAATGAACAAGCTGAGGGGGAGGATACCTCCTCATAACACAACTATACCTGCCTCTGCTTTCAAGGGAAACTATGGCCTATGTGGAGCCCCACTTCCTCCTTGTAACACAGCCCAATAAGATCTTGATAGTTAACAGCATTTGCTTTGCAGTTGATGATGGAAAGAACTGATGAATAGATTGTTTTGCTTCACTTTGATGATTTGATTAGATTAGGTCTTTTTTTTTCACTTCACTTTGATGGTTTGATTTTAATTTCTTACCAAGATTGATGCATTGATCACGTTGACTTGATTGACCACTATACTTGAACTTGACAAATTGGAGAGAAAAAAAGTCGTGTTTTACCAATAATGTTATATGGACCACGTTACCTAACCACATGACCTAGAGTAAATTTCTATTGAGAATAAAAGTTGTTAAGGACCCACCAGCAACTTAATTATCCTTCAACATTTGCAGAAACTGTTCATCTACTTCAATTTACCTTCATAATTACTATTGAGACTAAAAAGTTCTTTCTAATACCATACCGATTTAGTGACACAAAACTGTAAATTAGATCATCTTCCTCCTAAACTCGACCACAAAATTTTGGCTACTCTGGAGTCTGGTCATAAAAGTAAAAGAATAGAAGTTGATAAGGACCCACCCAACTGTGCCCTAAACTATGAAAGCCCCCAAAATTAGTGGTTTTGATTCTTAATTACTCGGTCCATGTGCGCAGGATCTTGAACTTTTTAATCATATAAACTTTCCCTATTTCTTTAATGTCTGTTGGATTGGAGACAGTAAGAATATTAAGTGTAACTGCCCAGAAATCCAACTTTGGTTCTTAACTTCTTATATATTTTATTTCATAATTCGAAATAGAATCCGTTTGAGAGTCTTGAGACAAGAGGGATAGTCTGATACAATTACAACAACGAAAATGCTAGTGGTAATGGACCCACAATGTTGTCCCAAGGACGTGCGAATAGATCTAAAATGAACTGTTAGCAAATTTAAGATTTTGTTTTGAATGTGAATCTGTTGCATCAGTACATCATTCAAACTATGTCATCTTGTTTCTGTCTATTTTGTAGGGTGTAGGTCCCCGCCCTTCCAAAATTACTTTTCTCAGCATATTTTCCAACACACTCATAGTATCATTTTTTAATTTAAGAATTTGTAGAAACAAATAAAATTTTACTAAAAACATTGAAAATGACTTTTCTCCATTTTCAGAAATTAGAATTTTCCAGTATTGTATCCAAAAAAACTATCGACCTGACGCAGATCTTTATATATTAGGTTGTAAGATTTTTATATCTCATGTGAAACTATTCTCAACAATTTATATCCCAGTTGTTATAAAAAACAGGGAATTCAAGAACCAAAAACCACATAACCGTAGCGCGCAGCAAAGATTTGATGTGTGTTTCCATTAAAAAAAAAAAAAAAGTAAATGAGTCCTGATTTGTGCAAAAGTACGTCCTACGTTGAGGAAAAACATTTGGTCGAAAATGTCGACCATAGGATATCTTAGTTTTTAAGCCTGTGTTACAGGTGCTTACGTGTTGAGCACTTCACACGTTCCCACGAAGTTAGGAGTGCCCAGTCCATCACGTACGCATGAAACTAGGAGGGCGTGCGTGTTTAGTTTGAAGTTTGAACAAGTTTGTCAGTTAAGAATCTTTGGGTTTTCTTTTGTCAACGTTTTACTTCATTTTTGGGATTTTCCTCTTCACGTGTAAGATATCCCAAGGTCCACAATTTTGGGAAGGCACAATTTACAGTGGATGGATATCTAGATGCATATTATTTTGGGATGAATACAAATCACGAGGATATATAAAAAAACAGTTTCACTGTCAGATTAGTTTTCTGTAGAAAATTATGTAGAATTAACTTCTTACTGAAATCTATGCATCCACTGTAGATTGTGCCTTAAGTAGGAAATTCTATAAGCTTCTCAATAAGCGCAGCATCCCCAAATAATTTTCCTAGTTTGCTCTCGTTTAATCGGATTTTTACCAACTAAGTAGATTTGCAATAACTTCTATTTTGACTTACCAATTTCATAGATCTTTCTTTAAATTTGATTTGTTCTTAAGTTTACACTTGGTTCTTGGTTCTTCAATTTAATTAGTGATTGTTCTAAATTTTATCGTGTGAAATGTAACTACTATTCCCAAATCATTCTGTCTACAAATCATGTTTACACTTTTCACCACATGCTACAACACGTTTTTTACTAGAGGATTTATTAGAGTATTGGGTAGTGTTGGATGTACCCCACATAAGTAGCACTTTACCCCGATTTTAGTTTTCAAAGTTGGTAAAATTGTTGTTAATATTTGGGCTTACAATATATCTCTTTACCCCAAACAAACATGTAACTAAGCTGTGACCTTGTAACAGAGAGAGTTAGAGAGACGATAGAATTACAGACTTAGAGAAAGGAGAGATAGGGATAAAGAAACTGAAGAGTAAAAGAAAGAGACCTGTACAAATCAAATGAGGTGTTATTCATAAATCAAAACTCTCCTGGTATCTCAATTTCACATTCTAAGTAGTGGAAAGAATTCAAGCAAGTTAGTGCTTATTCAACAAAGTAAGGTTCTCGCTCAATCTCCTCTCTTTAGAGAACTGCACAGATTTGTGAGACAATATGCTAGTGGACTTGGTACCAGAGAGGGCAAATTAGCAATACCCCCAGTTTGATAATACGTTTTACAATACCCCACCAAAATAAATGAAATTAGCGAGTGCCAGTCGATCGTGGAGCTTGGCATGACCTCCCTTCCTCCCTAGACCCTCGATCCCCCTCTCTCTAGATCCTAACAGGGAGAGAATAATAAGCTAACTACTTGTAAGGTTTGTAGTTGGATGTATGGATATTGGACGAGAATATCCAGGATAGATTGTTATATAAATCATGACACTCCTTGACCATGAAATGAGATTTATTATAGAAATATATGTTTACAACAATTACCACCAAAATGTAGGTTTTAATGATGAGAGTTCTTGGCAAGACTGATCGAAAGAGTGGGAATTCAGGTCTAGATTTTTTACCTTGTTCACATATCCAGATGTTTTGTGGTCTGTGGGGTCTGAGATGAATGGTTTGGAAGCCATTATAGAAAGAGGAAGGGAGAAAAAGAGAGTTAAGGATAATGAGATATACAAGGAGAGATTGAAACTGAAGAGAAAAACAAAATTTTGAAACTATGTATAGGATTATACCCCTATTTAGATGCAGTTTTCCCCATTAAAAAAATAAAAACAAAAAAACAAAATCAACCCCATAAGATTATAAATCACCCCCTATTTAGATGCAGTTCACCCCATCACTGGGGGGAACGGATACTAAACTGGGGTTGATCTAAAATCGGCCTTCTATAGTTATTTGGTAAAGGATGAACACAGATCAGGTAATATGGTAGTTAGTTGTGTAACCATAGGAAACTCTCCTAAACCAGAATTTAGGGCGGGCTCAACACTTCTACTTAACGTCCAATTACTCAGCACATTAAGGGTTGGGGTCAAAATCCCAACAAAGTAGTCACCAGACTCACAATTAAAGAGATTTTAATTGCCTGTTTGAGAGTTGAATACAAAGAAATGAAGTAAAAAACAGAGGGAACAAGGATAACTGGAATCAAACTTCTTTCAATGTCCTGCTGTACATTAAGTTGGAATTCAAAAGAAGAGATACAAAAAACATGCTCTGGTGTATTTGAACAGCTAAACAGAAAATCTGGACTTGGAAAAATTGAAGAAGTATTTTGCTTGCCTTCTTGTTTTTTTTTTTCTTTACCTTTTCACTGTCTTATTTTACAGCCCTTTAAGGGGAGGGAGAAAGAGAGAAGATAGGGATATACCTTTTAGACAGCTAAATACAGGCCAAGTAATAAAAGAATTGTGTCCAATATTGCACGGAAAAATAAACGAACAGCTGAATGATGATATAAGCCCCCTGCAGAAAGTCGAACATGTATAAGTGTCTTGTTATAATAATGATATTTTGATTTGGTCACCAGCGATAGCTTAATAAGTAAATTTCACCATCTTATACAACCTTTTATACAATCACAGAGTAGATTAAGCATTATTAGGAAGGGAAAGCGAAGATCCTATCTTCAATCCTTGTGCGACAAAGTGGACACTCGGGACATGCAAGCGAACATGGCTTGCACACTGCACATATCACACAGCATACCAAGGATGAATGTTAATCTAAACATAATGTAAATAAACGCATGTAAACACTAATATATATAATGGATAAAATTGCTTACAGCAGAAGTGTCGACATGGAAGGAGAAGAGTTGCAGTCGGTGCTTCAAAGCATACTTTACAGACATGAGAATTAGCATCCCCATTTCCGAGGGATTCAAGCTGCTGCTTTTCTTTCATCTCTTGCATCTTGGCCTAAAGGCAAAGAAATTCAATGAAGAGCAAAGATATCACCTTCGGTTATCACGCTTCGGAACAAACAGGTGTCGCTTCAATGGTGCAAGTTTTACCAACTTACCATGACAAGAATGAATATGTAATTCACAAAGAAAAAGAAAAAGAGGCATAGACATAGATATAGATCCTTGAAAGCTATTTAGTTAATAATGATTTAAAAAAAAAAAAGATAAAAGTAAGAAATGAAAATATAAGACTTCATTTATGATAACAGAGGATATATACTATAATTCAGTTGAATTAATCAAGGCGTGTACACCACCAGGGATTACATGATATTTGCAAAATAGATGCTCCAATAATGCAATGCATTTTAGCCTGATTAAGGGATTGCTTACTTGAATGCGGTAAAGAACATTAAGCTTTAAAGTACCAGAGTTTAACAAGTCTGCAGAAGCCTAGAAATACCTCCTCCATTAATTGTCACGAAACAGTGTGTATGCTCACTTAACCGAAATGAATTTGAGACCATCTTGTGTTCTCAAAAATACATTAAAGATGGAGTTTTAAATTGTTGACATGGCCAATGTTGATTGTATGACCTACCTATTTCTATGAAGGTTTATCTAGGTGAGATCATATTGTATTCTCGAAAAACAATAAAGATAGGTTTAAAATTGTTGACATAGCACATGTTGATTGTATGACCTACTTATTTCTATGAAGGATTATCTAGGTTGTCAACTCTAGTTGGTAGTGTGTGGTATGTTGGGTAGGCAAGCGTGAGCACTGTCAGAAGCTAGGAAGGATTCTTAGCGAGTCTGAGTCAATGATGACTAACATATTACAGTCTTAAAATGCATCCATATATAAATGTTTAATTGTACCTTCAGGCGAACAACCAGAGGTTCTTGCTCGGCTCCATCATTAACCGATTTTGCACTATCTGTAACTTGTAACTCTTTAAGGCCAATGTCTTTGTCGTCATTATCATTTGTTTTCTGATCATTCACAAGGTCAGTTCCATTACTAGACTTCCCATCAACTTTCGACTCTGAGACAGCTCCTCCCTCTTTCTTCAGTTTTGCAACAAGCACCCACATGTTTGCCAAGTCATTTTCCAAAGCTGACTCTCTTCTCTTCGCCTCATCATACTGCTTCCTGTATTCCTCTTCTGCAAGCTCCTTTTCAGCTAAAGCTGCTTCAAGAGCAGCCTCTCTATGTTTCCTAGCCTGTAACTCCATCTTTATATCATCCCGATCAAGGTCCCAGTATTCAGACTGATCATAGCCCGTGCCAGGAATTTCATTACCCCTGACAGGAAACCGGTTTTTTCTTCCAACCTTCATACTATCAACCTTGCTTTCGGAATATTTGCGGCTTGACCCATTAGTTTGGATTCCACCACCTTTATGATATGTCATTTCTTGAGCAGCTGACAATTCTTTTGCTTGTATTGCATTCTGTAACGAAAGCTTAGTGACTTCATCTGCCAAATTTTTCAACTCAACAGCAGCAGCAGATGCCAATTCTTTTGCATAAGAAGCTTCTTCAGACAACTTCTGATTCTGTACACGCAGTCCACTATTCTCCTCCTTCAGCTGAACATGTTCTAGCTTTAGTTTTTCATTTTCGATCTCCTGTTGGGAACAAAAGTACAGGTAAGTAAGCTGCTAAAACCTACAAACACCTAACTTTAGTTTCTCAGTCCCAAGTCCAAGAAATACTGGAATTGCTCAAGGTCACAAAACATTATATTGTTTGTGCAATGCAGTATATTTTGGAATAAGATACTGATATTTAGTCAAGGGAAGGCAAGCCATCCTGATCAAATCTAGATTATACCGAATCAGTTCACAGTTCACTTAAGATCTGCATATTGTATTTGAAAAATTAAGTTCTCCATCCTAAACAACAATCGACCCAATAGCTTGAACATAGATAGGTCAGAGTTAAGCAATTCAATCAAAATAATAGTTCCAGCCTAGAACTCTTTTGCAATATATATCAAAAACAAGATGCAGAAATTTAATTGCAACGATATTTTTCAAGTGCTAGAATATCATGTTAACCACCTGTGCCTGAATTCTCTTCTTCAACTCATCAATGAATTCATCAGAGGCACACTGTTCAGAAGACAATGGCGATTTATCACCCGCGACCAAAGCCAGCTGCTGCTGCAGCATGAGTACTTTCTCTTGCAATTCTTTGTTTTCTGAAGACTGCAAGAGACAAAAAATACTAAAACTTAGTAAAACAACAAAGACTGGGAAAAGATGTAGGAGCAATATTCAGTGCCTTTGATTTATAAAAGATGGCAGTTTCCAGTTTCCACCTAATGGGAATATAAGGTGCATTTTTTTAATTTATTAATTTTAACAGAGTATATAAGCACCAAATCTTGTAGTGGGAAAATACAGCACAATATTCCTCATCAATGTCAATAAATCTTGTTATACAGAAAAGTACAGGAAAAAGTATTGCTGTTAATAACCTTATCCTGCAATTGCTCCTGAAGGATACGATTGTCTGCTGATTTTATCTGCATCACATAGCTTAGAGAGTTTAACCAACTGATAAGTATGAAGCACTATTCTTGCAAAAAATTGGTGTGCTACCATTATCAGACAGCAGTTGAACAAAAAGTAACTAGGAAGGAAGCTTCATTCATATTTGTAGATAAAAGATAATGCACGTTAAATAGCTGTAAAGCACTTGCTTTTGCAATGTCCAGAAAACAATAAACAGTAAAAAATCGAGTGAGCACCTCTAGCTCAAAACCCTTCTCACTGCACTGTGTCATCAATCTCATGACTGTCTGTTTTGCCAAAAAACAAAAAATCCGCAGTTTAATTTCCATTGATGAGTAATGATAATCAGTACATCCAAATTAGAAAGGAATAGATGACGGTGATGAAGAAAATGAAACTACCTGCTGCATATCAACCAAAGATGCATTAGTTACTGAAGCCTCACCACCCTCAGTGATATGTTTCTCTAAAACCCTCATCTGTTTCCTTTTTTCTTGGATCTCACTTTCCAACTTCTGGATCTGTATTGAAGAAATCAATAAAATATCCAGAAAAAGTTAATCAGGGCACAGAGACAGGAAAAGACTTCAGGAACGGAAGTTGTTTATTGCTCATGGAGCCATTAATCCATTTGGTACTGCTCCCCACTAATATTTACTAACATGTAGTTTGTATATCATTAGCAATTATTTACTCTCACATCTGATTGGATCCATCATCATTGTCTATTTGATGTTAAGCAATTTTATGTAGTTTCCTCAGTGTCTCAAAGTCTTACCAGAAAAATAAATGTATATTTGTAATCTAATCAAGTATCAGTCCTCTACTTTTCTTAACCAAGGCCTTCAGCAAAAAGATACCATGTTAGTCCAGCTACCAAGATCAGCCGCACTTGTTTTTACTCTAGAATTGATTCAGATCCTGGAAATTGAAATACAGAACAGTCGGTATTGGTGGCCAGTTCTGATGTTCCTGGATAAATTTCAGCCATGGTCTCTCATGACAATGAATCATCCAAAAGATATGAAGTTTCAGTGAAAATTTAAGATAAATTTACGATGTGAAGTGAGAGAGAGCAGTTTCCAACCGTTGGGATGAAGCAATGACATCACTTCCAGAATCAGATAACAAAGACAATCCACAAGCAATAACAAATTTTTACACAACATTCCATATTCAAGAAACAAGATACCATTCCACAGATGAAACATTCAGGAAGATTATCAACTCTTATGGATGTCAACCCAAAAGACTGATGCAAAACAATCTTGTAAATACTGGTCAACCTGAATTGAAGAAATTAAGAAAATGAACAGGCAATAAAGACATGAGGATAGTCAAGATTGGACCCAAGGATACATTCTACTAAGATAATGTGCCTTCTTTCAGGATAAAGACTACTCATTACAGAACACCTGCCTGCCTATTGGAGGATAGGATACAACCATATCTGTACTGAACAAATGATATTTATACCTGAGCTTGCGTGCCATCAGGATCATTTACAGACTGTTCCATTAAGCGCTTCAGGGTACTGGTGCTGAATGCAATCTCTCCAGCAAGCATCTTAACCTGTTCAACAAGTAGATCCATCTGATCTGACGTTGTCATCCCAGCCTACATTCAAATAGAGAAGGAAAAATGACTTATGGTTCCATTCTCACGAATAAGCAATCCAAAATTATTTATCCATCAACTTCTGGACATAGACACAAAAAGAATTATAGGCCCATTGCATAGTGAAAAATATCACTGGCACCTGTACAGATAATCACTACCAACACCAACGTTTTTAAATGAAGGCAAGTAGATCCTACAGTCTCCCTTACTAAACATACCTCAGAAATTTTAAGGAGAACGGTTTATGAATAAAACAGGAAAAATGCATGTAAATAAAAGAAAATGGATAAAGCATGCAAAAGGAAGCTTGTATGAACAACTTTAGCATCATAGAGAGCTTGGAAATAGTATCCCAACTTTTTTTCCTTTTTTCCTTTTTTTTTTCTTTGAACATTCCAACTACATCAAATGAGAATACTTTTTATTTTAATTTATGTCAACTGCAAACGGATCAAGCAAAGTAAGTTGTATTATAGACTTATAGTCCAAGGAATAGCAACCACGGCAATATACACCAGTTGTTATTTTGTTTTGTGAAGTTCACAGTAGTGACAGCCTTAGCAAACATTCACACTACCAAAAATCACTTGGTTATCTTGAATAAAACTTAATGAGTATCAGTAAAACATACATCTGGCATTCTAGATACATTGGCACTCACTTGAGTAGACTCTGTAACTGAACTGCTGGGTGGTGATTGCTCTTCACCCCACTTGCTGGAAGATCTTCTATGTTTAAGATCAGAGGGATCGCATACAGCTAACAGAGCAGAAGATGGAGAATCTTTCTGGTTCTCACTTTCTACAAGCATCGCAGAGCCATCACGTAGAATATCCAATTTCTGACAAAAGATAGATCAAACATCAGCATCTAATATAGTCTTCCAGATTGGGTAAATGACCAAAAGAGAGAACTTTAAGAACTATAAGTTGATAACTAGAAAATATACATATACATATATACACACACATACACACTGTGTGTTGTGTTTTTCTGCAGGTGTGGTTGTCTGTGTTTTCGCATTTTTGCTCGTGCACATGTAGGTATGTACTCCGCATGCATGTCTACGCATGTTACTACTTATATTTCAGAACAATATTATATTCTTAACATTCAATGCTCATAATACTATTTAGACTACGATTAAGAAGAAACTGATATAAAAGAGCAAGTCATTGCTCTAATTTTCAGGACCAAAGAGAAAGAATTTACATCGTCTTCACCAAAAGAGTGGTGTGGCTGATGACTGGGTATATCACTCAAACATCCAGGAATGGTATTCTTCGTAGAAACAAGTATGAGTTTGGTTAGCCTTTGGATCCTACTCATGAGAGCTGCTTTTGCTTCCTCTTCTTCCTCCAATCTTGACTGCATCTTCACCTGACCCTCCTCCAACTGTTCAAAAACATAAGAGCAAGAAATGCTTAACCCCATAGACTAAGGCAGAAATTTTAGTCTAAACTCCTGACAAATCATATATAGAAGAATAGAAGAAAATCAGAATAATGTTATATATCCCAAGCAAGCAGCTGAATGAGTATAACCATCGAAGTTAACCAGATGATATGGAAAAAACCTTTTGCCTCAAGGTCAGGATCTCCTCATGATTAATACCAGCAATCATTCCCTGCTTTAGCTGATCAAGCTCTTGTTTGAGGTTCGAAATTTCCTTCTGATATTTCTTTATCAATGACTTCTCATCAATAATCTGGAACAACAAGTTTGCAACAGCAGTTTAATCCAATCTTTCGTTTATCTAAAAGTAGACAATTCCTGAGATTACAGCTCATTGCACATTGAGATTATAGCATGGTAAGTTACTTACCCTATTCCGTGAAGCAAAGATTTCCACTCGCTTTGCCCTGCTTGCGAACTTCAAAGTATTGTGAGTTTCCTCCATATTACTTGATGCAGGAGTAACTGTGCAAATGAGCTGCAGAAGACCCACAGTTAATGTGGTTGCTTCATAGTTCAAGAAACAAATGAAGACAAGCATAATAAAGTTATGATTGTAAGGATAAGTGATGAATAGAAAAAGAAAATGTACAAAGAGTTCACAAAAGCTTCATGATCTCCCCAGAGATGTAAACATGCCGTATAAAACCATGTTTCACTCATAATCATGCATTATCCAAGAGATTGGAGTGTCAAACAGTTCACTAATAAACTTTGCAGCTCCAGGGAACTCACTGATACATGTCCGTGTCCACTCAACGAGGACTGTAGAAGTCGGGTTAGCTTAGAATCACGATAAGGAACATGAGATGCTTTCCCCTCACTCAGCTTGCCAATTACCTTCAAATTTCAAGCTCAAAATCAGTGACCAGGGTAAGATCTTAAAGATGAAAAAGACATGCACACAATCATAGATAAATTTAAATTGTTTAATAGAAGACCATTACAACTTACAACCACTTAGGTCTGCACTTCACACATTTCATTTTGTATTATGAAAAAAGTGTAACCAAGGGAGTAATTTCAGGAACAAAACATATTCTCTATGAGCAGTTATGTGCATAAATATACAGCCAGGAGGGGTTCTAGATGGCTATTTCGCCGGGCATCATGTTCAGCTATGATTTAGGTCATTCTCAACATTAGCTGAATGAAAAACATAAAAACAAATACAGGTGGGTTCAACAAAAACAAAGAAACAAGAAACCAAACATATCAAAAGAGTTATTCAAATTGAATGAAGCAAATAATTAGCACCTACAGTTCCAAGTGTTAATAGACTTTTGTTTATGTAAGATCCTTCTTTTCTCCTAATTCCAGTTGTTTCAGTTTTTGAACTCTCCGATCCAGCTAGATCAATCAAATTCTACAACAGATAAACATAAGAATAAGATGAGTAATCATTCAGAGAGGAAGTATCCTAAATTTATAACTGAAGGTTGATTCAAACATACAAGTTGAGAGAATGTCACTTCATCATATTCGTCTCCATGAGCACTACTTTCAATCATCTGTCAGGAATTACTCACGGGATTAGAAAGAGATAAGATGTGAACGCATGAACATATATATGACCAAGAAAGCAAACAACTAGAACGAGTCGTTAGATAACCACAATAGTAGAAGTAGTAGTAGTAGTACTAATAATAATAATAAATAATAATAATAAAACAAAGCTCATAAAAAGAAGAAAAAATAAATTATCTTTCAAACATGCAAAATGGATGAATGCACGAAGAACGGTTCAATCTGCAGACTTAGAGTCAGGATCGAACAGGGTCTAAGCCTAGTTGACCTAAACAATTCAAGCAATCCTGACACAACTTGAAGAGCAGCACATACAGTATTGTCTTAACTCATAAGTATTTGGGGTTGTTTGAACTACATGCAAACATGTCATGTGAGTCAACCAAAGACAAATCTTATCTAGTCTGAAACAAATGAATCGGATAGCAACAAACAGCTGAGTCAGTGAATCATCAAGGGAAAATTATATGTGATCCCAGTCGAAAATTATATGCGACTCATTTGTGTTCCTTAAAGTACCCCTTAACAAAGGAAACCAACAAGTAAACTTGTCTACCAAAAAGAGGCCAAATCTCTTTTCGACTTGACTGGACGGGTGAACCATTAATAATTCAAAAATCAAGTACTAAAGTCAAACAATCTAAAGGAAAAGAAAGGATTAATAATTCAAAAACCAAGCACGTATAAGTAGTAAAATAGAATCTATAATCCCTAGTAAACAAGTGCATATTTGACAGACGAATGTGGAATAGCCTTCTTGATTGAAATATATCTACCAGCGTAAAAATAGTGTGACTCCGGCTGCTGAACAAGTTAAAATTATTTGAACCAACGTGGCGATGCTCTGTCATCATAAAAGTTAGCAGTTAGAAGCAATATATAAATAAGTGTATATATATATGTATATATATAAGAGAGAGAGAGAGAGAGAGAGAGAGAGAGAGAGAGAGAGAGAGAGAGCAGCGGCAGCGGCAGTCTCCATAAGATACCTTCTCCAGCCGCAATGAAAGAAAGTGCATGCCCAGGCGATAAAACTACTTCTTCCTTTATGCCCTCAACATAAGTCCCCTGTAAAACTTTCAGCTTGCACAATTAAAGCCCAACCAAAACGAAATCTAAAACAATGATGAATTTCTCAAAATAAAAATAAAGGAAGAAAATCAGGTGCCTTGCTCAGTAGAGTGATGCATGTGAAAAAAGAAAACATTAAGGGTCCAATTCTACAAGTTAATCTTTGAACCTGTGCATCCTCTCTAACACGCAAATTTTGTCCCGTTGGATCAAGCAGGTCATTTATCACCTGAAACCAGAAACAGAATATGCATTTTATATCAGATGACTTTACTGATAACGATATAAAATCTATGGTCGAAAATAAATGCTCAAATACAATAAGTATATAAAGTCTAAAAGCATCAAAAATGGAACGTAGATCGAGATACAAAAGGAAAAAGATTTGTAGTCATTAAGCAACAAAAAATACATATTGTTTCAATGTATTTTACAACTTACCTCATTATAGATTTCAAGGTAAGACACACGAAGTAAGAACTCTCTTCCTGGAGTCTGCATTGAGATCAACATAATTATATCATTCATAAATGATAATGAACAGTTACAGATTTCGTTAAACGAATGTACAGTTTCATATCAATGTCACAAATTGCCAGATAAACTTACCTCTTGGATAATGCTGAACACATCCTTGATGGCCAGTGGTATAATTCCTGGAGAATTTTGATCTCCCTGAAAAAGATTAATGAGGGAAAAAGTTTCAAGACTATAGTGAATTTATGCATTACATATTTAAGCATACCTAAGCAGTTCTAAAGCCTTAAGTTTCAGAATATTCTACAGATAAGCAACAAACAGGAAAAAGCATACACATAGTAAAGGTCGCAAACTTCATACATAGAAGAAACAATGGTGACAGCACAACCTTCCAAAGATAAGCCCAACGGCAACCCAAATAAAAAAGTATCACATGTCTCCATAGGAAGCGACAGCAAAAAGAAGACTGACTTTCAGAAAAAAACCAACGAGAACTGCAGCAAAATTGAAAAACAGTAAAACAAGATGGAAGCAGATAACTTAGCTGACTTTCAGGGTTAACTTAACTGGCATTGCGTGGGAGTAGAATGCAAGGAATTAAGGATTATGGAAGCGTTTTCTAGACATACCAAGCAATCTGTAGGAGGTTGTAGTAACTTCTACAACTACGGCTGAAGTAACACAATCCTACAGTCCAAAATGCCAAATACAGGTGGAGTCTTACATGACCCCAATATTATATTTCATTATTAGTTGATTACTACTTGGCAGTAAGTACTTATATTCTAACCTACTACATGGTTAAAACCAAGCCAACTTTGAAACACCGCTTCACAAGTAATAGGACACCAAGAAAATGTAATAGCTAACAAGCTTATGAAAACCAACTAAAAGAAGGTGCAACTTATTCCTATCAAATAGAGGTGTAACTAGGTAAAAGAATTAGTAATATAGGATAGAGGCTTCACATTCATAAAGGTTCTTCGATAGATACTTGTCGAATATTTCTACCCCAATCTTCCACTAAGAGGAAAACAATAACATTTATTGAAATTGTCAGGGTCCATGCATATCCACTAACAGTCAGTTATTATCTTTTTTTTTTTTTGGTAAGCACAGTCAGTTATTATCACAACCAAGAAATAAGCATATTAACAAACCCTAGCCATCAGCTGTGCAGTTATGATTCCTTTACAACTTACCAAGGTTTCTTAACCTTGAGTTTTCATTTTATGAATAGTGAAAATGTCAACAGGAGTAAAAAAAGAACTATATCATCTTGGAGAATCAGGTACTTACATGCATAGTATGTGTCTTGCCACTACTTGTAACACCATATGCAAAAACAGTCCCTGCAATGCAAACATATAAAATTTTCAGCTTTTTCTTTAAACCCAATTTTTCAAGTTTTAATTCACAACCTTCTCAATGCACTCAAGTCTGCTTGTTTAATGATGGTATTTGACTAGGATTACAAAGAATTGTTTTTCATACTAAAATTTACTTTCTTTGGCATTGAGATATCAAAACCTAATTACGAGAGTAAGTTATAATACCATTAACGCCATCCATTGCAGCCTTGACTACAGGTCCAGCAGCTACATCATACACTGTCTTAGAATTGGTTGCAGGTCCAAAGACTCGATCTGTAATACAACAACATTTTATCATACAAAAACAAAATTAGGCAATCAAAAACATGCAGCCTACAAGAACGCAACAATGGTGTCAGTTGTCACATTCTTGAAAGATGATTTCCCCATTGACAGAACAATGATAAGCAAAATAGAGTTTAACTCTGGAATCAGTTATAACAACAGAGTTTCAATAGAATCGCAAATAGCAGCCAATAGAAGTGAAAATTATTGACACTTCCATCAATTTCTTAATGCATCAGAGTAATTAATCTTTGAATTATGAAAAAAGGACAATGCGTTGGGTAATACTGTCCTTGAATTAAGCAATGGCATAAAACCAAATTAAAATGTAAAAAGCATGTCTAGAAAACAACAAATTTCCAGTTTAAAATCGTAAATTGAGGTGTAATACCGAATGCATATGCTGTAGCTGGATTAAACTCGCATCGGACAATCTTATCCCCATCTGCATACCACGCGATCTCATCTCCCCGCTGAAATTCCCGCTCACTACAACCACAAAATGACCAAACCTAATTTCTCAGCTGCATGAACTCACAATGCAACCCTAAATCCCCAAATTCAAATCCCTCTAATCACAAAACCGACAGATCTACCAAAGTTTATCCAGATCTACCAGCATACCTCAACGGCCGAAACCTAATAGTAACGGAAATGCTATCTCCCGATCTGGACGAATCAACCGGCTCTGTAATGAGCTCTTCAGAAGTAGGAAATGGAACCGGAGTACGACTTCCATGATTTCTCGAGCTGCTACGGTACATTGAATCGCTGCGACTGCGATTCATCGCCACGGGTTTGTTAGATAAACCATTTCCAGAACCGTAAAATGAAGAAGCAGAAGACGAACAAGAACGAGGAATAGATCTTCCATTGATGAGAGACGAAGATGAAGATGTGGAGGAGTAGGGACTAGAAGGCTTCCGGTAACCGAATGGAGAACTGCTCCGTCCTCGTGATGAAGAGGACGCCATTGATCGATTAAATCTTCCTCCTCCTCCTCCAAAGAAATGTGAAATGGAAGAAGAAGAAGAATAGAAGTATAAACAAGAAGACGAAAACAAAGGAGAATCTGTCAGTTCTCACATGCTCCAAAAGAGAAAAGAGAAAGAAGAACAACTAGATTTTTTTTCTCTTTTGCTGTTTTTTTTTTCTTCAATTAATCTTCATTTTTTAGAGAGAGAAAGAGAGACTGTGTTTGTGTCTTCGTTCCTTATTGTTTAAGACAATGAGAGTTGCAGGAGAGAGACGAGTGAAATCGATCGGCCATTCGTCCCCAAAAAACTGGTGAGATAGAGAGAGAAGAGTAAGACAGAAGCATTTTTTAAAAGATTTTATTTCAAGGGCTAGCAAAAAAAAAAAGGAGGACAACAAAATTTTACACTGGGATGACGTGGCATATTTGCTGACGTGGGAGAAGGAAATGCGAGTTTAAACTAGCGGAGAATTTGCCCGCGCTTTTGAGCAAAATTGAAAACTGAATGTAAACGAGCGGGAATAACCGTGTGTGTGTTTGACAAATTTTAGAGAGAGAAGAAAAATGAAATACCACCGTCGCCGCATGAGAGAGAAAGTTGGGAAAAAATTTTGTTAGTTATTAAAAGAAAGAAAGAAAAAAACTGAAAAGTAACTGAGAGGGAAGTTGTTGCTGTCAGCCCGGGGGACTGTAACCCCCACGTGTTCGGAGTTCGGACCATTCTCGGACACACAACACGAGAGAATCCAAGGTCCGAAGCTAAGGACGACGGTCTACCCGAGAGAGTACTGTTAGTAATTTCGATGGAATATGTTTTGTTTGGGAGGCGAGGAGCGGTGTGAACGAAGTGGGGGAGATGTGTAATCTCAACTACCGATGGCCACTTGATAACTTGAACCCCACTACTTTTGCATGGTACCATTTCCTTGTATTCACGAGCGTTATGTTTATCAAATGTGGGCACTAAAAATAGAGTAATGCTATTTGGATCCACCACATAAAAATTTGGTCTAGAATTTGTTTTTTTTTTTTTTTGTTTTTTTGAAGGAATGGAACTATTGTCCAACACTCATATTTTTTAAGGCGTAGATACACGAAATTAAGTACAGTATCAGATTAGGATCAAAGCCATCACCAATAGAACCGCCACTATATATATATTACTAAAACTACATGGGAGAAACTTAATGGTAAACCATACACCTATAAAGTTTCGATCCCAATATCTCCCAGGACATAGGAGGAATGCACAACCGCTTGGGCAAAGGCCTATGTGCATCTAGAATTGGTGCTAGAAGTATATGTGGCATGGTTAGTCCCATTGCCAGATTAGTTGAAAAAATCTTCAAATCACTTTTAGGATGAGAATGACGGTAGGTCCCACTTGCCACATCAATTTCTGGTATTTGGTATGTCCAAAAAAACATATTCCTTAAAAATAGGTGTTCATATTCCCTAAAAATAGGTGTAACATAAAGAATACAACGTTTACCATCGATTGGTGTTCAACCTAATTTTAAAACATCCAATATTGATCTAAATTAAGTTGGCTTAGTAACTTTTTTATCCACCACCATTTCGAGCTCTAATTGAATAGGTTTACATCCAAAGTTCCAAACTGATTACTCTGTTCAGATTGGATAAAATGGTCGATTTTGATATGTGGAGTTATTGTATTACTATTACACATGTAAGTTAATGACCGAGATGCTCCATGGAGTGAAGTGTGCTCGAAGAAGACATTTTCACGAAGGATGATGGACTGATTCGCATAGCGTAGCGGAGATTAATGGTCGAACAAGGCGTTCGTCTTTCTGTCTCAATACAAGCAGCCATAAAAACTCAAGCCGGTTAGAATTATGAATGTGGCTTAAATAGAGATGATTCAAAGGCTAATTTTTTTGGCAATGATGTTATTGTTACCACATAGATCATTTTCACAAAAAATCACATTATTTCAAAAATAATGTTATACTATAATGATCTAAATAGTGATGATATCATCCTCACATCCTTGTATCATCTCCACGTTAATTAGGCCAAAAAAAAACTTTGTCCTAATATTGGCTACAAAACCTTAATTGCAGATCCTATAAATATATTAAATTTATACTAAATTAATATACAAACATATACTATTCGGTTTAATCGGTTACTAGGACAACCCATAGAGTAACCAATCCAATTTAGTCTGTTTATAGGAATTTAAAGCCGAGCAAATTTGAGTATCCAATTAAATTGATTTGGATTGGATTGGGCCTGTATTGGACTCACATAGAAATGATCAAATAGTTATTCTGAGGGTAATTTTAAAGGCGCCACCCAATATATTAGTGGCAGGCCCAGTATGGTTTGACTTGATCAATTGGGGTTGACTGCACAATTGTTGTCGGCAGGCCCCAAAATGGTCAAAACTCTGTTAGAGAGAGAGAGTGAAGATGGAGATGGAAATGGAGGAGGAGAGGGAGATGGAGATGAACTGATTTGACGAAGATGGAGATAGAGAAAGGAGCAGATTCATCTCCCCACCACCGCCACCATCTCCACAACCACGCCGGGAAACCGAAGAGAAAGAGAGGGAGAAAGGAGTAGATCTGAAATTTCAGATCCGGTGAAATTTCCGGTCAGATATGAAATTTCAGTTATAAGAAAGAGAGGGAGATGCCTGTGAAAAACCGAAAGAGGCTGATCTAACCCTTTTTCCGAAAAAATCGGCACTGAAATACCGGTTTATTACGAAGAACACGACGTCACGACGCCGGTTCTTTATGCACAAAACGGCAGAATTTCGCCTACTGTCTTTTTCTCATATTTTTGTTTTCAATTCGGCCAGTATCTGCCGACTTATCTAAAGAAAAATGGTTGCTTATTGCCGAATTTCAAACCAAAGTCGGCTTCCAGTTTCGTCTCCACCATGATCGTCTAAGCCAAACTCATCTCCCAAGGAGGTTACGGTAAATTCAAAAACACTGATGAAAGACCAGATTATAAAATTAGATTTTAAGAGGGTTTTGGCCCAGTTTATGCAAATCCAGTTTTTTGCAGACTTTATGTTTGATCATTGTTCCTTGAGGGTTTTGGTATTTGGGAGGGGGATGGTAAATAAATAGTTTTTTTGTTTGGAGAGAGAAATGTGGGTTGAACTTTTCAATCCCCTGAATGTTTGAAATCCCTCCCATTTTTACTAGTCCTGCAACCACCACCCCTACAATTTTGATTATTCTATTAAGTCGGACAGGTAAATAGATGAAGCATTGATTTGGGGGTTTATCCGAATTGGTTTGATCAGATATAAATTTTCTCTCCTCCTCCTCCTCCTTCTTCCTTTTTCCTTAAGAAACAGCCCATTATAGGGGTGCAACAAGATAGGGGCCTGCCATTAATACAAAAACTCAATTTTAGGTGCCTACAATTGGGACCTGCCAATAAGATTTTGAAGGGTGCCTATAAAATGGCCATTCATTGAAATTTTATCCTTTATACTTCAAGCTTTCATGAATTAGCAAGCTAGTATTGTGGATATTTACACGGTAACATCAAAACTTCGTCGAACCAAATCAACACATTTGATACTCAGATGATGAACTCATTTAATTTTAATAAGGTTTGAATCAAATGAAGGCAACAAATGGCTATAAAACGAGACCCACATAGGCACATGCCAAGCTTGTATCGAGAGGTGGACTCGATACCAAACACCTTTAATGGGTTAAGAAGCAGCCTCAACTTAGGACTAATTAATTGGTCAATGACAACAACTCAACCAGCTGGGAGGTCTAAAATACGAATTGATTACAGGTGAATGTAAAAAGACTGATGATATTGAGCATCCTAACAAAAACTATAAGCCATCTACTATAATATAAAGCCTTAGGTTAATAAAATCCTCTCTCTTAGGTGTAGGTTAAACAAACCTACATTATAAACATATGGCCCAATCTAAAATAACTAAATTTTCTTATTATCTAATAAAAAAATTTATTTATTTTTTTAAAAAGAAGCCCCCAGGATATAAGGGCTAGTTCTACACTATGAACCATCCTAATTTGATAAAATAATAATTTTTATTTTTTAAACAACTCACTCCATCACAAGTATACTCTACCACTACCACTAATGGTCCATCATTACTCCACCATCACCACCACCTTGAATTTGTTTTTTTTTTTTTTTTTCATGTTTTCTCCCCCCTCCACACCCTTCTTCACCACGCAAATCACAAGAAGTGCGAAATTAATATACCACCATGCACTTTGCAGCAGTAATTGCAGTAAGTTTAGCATTACTCTTTCCACTAATGTGTGAAATAAAAGCTTCTTATATAGAGAAGAACTATTATTGCACCATTATAGATATAGAAACAATTACTCGAACAAGAAAAAAAAGAATGTTTAAAACTCGTAAACCTTAAATCTCATTTGACCGAAGTGGGACAACAACAAATGCAAATATATAAAACGATTATGTTATGCTTCTTTCAGGAGTAGTGCTACAAGGTACGCACTTTGGGGGATTTACATCCCTCCCTGAGGTGGACGGTGGTCCATATCTTGAAGCTTGAAGAAGACGGAACTCGAAGATGTGATTCAAATCACGAGAGGATAGTAGCCTTAGGATGGGTTTGGGGGAAGAGAATCCCCCAAAATGTGCGGACGTTTTAACATTTTCCTTCTTTCAGACGCGTAAACCTTAAATTTTGTTGGCCCAAGTTCTGTATTGGGCTTTAGCATATTGAAGAGGCCCAGGCTATATGATATTATTATCCCGTTGATGTGTATTTATGGGATCCAGCACGTGATTACACTAAAAATAGGTTCACCCTAAACTTTGCATACTTGTTTCTTAATTTTGTTCTTGATCAATAATTAATTGTGCCGTGCTAACATGGGGTGTAATGGTTCTATTGAAAAATTTGACTTATTTCTCGATCACTTTTNATCATAAATGATCTTAATTGATAAGAAAAAGAATTAAATAAATTAATTTATGTAAAAAAATATGATCGAAAAAAAAAAAACACCCAAAGTGATCACAAAATAAAACATAAAAGTAATAATTAACTAGAAATAGAATTCATCATCAGTTCTCGATTCTTGATTTCGGGGACTTACAAATAAGAATGCTACTCCTGGCGCACTAGGTCTTTGCTTCAAATTAATGCTTTCTAGAGGAGGATAAAAGTCTAATATTTCAATAGCTCCTCTCTCCTGCCGCGTGAATTTTTTTAAAGAAACAAAGTTCTCTACGTGACTAGTTACGTAATGATCAAGAGAATCCCTAGGCCTATTGCTGAGAAGACCATCAGGGCATCGTGCCTTCATTATATTTTTCCTTTGCACATTGTAGAGTCCAATGCGTCGTCGTCGTCGTCCTCCTGGATACAACCAGTGGAGTATAAGCTCCTCATTTGATAAGGCCACAACTTCAGTGCCCTCAGGAGGTGAGAAATCATCATGAAGAGGAATAGTCTCCTCAGTCCACATTACTTGCTGGGAGGTGTTGCTGTCGTTTTCTAACATATGCAAGTGAACCTTACAACTACGTTTTTTTCTTCTTCGTCGTGATCTTTTCAGACGTACAATACATAGAGATCCTCTGAACACCAAAGCTCGGTATGGCCATGGATCAAAGCCCTCACCAGGTGGAATTTGAATGACCTGAAACTCCTCGGTGTGGAGATGGAATGAAACCAACTCGTGATGCCCTCCAGCCTTCCAATATAGAGCTCCATTACAAAAGATGGAGGAATGATTTTCAAAGGGTATCCCAAAACCTCTAAAGGAAAAAGTGGACAATCCAATACGGGCGTCGTTGATGGTAATCACTCTCCAAGATGAATCCGTTCCCAATGTAAATACCATGCACCTAGTCACGCCATCATCATCATAAAAAACAAAGACCAGCTTGTACTCATTGGTTATGGGATCGAATCCAAATCCATAACACTTGAATGATAGGGGTACATCAAGAGTGATATGATGAGGAGAGAAGATGGCCAATATCTCACATCTGCTAGGGTTACATACCTCAAATATTTGAGCATCTACATTATAAAGACAAACCAAACCATTAACAAAACCCACTAGTTTCCTCTGGCATGCGCTTCTTATGGTTTTTATTTTGACAAGATCCATAACTTTCGGATGATGATCTCCTCCTGCTGCTGCTGCTTGCAGATAAAAGAAGTGATTTTTCTCATCCTGGTCCAAAAAATTATCCGGCACATCCTCGTTACTGTAAAACTTAAAGAGGAGGCGGCGTGGAACATTCCTTAGGGAGAGGATTGAGTTGTACCATAGCTTACAGACGCAACTGCATCTGATTAGAGACTTATATGAAAGTTTGGGGAAAATATAATCAAGAACTACGTCGTGAGGCGGAATAAGAAGACTACAACCATTATACCTGCTGCTGCTATTGCTATTACACGGAGAAAGAGGAGTAGTCTCCATGTACTTACTGTTTTTTCTCCGTCGTGGAGTCTCCGCCATGTTCTTCTTTATCAGACTGTAGCTAGCCCAATTTTAGGTTTGTGCTCTCTTCCTTTCTTCTTTCTTTTATATATATATATATAAGACAGATTTCAACTACGGCAAGGAAGGAATTTCTATTTTGATTGGACTACTACTCTTTCTATTTTGACGGAGATCGATTACTTAATAAATTAGAAGTCGTTTCTACTTTTACTATAAGTAGTCTATAACTCTATAACACCCCAAATTTTTTTTCGCAGACCTGGATGTGGGCGCCGCGCCCTCACCAAATACTTCTTTTTTGATCTTTGGCAGGCCTAAGTTTATTGACACTCCCTTAATTATTTTGGTTAAACTAATTTAGAGCAGAGGCAGGATATATGCCCCCTCCTATATGGCCCAACCTTCACCACTCCATCTGAGCCTTCCTTTTTTATGTGTTGTACGGTCATGATTTTGCTGACGTGGTAAGCAACTTTCTAACTTTTAAATCAGCTTAACAATATGGCTCAGCTTGGCTANGCTCAGATGGAGTGGTGAAGGTTGGGCCATATAGGAGGGGCCATATATCCTGCCTCTTTAGAGCATATATATAGCAAAACAAAGCCCTCTCCAAAAAAGCGTACATGAAATTAGGGTGGAACCCCAATTCTAACTATGATTTAACTTTCCACCTAGCTAACTTTGGCTTTTTAAATGCAACCTAATTTTTTTTTTGTCTTTTGTACACATGGTATTTTCAACTCTTTGACTTGGTTTTATTTATTTTTATTGACATATTTGCCCTTTATTTGTTTGGAAAGGAAGTAATAGAGAGAGAATTTTAAAGAGAGAAAGAGAGATCGTAGGTGATGCTTAGGAGCTTCCTTCTTCACCATTTTTCCGGCGAGTTAGATCTGCCGGCGATTCTTCTTCATCTTCTTCGTCTTCTTCTTCTTCTTCTAGAGAGAGAATTTTAGAGAGAAAGAGATATTGTAGGTGATGGGGCTGCCTTCTTCACCATTTTTTTCGGCCAGTTAGATCTGCCGACGATAACTTCATCTTCTTCTTCTTCTTTTAGAGAGAGAGAGAGAGAGATTGTTGGTGATGGGGGCTGCCTTCTTCACCATTTTTTCCGACGAGTTAGATCTGCCGGTGATCACTTCATCATCTTCTTCTTCTTCTGCTCTATCTTCACCTTTGTCTTCTTTATTTTCTATTAAAAAAAATATTATCCAACTGACATGCAAGTGAGATGCAAGTGAGGTGCAACTGACATGCAAGTGAGATGCAAATGATATGCAAATGATATGCAAGTGATATGCAAGTGACATGCAACTGATATGCAAGAGACCTACAAATGCTATGCAACTGACATGCAAGTGACATGCAACTGATATACAAGTGACATGCAACTGATACTCAAGAGACGTGCAAGTGATATGCAAGCGACATGCAAATGACAAGCAACTGACATGCAAGTGATGCAACTGATATGCAAGTAACATGCAAGTGACGTGCAACTGTGTGAAGTGTTATGCAACTGAGGTGCAAGTGAGATGCAACTGTGTATACAAGTGTTATGCAACTGTCTTCTTGTGTTTTAAAAAATAAATCAATAACTAATCTAGATAATATCAGATCTGAAATTAAAAGAAATAGAAAACCTAGATCAAAGTAAATATTAAAAAAAACCCTACATCTTCATCTTCATCTTCTTATTATTCTTCTTCTTCTTCTTCATCTTCTCTATCATCGTCCTCTCATCTTCAACTTTTTCCGGCGAGTTTGCGGCGAGTCGAATCCGCCATGAAACAGTTCGATCTCTTCTTCCTTCCCTCTTTTGATTCCTCTCGACTCTCTTTCTCTCCATAAAATCTATCCACAACACCACCTCATCCCTATGAACTTAATTAAGAAAAAGGAACATACAAGGACATTAATTTATACATAAATTATCCATCCACAACACCACCTCATCCCCAAGATCTTAATTATTATAGGACCAGTAGTTGTGGATAAGCAAAAGCAAAATGTAGAGATAACAACGATAGTAAAGGGACGCTAAAGATACCACCCTTAACAACATCAACACCTTCCCAAACAACCGTCCAATTTGACGCCGTTAATGACCCAATTGACGACGAAACATCTACGGTAGTAGTGGTTTCTGTCGCCCTCATCTCCTTTTCTAACGGCTTAATCTCTGCAGCAACTTCTTCTTGTTCTTGTTCATCATTTTTTTAGAGAGAGAAACGAGAGTGAGGAGAGATATGTGAATGAAAAGAGAGAAACAATAGTTTTGTTTCTTCTACAAGGGCCTTTGCTCATTTCAATAGACCATGTAACTTTTTGGGTTTTATTTACAAAACCCATTTTAACTGGGTTGGAAGCTAAATGGAGGTCCTAAATTGGGTTTATTATTTATTCTCTGAAAAACGTATGGGTAGTTTCCTTATCCACTTGAGTAAAAATGTTCTTTGTCTAATGTAGTTCATAGTTAGGTTGTCTATCATAGATCTTCACCGTCATATATCACCAGTTCATCTCCAATTCTTCATCAAAAGGGAATGTGAAATCACCAATTCATACCATCTAAGAGAAACTCGATCACGCACTCTCGGATTGGAGATTCGACCAATTTGTGTTTTCCAATCTTTGTAAAGAATCAAAGTTAAAGGCCTAGGGAGAGAAATAGGGTTAATTATTGCCTAAATATGAGAAGCCCTGGAACAAAAATGGCGTCACTATGGCGTGGGAAAACTTTCTCTTCATCTATAGGGCTAGAAGTTTTAGAATGGACAGATTTTTGGTGAAGATGATTTACATGATGAGAGAAAATTCTCACAAAGCCTCAGCCCTCATGTGAGCCCCACATGAGCCTGTACTTATAAAGTTGTAAGCCGATCCATTCTCATATCTATTATCTATTGTCTACTATCTTTACTAATATATAAGGGGCTTACCCTTAAGATGTTTGGGCCAGCTAAGGTGACTTAAGCCCCTTAAGCAACTTAAAAAGATGAGACAGAAAGAGAAGATAAAGGGGATTTGACGGGTTTTGGGATGGCGGCGGGCATCTGTTTAGTTGTCACACCGTCCGTCCGTCCACCCCGTATATAGTTTTTTTTTTCTTTATTCCAAATAGCAGCACTGTAAAACGTCATTGCATTAGAGATGCATTTTTTTTCTAACAATATCTATTGTAAAAATTTTGTTGCTACATAGATTAATTAGACATTATCTTATAAGATATGCCACGTGAATAATACATTTGTATTAGAGATGCTCTTAAAACAAATCCCTTGACTATATAACACTAAATTACAAATTATAAACAAACAGACCAATTTTTTTTTACAAATTAGAGTCTTTTACTCTATGGACCCTAAAGTAGCAAATTTATTATATTTGCTACCTTGAACTTTAATAAATTACTAAAAGGGTTTTTGAAAAAATAGTCTCTGTAAAAAAAGTCATTACGATTTTAGTCCTTGTTTTATAAATTTAGTCCATACTTTTGGACATAAAAGTTATAAATGTAGGGACTAAATTTATAAAACAAGGACTAAAATCATAATGACTTTTTTTACATATTTTTTTTACATTTTCTATTACTAAAAATCCTTGTTTCTAAACTTTCTTGCAAAAACTACCCTAAATTTTTCCAATTCCCTTTTTGCTCTTGTGACACTATTGGACCTAGGTTTTGATTTTGATTTGATTTGATTTCTTCTTCTTCTCAAATTCTCATCTTCTAACCCCCTTATAAGATTCAATGTTTTAACAAAAATGATTTTGGGACAGGCCCAAACATCTATCTAAATAAACAGATTGAGGTGGTAGTTCATATCCACCATCTTTTATGTATGTGCGGGCCCTATAAATACACACTGAATGACTGATTTGAATTTTCACTTCAATCTGTCTAATTAGACAGATGTTTGGGCCGATCCCAATAGCATCTCTTTGTTTTAATGGATTAAATTTTGTACTTCACTAATTCCTTAATTGGAAATCAAATTACCCCCAAAAAATTAATTACTGCATTGAGAGGTGTTAGGTCAAATACAACGTACTTATCCTGCTTCCTGCCTTGTTCGGTGTTAAATAATTTGAATGAGCCAAATTTTGATTCAATCATCAATGTTATCAAAATATCAGAGTTTCGTTCCTGGTGGACTTAAGGGTGCCATTGGACCTAGAATTCATTCAAAACTAATCCCAAATATTTTTACCTTCACCACTACCCCAAATTAATTAAATTATCTCATAGCTGGGAGAGAAGCTTGGATGGCGGGTTGGTGAAGAGGGGGAAAAAGAAGAAAAGAAAAAATAAGAGAAGAAATAGAGAAGAAAAGAAAAAGAAGAAATAAAAACCTTTACCAGTTGTCTGATGGTGGGCAAAAAGAGAATTCTAAAAATATAAGGTAGTTTTTTTAAGCAAGTTGAAAAAGAAAAGTTTTTAAAGAGTTAATTCAATTTTAAGGTACTAAATGTAATAAACTTGCAATTTTAGTCCACTAGTTAAAAGACTCTACAAATTATAAATAAACATTTCTAGCACCTCACAAGCGCGCCTCCCAAACTCATGTGTAATCATTACTATCAGCCGAGCTAGACTGCTTAATTTTTATTTTAGGGAAAACTAGCTTGCATTTTTTTTAAGTAGATGAAGATGAAGGAACTACGGAGCTGCATGCCTTAATCTTCTCTTGTACATTACCACACTTGCAGTTTTGTAAGGAACAAAAGTGTGATCCTACTAGGCGAGAGCAAGAGCGAACAGTTAGATAGATCAAGATGGAGCCCAAAATCAAGAGAAGACTCCTAGGATTGTGATGATTAAGATCTTGTGGATATTTAGGAAACATCTCATCTTGATTTTAGTCTCCATCTCGATCCTTAATTGTTGGCTCTCGCCCATCCAGTAGCGGAACTACAGTCAGGCTGAATGGGGCTTCAACCCGGGGGTCAAATTTCAGAAATAGAGAATAGGTAGTTCACTTATGGTAAGGTAATTTAGCTAGGCTAAGCTAGGGTTAAATTTTGTTGTATATACAAGAAGTTCCGTATGTTAGAGTCAAGACTCAATATAGTGCAGGACCCACTTCAGTCATGTCATATAAACGTGTGTTAGTCTTTCTACTCGGCTACTCGCTATCCTCACCCTCTATACTATTGGATTTTGTTAATATGTGCCCTTATGGCACATGATAAGCTTTTAGGTTTTATGTATTGTTTAGTTTCTTAAGTTTGTTTAAATGGGGTAATTTTTTTATATGTATGTTGTTTATACTATTTGGATAATATCTAAAAAAATCAACTCAATCGGAAACCTTTAGCACCCTCTAGCACCACAAACACTTAATTTAGACTTTAATAGTGTGAATGAACAACTGACATTTAAAATAATTTGTTTGGAGGGTTAGGTATCTCTGGTTAAGCTGATTTATTGTGGACATCTTATAAATAATGATAATATTATGCCTACAAAAATTTAGCTGCTTTGAAGACCTCTAACTTACAAAAAAGTTCTTTTAAAAACAACCTTACAGGATCCAAGAATATTAACTGGTCTATTTCTAACTTCTTTTTTTTTTTTGATAAAGCTATTTATAACCTCTCTTTTCTCTATTAACCCACCAATTAATACACCCTGTTTACACAACTTATTATACCCATATGGTGAACATGATACAAGAGATGAATTTTTGCGAGGATGATATCCTCACCACTTAAATCATCCTACAAATTATGTCTCTGATTTTTTGTGAAGACATGAGATCATCCTCATAAAAAAAAGTGACATCATTTTAAATTAATTCAAATAGTTTGTGAATAAAACGTGAAGTACATCATATAATTTATATATTTTTATCTTCCATTGAAAGATAATTTTTCAAAAATACGTTAAACGAGTGATTGCTTACAAAACTGCAAATTAGCCCCTCCGATATAAATTCCTGGTTCCGCCCTGCGCCCATCTAATAGTAGGATCACATTTTTGCTCCTCTAATACTTCCATTGATATTTCATAGGCACCATGAATCCAGGATGAAGATTAATAAGTAAAAAAATGCTCCAATACAAGAAAACATTAAATCAATTGATCGATCAATGGAAATTAAATTTGAAACCAACTATATATCCATTAATTAGTACATGCATTTTCAAATCAAGCTGCTATTCAACAAGTTCTAAAACAACAACGACTAAACTAACCGTAACCACACACATATATATATTGTATGAAAATAGAACTAGTATATATAGCTTAGTAAGAGAGTCCAACTAACTACAACAACAACAGCCGTCTGGTTGAGGTTGACACCACCACCTGCACCATCCCTACATTCATTCATTTAGTATTCAGGTGGTAAGGTCCACCCCCCTTTCTTCACTGCAAATATATATAAAAACAAACAAACAACCACCACAACAGAGATATGGCTGGCTGGTTGGATCTGATCATAAGATCCCCCAAATAGGGAACTTGATCTTGATGGCGGGTACGTCCAGGACAGATCCACCATTTTATTTGTATTACAGCCATACCAGGAAACCCAATTAGATCACTAACAGAAAACTAGCTAAAAACAAGGAAGATACTAGCTATGGCTACAGCTAGTATTAGAAGCAAGTAAGTAAACAACAGAGACCTAGACACGCATAACTCTATCAAGACGTGGCCCTTAATTTGCTGTTCATCATCATCATCATCATCATCATCATCATCGTGAAGATATGGACGGAATCCCACAACATTTTCCAACCGTCAACTGTTTCACCGACTCCCGATCAGATCCATCACGAGGTGGGTCGAAGTACACAGGTAGAAACTCCTCTGAGTCGCACTCAAAATTTGTGTCCTTAAAATGCTTCACCAAAGCATCCTTGCCCTAGTTAATTCACATCATAGAGAGAGAAAGTTAGAGAGAGAAAGTTAGATGATTAATGAGTAATGCTACTTTCAAACAAAGTCTCACACAAAATCAAAAGTTCACTATTTCATTCACAACTTAACGGGAAGCTAAAAAATTTTAGAAATGATTTTTTTTGTAAGAAAAATCCACCCGTGGGTTACATTTATGTGGACCCTACAAAATTGTGTGCGAGATTTTGTGTCCGTGTGAAAGTAGCATTACTCAGGATCAATAGACCAGCATAGACCCTTTTTTTTTTTCTTTTTTTTTGTGATCGATGATCTTTTTGTTTTGTTTTTTGATCATTATCATCATTACCTGAATTCTTCCATAAGTAAGCTCACAGATTTTCTTGGAATTGAGGACTCCCCATTTGTAGTTGTTCAAGGCCAGGTACAACTTCCATACCCCACTAGGGTTTGTAAAGTTTACAAAAGCATATCCCTTGTTGAGCCTATGCCTACATATCCATAGAACTTTTGGATCAAAATCAAGTCAAATCAAAAATTGAAAAAGTTACACTGATGATGATTTGAATATTGAGTTGATAGCTAAAATTAAAAAAGTAATACTGTACTTACTCGAAATCAATGGGAAGATATAGAAAATCAAACCCTGATGAGAAGAAACCTTTTTCCTTCTTTATCTCTTCTTCTGTTGAGGATTCTGACTTTGCTTGCTTCTCATTTTCTACTTTGCAATGGTCGTCCAGATAATCCATCAACATTTTCCTCCTACAACCAAAAAAAAAAAAAAAAGACCCAAAACAGAAGAAATGAAGGGCTATACAAATCCTAGAATATACATACGTCATATGATTGATCAGAGGGATTCAAATATTCAAGACCCAAGAATAGAATATCCTACATCCAAGGGAGACAAAAAGAACCCTAAATCCATGAAAAGAAGCCCTAAAAATACCTTAAAAAGGAACTGACACTGTGGATGGAAAAAAAAATGAAGAAATAATGAATTACAACAACTAGCTAGGTCGTCAATTTTGGCGTGTAATCACACAAAGAACAAGAAGCCAAATTGTTCTCAGTGGAAATTATCAACCTGGCTCACCCAAGAAGGTCTGAATCTAAAGGAAATGATAAATCCATCCGCATGCAAATACTAAAAACTCTCTGTCAATTAAACTCTGACCATCTCCCAAAGAATGACCAAAAAGGTGAAAAACAAAAGCAATTCATCAGATCAAACAAACAGTAAACCATATTGATCTTGCAATCACAAAACTGGAAAGTGCTTTTCTCAAGTAAAAAAGCAAGTCAAGCACAAACCCCCCTTTCAGACATGAATATAGTACTTCTATTATTTAATAATGCAATCTCGATCTCTCAGCTCCCAGCTAGCAACAATGATATACTAAAAGAGTCCAAAATGAAAGACTACTGATAGTACTAATTCATAATTGAATAGAAAAAAACAGAGACTAGACTACTACAATAACATGAAAACTACACAACATATTTGTACTGATGGTCGACCTAAAATAGTGCAAATTTTAAGTGCAGTTGAACAAAATTGAACTCATGCACTAACAGAGAACCAAAAAGGTGCAAAATACACCAAACTTTGACTTACCCATTTACAGTAGAAGAGGGTACTAAGAATTAAAGGTAAGGTTTTGAAACTTAATTTGAATTTTTTTTTTTTTTATCATTATTATGATCAGATGAAACTTGGAAGTACTACTTGAAGCATATATGCATTACTAGTACTAGCTAGCTTTGTAACTAAGCAGCCCCCTTCTGAGAAACCTAAACAAAGATAGTGAAAGAGGAGAGAGAAAGAAAGAGAGAGGAGAAAGAAATATACGTATATTTGTTTGGGATGTTCTTAATCATGACGGTTGTCTTGGTGCAGTTCTCTTGAATCGGATCAAGAACACCAACCGGTCTCTTGGTTTGAAACACCTTCCGACGAGGTAAAGGCTTCGCCGCCTGCTGTAGATGACGACCACCACCACTCATCATCACCGACGTAGACGTCTTCGCCTTCCAAATATGCTTTCCACCTTGGCTGCAGTACTGGACTAGTCCTACCTGACGAACGAAACCCTTCCTACTCCCTCCTGCTCTGAAAGTACCAAAATGAGGAAGACGAGGACGGTTTCTCATCATATGCCTAATCATCTCATGAGAAGGGCCTTTACCTGACTTCTTTTCCGTCGTTGTCGTCCTCACCTCTTCGATAACTACTTTTTTCTCAACTTCGGCAGCTATCTGCTGATCATTAGAAGTAAATAGAGGAACTACTGCAGGTGTTGAATATGGAACTGCAGATATTAATGGTGGATTCATCATCATCTGCCATTGATCATCCGGACCCACTACACAAGAAACGTAGTTAGGGTTCTGCTGGTAGTGATCCACAACAGGAAATCCAGAAAAGGAAGTGAAACTAGGAGGAAGAGGAGGAGGAGGAGGAGGAGGAGAACTGTAGTGAAGAGGAGGAAGAGTAGGAAGAGAAGAAAGGTAGTAGTAGGACGGTGGAGGATACTGGAAAGACGGCGACGGAGGAGGAGGAAGGGTGAGGAGGAGGCTGTGACTGTTGGGGATGAAAGGAAGTGCTGGGATGAACTCAGGAGCTTCTGGATTCAGTTTTGCCATGGAAGGAAAGAAGGACATACAAACAAACAAACAAACAGGTTACAGGTTACAGGTGTTAGAAATGACGGAATTAAATGGGTAGAAAGACTTGGGAAGGGGTTTTATAATGGAGAAGAGAATGTTCGATCGGCTCTATAGTACAGACTACAGTGTGGCTCAAATGCCAAAACTACCCCCACTGTATAAGCTTTATTTACGAAAGCTTCAAGTGGGTCCCACTAAAAGGATATTATATTGCACTGTTGGCAACTTTATAAACTTCGAGTGGGTCCCACTTTATCCTTCAGCCAATCTTGTCTAGTCTAAAATGACAAAAATGATTTTTGAAACAAAATTGCACTTTCATTAATTTACATCGGCGAGAGAGGAGTTAACTCGGTAACGACTGACTCAGCGACATCGACGGAGTTGGGAAATTTACTTGTTCATGCGCTTTGCTGCTGAAGCGGAGTTGAGCTTTCTGATATCTGACCTGATTAATACAACTGTATTTTTTTTCTTTTTTTTGGGAAAGATGTAATCAAGAGGTATTCCACTGTCTAAAGAGCTCTTGTACATTCCAACGGAACCAAATTAATTATCAACGTATTTTTGGGTCTAAGTGCAGAAGACAAAGTGTAATTTGCATTTATCAGCTAAAAGTGGAAGACGAAGTGTTACAAAATTTATGTGGGTGTTAATTAAAGGATATGAAGAGTTTTTGGTATATATTTTGAGCATATATTCATGGCAAAAAAACGTGTAGATATTCAATAGATAGGGTGATCTATTTTGAAGTTTTTAAGAGTCAAGAGTCCTTGCGCTAGTTACTAAATCAAGTAATTACTAACATTAATTAATATTGGATCCTATAAATATTTGTCGGAAGTCATATGTATCTAAGCATCTGATCTACTTAAGATTATCATCAACGAGTTCTTGAGAAATTCTTAGAATTGTGAGTACGTACAGGTATCAAAAGATGACCCGACGACTTAAAAAACCTATCCTAAGTCAACTTGTTATAGTTAAACCTAAGTAACTAGAGCGCGGGTCTGAGCGGGAACGAAAGTGGGAGCAGGAGCGTCGGAGCGGCCGATTAAAAAATATTCTAAGTTCTAAAATACCTTCGGAGCGGGAGCGTCGAAGCGTAGTTCGGAGCGGGAGCGTCACTCTTATACCAAGATTTCGGTTACTAAGAGTTAAACAAGTCATAGTTATGGTTTAGCATTTATAGCTCACGTCACCCGTCAACACTCTGTTAGGGTTGGGGTTGACTCTGTCTTATTTCATTGTTTCTATATAGAAAATTCCATATTGGAGGGTAGAGTTTGAAAACACTTGTTTTGTAAACTAGTTAGTGCCAAGGTTTAAAAGTCTTGACCCACCAATCCCTTTAAGGTCGATCATAGGTCTAACTCGTTGCCAATTCTATTTGTTGTAAATTAGCTAATACTTTTGTATAGCCTCTTTGTGGTATGTATTATTGAAGGTGTGGCTCGATTAGAACCTTTGGAATAGTCCCACATGAGTTACGAGAAGATATATCAAGTAAAATATAAGGATGGGTCGTACCACTACTATACACAGAGGCCTTTTCAGAGAAAAACTCTATGCGTAGGCCCAAGCCTAATATAAATTTTCAAACAAAAAATAGGACATGTGCATTCATGTTGATTTTACGGTGAATTCTAAATTAATTTTGAATGTAACACAATATGTATATATATTAACTTATATATAAATTAATTTTTGAAAACAAATTTTTAAATTGCGAGCTAAACATGCTATTAACCTTTTTTTATGTTAAACTTTAATTGGAGGTTGCATGTTTGATATTTTGATGACAAGGTCCTACCAAAACACAATATTTGATCACAAGGAACCAGCATTAAAACTGGATTTTAGTTACATGGAATGGTTACTTGGTTCATCTTACAGGGAACTGGCACTCCTCGTATGAGGGTAATTTGGTTATTCAAAATTGAAATAACTGTGTTGGACTTACTGCTCTCACACGATGAAGTTCGAGGAGCAGTAGTGTTATGTTTTGACACTTATGTGGCATGATAGGTCCTACTGCAACATAAGTTGCAAACCCTTTCAAAACACTTGTTGAAGAGAAAAGAGATGAATCCTACCTTGTCACATAAGCGTTTTGTATGGGTTCTGTAAAACCATTAGAGTCATTTTCCTTTGAGAAGTAATGTTATTTGGAGGGACCAAATATTAGAATTAATGCCAGAGAAGTATAGGTGACATAGTCTATACCCTGCCAAATGAATAAAAAAAACAGTACTGCTGTTTGGCCCCCCCATGTTACAAAACAAATGCCAGATGGCTTATGTGGCATGTGGGTCCCACTGCCACATAAGTTGAAAACCCCTCTCATAACACTTTTGGGAGGGGAAAGTGGTAGGTCCAACCCTGCCACATAAGCTATCTGGCATTTGTTTTGTAACATGGGGGGCCAAAAAGCTTTACTGTAAAAAAAACCCCTCAAACTATTTTTAAAAGGAAAATAGAGGTAGATTTCACCTGCCACATCCGCCTCTACCCCCATTTTTTTATTTTGCAATGTATGATACACCTCAATTTTTGTTTCAAATTTGGAAGAAATAATTTTTTGGACAAGTATTTATTTTTTTCTAAAATCTGAAGATCACAATAGGATTCTTTTGTACAGAAAATCCAGCAGCATTAAATGCAAGTGAGAGAAAGATGTGAAAGCTAAATCTCCATCATTAGATTTACAACACCCTTATTAATGAGACTTGATACTTACTTTCCTCAAAGGGTAAGAGAAGGGTTACCCTCTGTTCGGGTGAGTCGACATCCATTATTCATTATAACCATTGGATTTGATAATAAAGATATTCCTTCTTTAATACAAACCGTTGATCGCCGATAAAAGTCCTCGCTCCAGTCCGTATCAGTATTATAATTCGTGTTACACCCAGATTATTCTTCTACTCGACTTATAATCCTCCCAGAGAAAAGATTAAAAGGTCCTTTAGCAAAAATAAGTAAAAGTATCAAATAATACCTACCTATTAACCTCATTAATAGTTCAAAATTAAAATTAATCAAAATTTTAAACAAAATATTTAATTTAAAATAAAAAAAAATAAAAATAAAATAAATAAATTAATAATAATTATAAAATCTTTCGAGTTTTATTTATTAAGTGACAAATCTTTTTAACTTTACATAAAATGAGACACGAGGAAAGTTTTTTTTNGAAATGTGACTAGTACTAAAGGTCGATTTCGCACAGCCCGGCTCAAATTTGTTTAAAATTTAATCCCTGATGAGCACGTACGGGTCCTTGAAACTCGGCGTTGGGGAGTAGCCGCTAGCCAACACCGCCACCTTCCGCCGGCGCACAGGATCATCTCGTTTTGTCCATAATGCCCGACGGCGGAATGTTTCTTTGTGGCCTCTTGCTTCATTTTCTAGACAAGAAGTTTCTGACCGAAAAAAAATCACGCGAATTCTTCTTCGTATCTGAAAGACAAATTCTGATGAGCTTATTGTATTGTGACCTCACCATCATCATAACCCTAGCCAGTCCTGTGTACGTACATCAAAATTTAGATCAGTTAATAGGATTATACAGAGAGAAGGGTCTTGTTAACATAATGATGTTTTTGAAGGGATTTTTTTGCAAGTTATAGGTCTAAAAAACAGCTGAATTTTTGTAAGCATAATTTTACCGTTGTTTATAAGATGTTTACAAAAAAATCAGCTCAATCAGAGATATCTAATCCTCTAAACAAATTACTTTAAATGTCAGCCGTTCATTCATACTATTAAAGTCTAAATTAAGTGTTTGTGGTGGTAGAGGGTGCTAGAGGACTCCGATTGAAGCTGATTTTTTAGATATGATCCAAATAACATACATATAAAAAAATCAGCTCATTTAGACAACCTTAATAAACTAAAAAAAACACAAAACCAAAAAGCTTAGGGCTAATGTTAACAAAATCCTAGAGAGAAATATATATATTATAGACTTCCTCAATCAACGGCTATAATAAATCTAACTGATCAGATTACCAGTTCACCCTTAAACTCGCGCACAAATTTCAAGGTGATACAGTAGTTTACTGTTTG
>MVGT01000132.1:351725-401874 GCA_002174775.1 Macleaya cordata
AAAACAAATGAAATACAGAATCATTTGAAGGGAGTGTTATGTTGACATAATAGCCTCCCAACGATACAATAAGTCGCTAAAACAATAACCTTTAAGATAGTTCCCCCTTAAACCCCAAAGGAAAATCAAGCTTTTGACATTGCAGATAATATCTTCTGGTTTTGGATCCTTGGAGTTAAAGGCACAAGCATTTCGACTCAGCCATATAGCCCACCAAACCGCGTATGGGATAAGACTCCATATCAACTTAGCTCTTCCAGAGTTGACATTGTTCTGCCAAGCTTTAAGAACTCCAGCTAGATCGTACCCTTGGACCCATTGTATTTTGGCCGAGTTGATGAAGTAGTTCCAGACTCTCATAGTAACAGGGCAATGGAGTAATAGGTGGCGTATTGTCTCTGCATCCTTATTACAGAGATAACACCTATTGGTGAGGATCATCCCTCTGCGAATCAGATTATCTGTAGTTTGTATGGCATTTTTCATAGCTGACCAGACCATAAAAGAGACCTTGGAAGGAATTTCTTTTTTCCAAATCAGCTTCCCTTCATCTGTATCTGTATCCCCTGCCGTAAGGTTTGCATAGCACTCCTTTGTCGAGAAACGATTATCTTTGGCGAATTTGCAGTGGATTGCATCATCTTCGTGTGACAAAGGAGGGACTTGCTCAAGCAACTGAACTAAGTCAATTAGCTCACGTCTCTCTTCATTATTCACCACCCTACTGAAGCCGAAATCCAGCCCAGAACCATCTGTTATCACCTCATTGATAGAGGACTTTTTGTGTCTAGAGAGTTTAAAGAGTTGAGGGAATCTTTCCTTTAAGGGGGAATCACCAAGCCATTTATCCAGCCAAAACAGAATAGTAGCTCCACTCTTCACTACTATGTTGGAGTTGTTAATCACCACCATCTTCTGATTCAGAATGTGTCTCCATAAACCCGTACCAAAAGGAATTTTGGTGTCTTGAGGCATTAATTTTCCATCGGAATTCCCATATTTGGCTTCAATCGCCTTGCACCAAAGGGCGTCCTTTTCATCACAAAATCTCCAAACCCACTTAGAAAGTAAGGCAGAGTTTGTCTTTGAAAGTTCTCTGATTCCTAAGCCTCCTTTGTGCTTCGATTTTGTAATATTTTTCCAACCTACCCAACAAATCTTTTTCTTAGTGGAGGAGGAACCCCAAAGAAAGTTTCTCATGATCCTCACCATCTTCTTTTCGATAAATTTGGGCAAAGGGAATAGAGATAGAAAATAGATTGGGATACTGGAGAGTGTGCTTTTGATAAGTACTATTCTCCCCCCCTTGGAGAGAAATTTCCTTTTCCAAAGACTGAGTTTTCTCTCCATCTTGTCTAAAACAGGTTGCCATATTTGTTTTGTTTTGGCCATTGCCCCGATTGGCAGACCTAGGTATTTCAAGGGGAGATGCTCAATTTCACAACCCATCAGCTCGGCAAGATCAGTAATGTTAGGCACTTCTCCTACAGCTGTCATTGTTGATTTTTCCATGTTGACTTTTAGCCCAGTTGAGATCTCAAAAATCGTTAGGATTGCCTTTAGAGCTAGGATCTCCTCTGGATTAGCTCCTAGAAAAAATATTACATCATCCGCGAACTGGAGGTGTGTAATCTGAATGTTATGAACATTATGCAGGCCCACTCTGAAGCCTTTTAGCCAGCCCAAGTTTACCGCTTTTTCTAAGAAGAGGGAGAGGACTTCTGCCACCAACAAAAATAGGAAGGGGGATAGGGGATCACCTTGCCTGATCCCCCTAGTTGGTTTGAATTTTTCAGTAGTTTCACCATTGATGCACACCGAATGTTGAACTGACGACATACACCAATATAGCCAATTGCACCACTTATCACCAAAGCCACAAAGTTCCATAATGTGAGTAACAACCTCCCAATTTACGTGATCATATGCCTTCTCAATGTCAATCTTGCAGATCAAACCTGGTTTTTTAGACTTGATTCTAGTGTCTAAACACTCGTTTGCAATTAACACACCATCTAAAATCTGTCTACCATTGACAAAGGCCCCTTGAAACTGCGAGATCACTTTGGGCATAACTGTTTTCATTCTCTCTGACAAAGTCTTTGCCAGGATTTTGTAAAAGCCCCCAACCAGACTGATTGGCCTGTAATCCTTTGGAGTTTTGACATCAGCCTTTTTTGGGATCAAACTGATGTTAGACAGATTCAATCTCCAATCTATCCTTTCCTCGTCCCAAAATTCGTGAATTACCGCCATCAAATCATCCTTGATCACCTTCCAAACTGCCTTGAAGAATTCATTTGTGAAGCCATCTGGACCTGGGGATTTGTTGTCCCCCAGAGATCTTAGCGCATTGTAAACTTCTTCTTCTTCGAATTTTCTTTCTAAAGAAGATCTATCATCTTCAGAGATTCTTCTAAAATTTACATTAGCCAAGGAAGGTCTCCATTTAATTCTCTCGGTGAAAAGCTCCATGAAATAATTTCGAAAAACCTCTTTGATTTGGATTTGATCTTCCACCTCGATCCCTTCCTTCATAACTTTAATGATAGAGTTTGATCTTCTTCGAGCATTTGCTATCATATGGAAGTACCTTGTGTTTTCGTCACCCTCTTTGATTCCCTTTACCTTGGCCCTCTGCTTGTATTTTCTTTCTTGATTTAGCGACAACGAACTAAATTCTTTCCTGGCCATTTCTCTATCAATCAAGTCTTGAGGGGATAAAGAAAAAATCTCCTCTTTGCTGTCAAATTCTGCAATCAGGTTGTTTAGCATGGCCAATTTGAACTTTACACCACCGAAATTTTCTTTGCTCCACTTCTTGATCATAAATTTAAGATCGCGCAGTTTTTTTGCAAAAATATAGCTAGGTCGCCCTTCATAAGAGAGGTTAGCCCACCAGATTTTGAAATTATCTACAAAATTATCATTGCTTAACCAATAATTTTCAAATCTAAAAGGGGGTTTACCTCTGATCACTCCATTTACGTTGAGTAAGATCGGAAAATGGTCTGAGGTTGTTCGAGCTTTACGAATCTGAATAACTTTTGAAAAATTCTGTTCCCAATCCGGCGTGATAAGAAATCTATCCAGGCGACACAATAGTGGCTTGTCTTTCATATCAGACCAGGTGAACCTCCCTCCGGCCATGGGCAGGTCAATAAGATTGCTTTTAGAAATAAAGCTGTTGAAATCTCTCCTATTACGTTTGCAACCGCCAGGTTTATTCCTCTCGCTATCAAATCTTGTTGCATTGAAATCTGCCATGATGCACCAAGGGGCTTGAGACCATATTCGTATAGCGTCTAATTCCTCCCAAAACAACTTCTTGTCGGCAGTCGAATTAGGAGCGTAAGCTGTAGAAAGCAACCATCTGAAATTATCTGCTGTGGAGGAGACCTCTATCGAAATGGAGTTATCCCCCAAAAACTCTCTTTCCTTCTTTAAAATTGTATCATCCCAAATTAGGATGATACCCCCAGATCTTCCATTTGAAGGAATGTGCAACCAATCATACGATTCGGAATCCCATAATGTTTTAATGAACCAATTGGAGATATTTGACATTTTGGTTTCCTGGATAGCTATACCAGTAACCCTTTCCTTTTTGATGATGTCTTTAACCGCGCTGATTTTGTCGAACGAGTTAAGCCCTCTAATGTTCCATGAAATAAGCTTAATCTCCATTCAACTTTTCTACATCCCCCTCCTCGTCATCAGATGCCAAGGAGTACTCTGAATCTTCCGAAGAGATTTCTTTTTCCACTGAGCTGAATTTTTCCTGATGTCTTTCTGCCACTTTAGCAAGAAGATCTCGCATGATGTGCTCGTTTCCATCGCAAACCGCCCCCAGCTTACGGCAGATTTCCAAGAGTAGTTCCATCAAGTGGTAGATCACTCCACAATCTCTATAGCGTGCCACTTCCTTAAGTTTGATGATTATCTCCCCTCCTTCCATAGTACATGTTAGAGGATCAAAATTTGATTTATTTGTTTTCCAATTTGGCGATTCATCCTCCTTCTCTGAGTGGTAAATTTCTTCAACATTCTCCTCCAGCATCTCACTAGTCTCAGCTTGTGTTCCGTTTGCCTCAGGTCTAATCTCTTCAGTATCAATTAGGTTAAGGATCACTTTGACCTTATCCCTTTTCTGGCTTTGGTTTTCCCCCTCCAAGCTTGTTGACTCAAAAGTCTTAGAAATGACCCGATCTGGAGACACAGATCTGTCTTTAATTTCTCCCTCTTCAAGGAAGTCGGTTTGAGTGCCTGAGGAGACAGAGGTTTCCTTTTGGGCTACACAGTTGGGCTTTGTGTTGCTGGGCTCTCCCACCTCTAATAGCTTGGGACGGTAAATCCACCTGGCCTCCTTGGGTTTTTGTTGTCTGAGTTTGAATTTTTCTTTGATAAGACCCAGCGACTTACCCTTTTTGCCCTTTTTGGCTTTTTTACCTTTAGTATAGCCTTCTATGGGCCATCTGTTAACCCCCTCTTCCACCTCAACTTCGGTATCCAAAGGCGTGAATCGATTATAGTGCGGTTTTTCTTTTCTCGCCCTGCTAAGCCTATCACCCTTCATAGCAGTAGGTATGCTGGGAATGTTAGGATTTCCGCACTGGAATTCAAAATTTGAATTTGAATTCATTTTGGCAGAAGCGGGAAAAAGAAATCCTCCTTTCTCGACATCGGACTTTACCAAAGATTGATGAAAGTCCCGGTCATCTTCCGGACAAATCTTGAATGTCAAGCGGGTGATTATGCCTGAGAGATTCAATTCCAGGGCTAACGGGATGTCGTCAGCCACTTCAGCAACCTTAAGCTTGCAGGTCTTAACACATTTTGGACCAAAGATCGCCACCTGTGCGTCGTGCAATCCTCCTAATCGTTTCCCGATTTTCTGAAAAACTATGGGTTCCCAAAGAGAGTCTGGGAGCCCTGTAACTTCGACCCAAGTACCCGGGCAATGATTGGAAACTCCTGGGGGTTTAGTGGGATTTGCCGATAACGAGAGAGAGCCTACTTTGGTGCTCCATTTAATTCCTCTGCGTACATCGTTGAACTCCCCTATTGACACCGCCGGGAAAGAAGCCTCTGAGTCGTTAATCTTTGAAAGATACGGGCGTCTTAGGCGTCCCAATTTATTCTGTATTAATTCTGCGATCATTTTCCACTCATGCACAGGGCCAGAAATCAAACAGTAAATAAGTCTCTCATCTTTATCCGTTTTGGATCTAGACTGCTGATGTCGTTTTCTCAAGCTCTTAGGAGTTGAAATTTTACCTTTCCCTTTATCAGAAATCAGAGCCGGGAAATCCGATAGATTTGGTGTGGTTTTCGTAGATCCGGGTTTCAGTCTATCGCCATGGATAAATTGTTCCAAGGTGTCCCCGAAAGCCCACCAGCAATACCTTCTTTCCCCTGCCGGAATACAAAGGCAAAAAGTCCTCGCAACCCCTTCACCACCAAATCTAGAAATTTTGAGGAATTCTCCTTCTGAGTTTAATTTGAGTTCCCCCAAAAAGGAGAGTGCCCCATCTCTCTCCGTCCATCTTATTGTTTTGGTGATGGGTACTTTGGTAGCTTCCAAGACCACATTAGCCAGCCATTCCGCCATACTGATAGAGAAATCTATCCATGTGGAGTAGCCACGACCTCTTTCCTGAATCCGGATTCCGTCGATCTTACCTAACTTCTCCGGGGAGAAAACAAAGGTTTTCTTCTCCAAAAAGATCGATTTCCTCATCTTAAGGGTCAAGCATCACCGCCTGCATTGGCAATCAGTTTCTCGATTTTGTCATCTGTTAATAGTCAACCAAAGTCTGCACGTAGAGAGAGAGGTGTGTGAACTGTAGAGAGAGAAAATAATAGTCTCTCTCTCTAAAAAAAATTGTTCCACTTTGATTTTGTGGTGTAGAGGATAAAACAGGTCGTCTGCTGGTTACCCATTTGCATGTAAGCCACGTGTAAGTACACCAACCGTTGAAGTTGAGGTGATCCGAGATCGATTGAGGGGTAGTAATATGGGGTTGATTTGATATTAGCAGCCGACTTGAATAGATAATTGTTTTTGGTGGTGTTGCGTGTAATGATTGAACGTCGTCCAGTGATCGTTTGCGCGTGCAGAGGGGATTTTTCTCTCATCGGAACCGTCAAACGCGACGGCATTTTGAAAATCACCGGGAGAAATCAGGAATGGGGGCCGTATTACCATGAGGTGCAATATGAAACATACACTGTATGATGTTAAATCAGGCCCAGGCGTATTTATAAAACATTTCGAAGGATTCTTCCCCAACAACATTGGTGGAGTCTAGAGTCTAGAGTGTAGATTCTAGTAACTATGTTAGTCGGCATCACTAAGAGGATGTGGGTTCAAACTTCATAGTTATGATATTGTTGTATGTTTGTCTCATCACTCAGTTTTGGCGATTTATTTTATTATTTTTTAAAGGTTATTGTTTTTGATCACAAGGTCAAATAGGCGAGTAGAGGGAATAGTTGGGTTTGGGTGCTCAACTCGCACTCACAATTCACTTAGGTGAAGACAATGTAAATAAACTGGTGAATTTAATGAGACTTCTTCTTACTCTCCTGGTCTTCCAATTAGGTATTACTGGTCATACTTTTCACCCCCCTATACTGTATGAGGTTGCAACAAACGTGGGAAGTAGGAATGGTAATGGGGCATGGACGGGGAATCTTCTCTAAAAGTCAATTCCTCGTAGATTCCCGGTCACCACCACCAACAAAAATTCAAATTATATAAAATAACATATTTACAAATAAAATGAATTTTAAAATGTAAAAATAATTTAAATACATACTTAATAATTTTGTATGTCATTTAAAATAAATATACAAATATTTTATGAAGAGATGGGTTATTTTGTCAAGATTTTATTTAGAGTCCATATGAAGATGATTCAATGGTTGATTTTTTGTGATAAAATAAGAAAAGTAAGAATGGGGTTGTTGCAAGAATCGAACTCGCGACCTCTCGCACCCGAAGGGAGAATCATACCACCAGACCAAACACCTCATGTTCATTTCGGCCTTACGAAATAATTCAGTACAAATATTACTAAACCCTTGGATTGTATTGGATGAGGATGAAGCAAGTACCTGAGCACTTAACTTCCTCGTTCCTCCCACTACGTTGTTGTTGTTGTTGTAGCCATGGCAGCATCTGTTCTGCTGCTCCACCATCTCCTCCTCTTCAAAACCCCTCCTTCTTCTCTGCAATTCATTAAGCCCCTCTGTTTAACTACAGCTCTCCACCTTCACAAACCTGTCCGTACCATCATAAACCCTCTTTCTCTATCTTCATTATCTCTTTGTACTTCATTCCTTAACTCCTCCTCCTCTCCTTCTTCATCTTCTTCATCTTTGTCTCTTACACATCCTCAAACTCTTTCTCCTCGTGTTTTGCTCAACGAAGACAAGAATTTCGATCTTGATTCAGATGATGAAGTCGAACAAGAAGAAGAACTAGAAATCGAAGAAGAAGAAGAAGGAGAAGAACTGTTCGAAGCTCAAATCAAACAGGAACCAGAACCAGAATCAGAACCACCGTTGAAACCTAATTCTAATACTAATGATAACTCAGCATTGAAGTTGCCGAATTTGAGCGTGAAAGAAAAGAAAGAACTTGCATCTTACGCTCACAGTCTTGGGAAGAAGCTCAAATGTCAACAAGTGGGTAAGTCTGGTGTTACTTCCTCTCTTGCCGCTGCATTTGTCGAAAACCTCGAATCCAACGAGCTCCTCAAGGTAAACTTATATATGTTGCTTTGTTTGTGCTGTAGATTTGATTACTTGTCGTAACTTCAGGGAATTGCTTATCCAAATTAGGGTTTTTTTTTTTTTTGGGGAGAGAGATTTATTACTCTTCTAATTTAAGCAAGTAATTGCTGCATAGAATATGAACTTAGTTGTTTTGGAAAACCCAATGACTTGAACTTAGGGTTCTTTTATCGCTTGGTTTGAAAAATAAGTTGCTGAATGTTGAATTAAATTTATATCACGTTAGTTTGTCCTTCTGGTGAACATTATGGATAGTTTCTCAAGCGCCTTCAGTGCCTATATTATGAATTTCTTGCACAACTAATTTGAACATGAACTCATTGATTTTTGTATATAAACAAGGTGACTTTTCATCTCTTTTATTGTTTTTCGATTAATAAAACCATAGTTAATGCCATGTCACTGAAATCTATTCTCTAATTCATCAACTCACCACTCAACATGAAAAGCATGTCTTGGACCATAACCTCACAAATAATTCCTTTTTTCAGCAATTCTGTGAGCAGGGTATTGATGTGGAAATCAAACTTACAGAAAATGTGGTTTTGAGTTTTGTCACATTAGAGTATATCGGATTATCGATTTGTGTGTTATTCGGGTTGAACTGCATTTCTCGAATTGTAATCACTTTTGCATGCCTCTTTTTTGGCATATGGGACACCTCTTCCAGTTTTCTTCACCACTATATATTCATGCATCAGAAACATTTTCTGGCTTCTGGGGAAGATGGCTTATGTTTTTCGGATTTTTCCCCTTAAAAAAAGTGTTCTCCCTCTTGAAAGCTAGGGAAATTGGGGTAGCAAAATTGACCCGGTTGAAACAGAATTCTTGAACCTTTTTTGGAATCTGGGATGGTCATCACTATTTGAACCTGAGGCAGTGGTTCTACTAAAAAAGGTCATCTAATGTGCTGGGTTATTTCATTCTTCTAGTATCAAACTCCACTCGCTAGCGGACAGATTTTGAAAGACTTACGTAGAATATCTCTTTATAAAAAAAAAATGAAAACTTTTGTATCCGCTAAGATGGAGAGAAGAAACTTCATCTATTTGATTGAGGATAGTGCAGTAGTGTAAGCATGCAGAATCGATTTGAAACTAATGTTCAAGGTATTTTGGGTACATCAGTGGAAGCTTTAACTTGGTTTATGAGAGTATGGAGCTGGTCTTGTTCTGGTCCTCAATGGGAAATTCAAGTCTTGTTTTGCTATGCAAGTTACTGGTAGATCTGTTTATCATTGGGTTATAACATGGTTGAATTAGAGATGTAGGATTTGTACCGTTTCGTTAGTATTTCCGTTATTAATGATAAGCATGCTGATTTTGGATATCACTCTTTTTTTGATTGAAATGATTTTTGGTATCACTAATGGGCTAAAGGATAATAGCACTGCATATTATTAGCAAACACCACAACATAGGTTTCATTAACTCTGCCTTTGACCGTGTAACACCCCATGGTTAGGATTGTGTGGTTTTGCACACCCACTTTATGAAAATTACACTATAGGTTGAACAAAAGCCAATGATAAATTGTAATACTTGTTGAGTGGCTATTGTTACCTTAAGGAATGGTTACTTTATGAAGCCTAATCAGTGACATATTCTAACTGTTATATCTGTTTGGAAACCATAAAATCATCTTTACAATTCACACTCTAAGAAGATTGGCAGACTTCTTTAATTTCCAGTCATGTATATCTGTTTCTACCCCTATATCCTTGTTACATTACAGAAAAGAAAAAAAGCGAAGATCTGATCTGGTAGCTAATTTTGGGCTATGAACCATTCAAACAGCTTAAAATACATAATAGCTGTCCGGGGGAGCTAGCTGATGTGGTGAAGCAATTGGAAGAAGCAACTGGATCAGTGGCTGTGGGTCAGATTGGTCGAGCAGTGATTCTTTACAGGCCCAGCCTTACAAAGTTGAAAGCAGCAGAGAAAAGGAATCAAGTACGGAGAGTATTCGTCAGAAAAGGATTCATACCGAAACCCACTGAAGCGGTAAATATTTATTTCTTAAGTTTGGGGTAACTGCTTGAAACATTTCATTATTTATTGCATTTGTCTAAGAGATCTCCTAATAACAATGATGCAGAATAAATTGGAAGTACTGAGATTATCTGGACGTGGTCGACGTGGAAGTAGCCGTGTTTGAACACCTCAATTACAGTTTGCTGTGGTTCTTCTTGAATGCCAGATAGAAAGATCTTCAGGGAGGAGAAGAAACCTTCTGCATCCCTCCAATATGACCAAGATTTGTCAACTCAGGTCTGTGAAGCATAGGTCAGAATCAAATCAAAATTTTACACTGGAGGGAAAAAATTGCGGTAGTGCTAGGGCTACCGAAATCCCTACCGAATTTGCTACAGCAGGCACATTTCACGGTGAGATTCATAACACTTTAGGATGGGATGCGAAATACGAGGAGATGCAAATCACTTTGACCGTTGGATGCTTGAGTGGTAGCAAATTCGGTAGGAATTTGCTGTAACTCAAGCATTACCGAAAAAATTGTAACTTCTAAGTCAGAAATCAGAATCTTTTTTGTTAGGTAAATGTAATTTTATTGAAAGAGGATTTTAGTCAGAATCATTCATACACAAATGTTTGCAGTTTGCACACAAGTTTAAAGAGCCGTCATAATAGAGTTAAGAGTCCAGGACTAAAATGCAGGGTGTCCATCTGGATTCTGGAGGAAATATTAATGTCACATCTTATTATGGAGTGCAATTTTGTTGACCCACTAAACCCTTCACCGTCAACGGCGTCGAACCACCACGATATTGACCGTCTAAAAGTCTCCACCATTCATATGGTGTGGTTTTATTGACCATGTTACAGACGAAAGTGGACTTCTGGCAGCCTTTAAACATTCAGTAAATACACGTAATGTTTCTATAGGTACCTGTTTACCTGAAGACTGAACCAAGCCAGAATTGATCTTCATGGTTCTGGTTTCACATATCGAGTATCAGAACCAGATCTTTTAGGAATGGAATCCGTGCAAAATACAAAGCACCACTAATGGGAATTTAGTGACCTTAAAATTCACACTATCTCTCTGCATGCAAAGACAACTATTTGTATGACATCTTACAAATTGGGTTGACATATCCTAGTCTTTTCTCATCTGTCTATGTATTTTGAATTTGTATTTTCCCCTTTGAATTTGTATTTTTTCCAAAAAAAAAAAAAAATTTAAAGACATACAGCTTATTTGAGCCGCACTTGTTATTTAAAAAAATCACATTGAGGTATGAAGGAGAAGGTTTTTGAGAGGTTTGGGTTTGTAGAAACTGGGTGAAAATAGTTTCCCTGTAACGATCCTTCGAGGCTGTCTGTTTTGTTTTTCTTTTTAACTTCAGTAATAGTCTGTTTGGACAAGGGATTTGGGGGAGGGATTTTGTGGGAATCAGGGATTTGGTGGAAAAATCATGTTATATTTTTCCTCAAAATTCTTGGTCCCCACAAAATCCCTCCCTAAAATCCCTTGTCCAAACAGACTATACTAAGATTTCACCTTTTGTCACTCCAAAAAGAAAATCATATTCACCTTAATTCACTTGTTACTTAACAAGAGTAAGTAAGAGGCTTGATGGGTAGTTGGATTTTGTTTTTTAAGAAGAATGCTACTGGACCCTAAAAATTCATCTCCATGTTTTCTCCCTTGATGTGGCAGCCAAAGATTTTGGCACCTTGGCTTCAAATGCAAGGTTTTTAAAATGTGCTCAAAGTCTTCAGCTACCACACGAAGAAGGAAACCATGGGAATGAATTTGGGGGTACTGAATACCGTTTTCACTGATGGCATTTTCCTATATTAATAAAGGGTCTTGTTAATAAGGTTGTTTTTGAAGGAGCTTTTTTACAAGTTAGATGTTTTCAAATCAGTTGAATTTTTGTAGACATAATATAATCATTATTTATAAGATGTCTACAAAAAATCAGCTCAATCAGAAATATTTAACCCTCCAAACAAATCACTTTAAATATAAGCCATTCATTAACACTATAAAAGTCTAAATTAAGTGTTTGTGGTGCTAGAAGGTGCTAGAGGCCTCCGATTGAGCTGATTTTTTTTAGATATGATCTAAATAGTATAAGTAACATATATATCTAAAAATCAGTCCATTTGGACAACCTTAAGAAACTAAACAAAACACAAAACCTAAAAGCTTATCATGTGCCCTTAGGGCACATGTTAACAAAATCCATTAATAAATGCTTCTTCCTACCCCAATCTATTCTGTTTGTTTGTATTTAAAGGTTTAAGAGTTATTAAGGGCTGTTGGTTTTGGATCTCAACAATCATGGGGAAAGTCGCTTCACCTACTCCTTCCCTTTCATAACACGTGACTTAATTAAAAAACACAAAAAATCAATTAAACCTGAAGTTGTTGGCTTATTATTGCATGTAATTGTATAGCCGGAATATTTTAAATTCACTTCTGATTCTCACTCACTAAACTTATTCGTTGATGTGGAATCAATAAAATATAAAGAGAGAATACGAAATGAATGATGTTCCACCCTCACTTCTCTTTCTCTCTCTCAATTTATGGTTTGTTTGGAGGGGAGATTTAAAGTAGGGATTTTGTGCCGACTAGGAATTTGGTGAAAAAATTAGTTAGATTTATAACATGATTTCTAATTAGTTTTCCACCAAATCTCTAGTCCCCAAAAAATCCTTACTTAAAATCTCCCATCCAAACAAATTATTAATTGTTTAGAAATGCTCATCGTAACCCTATATGGCACGGAGCTATCGCTTGTCAAAACTCTTTTATTTTTTAATCTTGCAATTAGTAAGATAGCTTTGATAACTAAAATCAGCTCAACTTCTTTGAGAATAATCTTTCATTAAGAGCAATACTGTGTGCCCTTATTAATTTCGCCTTATAGGATTTATATAAAATGATTTAATAACTAATATTTAGTAAAAATGTTCTATTTTAAATTCTCATTATACCAAATAAAACAGTGTACCAAGTAAGGTTTTAATGTCAAAGAATCATCGAGCATATCCTGCCATTAAAATTCTACCTAATTTCCCGTATATGCCAAGAAAATAATACAAATCGGGTCACATTTTGTGCGGAACGTCAAAACGATTTGGGACTTTTTTTTTTTTTTTTTCATTTATTACCAATTTTTTGGTTAGGGTTTCTCGTTTTGAATGGGAGCTCACAGTACTTTACCTAACAAAATAACGAACATTAATATAGTCAATCAATTAAATTCCAAGATGCGGTGGGCCCAAACTCAGGAGGAGTCCCCTCATATTCAGGAAGATCCAGGATTATGATGGGGACGGGCTCCATCTCCATCTGGTGCGCGAGATGCATGTCATTGGATCGTCTCACCACATAAATTTCGTGGTCATCTAACTGGCAATTACTTTGGGGCGCAGATAGAGCCCGTTATCTTTAAAATTTTGTTCTTCATATACAGGAGGATGAAAAGTTACGATACGTACTGGTACGAAAAAACTGATAAAAAAACGCTGAAAACAAATCTAGATTTTAGTCCCCGTTTTCTGTAAAAAAAATAAAAAATTTCAATTTCGTCAGCATTGAAGAAGTCCACAAACATGAATAATGTAACCCTATTTTAATATTCCTTTCACTGGCCATCTTTGAATATTGTATTTTCGTTCAATTTTTTTTTTTTTTTTTTTTTTTTTTTTTTTTTTTTTTTTTTTTTTTTTTTTTTTTTTTTTTTTTTTTGGTAATATAATTTGATTTGATAAGATTTCATCACATTTTTTGGAATCGAATTCACGTTTTTCTTTTCTTCTAGGTAGACTTTGTTCATTAAATACTCTCACCAATCCAGAGATCAGTAGCACCACCTACCCACCACCACCACCCCCCTCCCTCTCAAATTCAGAATTTCACACACACACTCATTCTCTCTCTCTTGTTTCTCTCTCTAGCAGAAACTCTTTTCTGAGATCTGTTTGAGGGGTGTGAAGAGAGACGAAAAATGGGGAGTTTGGGAGCGATATTGAAGCATCCAGATGATTTTTATCCACTTTTGAAACTCAAAATGGCTGCAAGGCATGCCGAGAAACAGATCCCACCGGAGCCTCATTGGGCCTTTTGTTATTCCATGCTTCATAAGGTTTCCCGGAGTTTCTCCCTCGTTATTCAACAATTGGGTCCCGAGCTTCGTAACGCTGTAAGCTATTTTTTCTCTCTCTCTCTCTCTCTCTCTTCGTTGACTCTCTGTTATTGGATTTCTTGTTTCGTTTAGTGGTTGTTATGAATCGAAGGATTTTGACCGTCATATAGAAAATCGCGTTTCTGATGTTTAATTGTTCTTGAATTTAAAATCTAATTTGAAAAAGCTTAGTTTGAATTAAATTTAGTTTCTTTTAAATAATGTTTCTAAAAATTTATATGCTAGGTGCTTGATAAGCAAAGATTACTAGTTTCATCTGGGAAATTCCCCATTGCATGATCAATTTCTTTTTGTATATGAGATTTGGAGTATGCAACAAAAGTTCAAAAAAATCAAATGATCCAAAAATGAGTTATAACTCTTATCCACAAGTACCCAAATTCTTGAAAAGGAACGACTCGCCCTCCCTAAGTTTGTAGATACATAAATAGAGGTTGTTTTGGTATACTTTTGGAGGCTGAGTACTTCAATACTAGTTAAATATTTTTGGATTTAGATGTTTATATTGATACGGTTCATAAAAAAGAAGAGGGTAAAGCTGTAATATTATGGCTACTTGAGGACTTGGTCTAATAGGAGAAATGAACTGAGCAAGGGATGCAATTAATTGCAAAACACGACGATTCTGTTGCTTGGTTTAGTTGGTAGGAGTTGCTATTAGGATACTCATTTCTGTATGCAGTGCTGCTCAATGATTTCTTTCTTTCTTTCATTCTTTCTATTGATCAGTACGTCCTTTTGACAGGATAAGTTCTAATTTGCTATTGGGTTTAGGTATCTCTTTTAATCCACATGAATGCTATTAGAAGCTAGATGGTAATTTTGCATTTTTATCTCTCAACGGAGTGTCAGATTTTCCTTTTTATGAGCATTAGACTAAGAATTGATCTGCTACTGAAACACATTTTTGGGAATCTTTTGAATCAAATAATTATTTGTTTGTTGTTTCCACTATGGATTTTTTGTGAAGTACTTTATCAGATATTTTTACTCCTCCAAATTTGTTTTTGAGTATGCTGATTGTAAGCAAGAAAAAGGTTTTGACTCTGTGCCAATCAAAATCAATGTTTACACGGTTGTTTCAGCTAGCATTGACTGATAGAGAAAGTTACTGCTATTATTTAGTAGTTGTCTATATTCTCTTGTTTCTGTTGTATTTCCTCTACAATTACTTGGATTTCTTAGTTATGCGATTTGATTTTTGTTTTTTTTTTTTGCTTTTCGCAGGTGGCCATTTTCTATTTGGTTCTCAGAGCACTTGATACCGTTGGTTAGTTCCCATTATGTTTGCCTTATAGTTTGCATCTGGTGATCCATATAGAACCTTGCTTCTGATAAATTTTGTATTTCTTTCGGAATTCATCTAGCCATGTTTTTCTATTATGTTGTTGGATGATATTACGTATCATACCTTTTCTTTTCCAATGACATTTTCTGTAAAGGATGAGTGCAGAATGGTTTTGGGTACTTCAAAATGTGTAACTGTAATCTTTTGAGCTTACCTCTTTTTTTTTTAATACTTGTCTCTTGCAACATGGTTGGTAGTAGTTGGCCCTGAACCACAGGGATTGCCATTTGTAAAATGAATTATGTATAATTTCTTGTTTCAATTCCTTCTTGTTATTTATCATTCATCTAACTCCTTGTTATTGCAACAGAGGATGACACGAGTATTCCTAATGATATAAAAGTTCCTATTCTTGAAGCTTTTCATCGTCACATATACAATCGTGATTGGCACTTCCCATGTAAGAATCTGGTTATCTTAGTTCATGTTCACATTGCTCTTATTTGTAATTTTCTAACCCAATTTTTTTTACTGGACAATAATGTCTGCCTATTTTTCTGTTCAACTATCAAGACTGCTAAATTCTTAGGCTCATGAGTTCCAGTTTACACTGATAAACAAATAATAAAAAATAAATAAAAATCAACCTTTTAATCCGTAAATACCTAATTCTACACATTTTACATGGAAGAGGTGTGCATTGGATAGTGCTATCTTGGTAGCCATATTGATCTGTGAAGGCAAATCTTAGGGGGTGGTGTTTGAACGTTCAGTCTCGCTTGCCAGAACTTATTTCTGTTAGCGACTCCCAAATATTTATATGTTGGAAGTTGGAACTATTAATTTTTATTTTTATTTTTCATGCCTTCAAAATGCCTGCAATCTTTTTCAAAGAATCAATTATTTCTGATTCATGTGTTCTGGATGTAAAGTTGATATGTTTTCTAATGTCGCATGTTTTATGTTAAGGTGGTACAAATCACTACAAAGTTCTCATGGACGAGTTTCATCATGTTTCGACCGCATTTTTAGAGCTTGGAAAAGGGTAATTTCCCTCGCAATTCTTCTGAAATAATCGATTGGTAGAAAGTACTCTTGTTTATTATAGATTTTTTCATGTTACAGTTATTGAATCTATCCAAAAAATATGTTACAGTTGTTGTAAGTTAAAACCTGATCGCAGAGTATATTCTATGATTCTAGTTTTTGACATTGTTTTGTTCTTAGGTTTATGGTAAACTAAGGACAGATTAAGGTTTAGGCTTTATGTCTTTCACAAGTTAGCTCTAGTGCATTTTTGTATTAATGCAGCCTAGTTTTTACTGCTGCACTTCATATTTTTTCTTTCTTTGTTTTTGCTAATGCTTAGGCACAATCAGATTAGGTTTGATGATAACAAGCTTTACCTTTAACGTTGATAGCAAAATGGCATCAGTTGTGTACTCATTACTATACCAGATACGTATAAATCAGAATATGAAAGCAAATGGCGACTCTGAATACTAAAAAGCAAATGGTTTGGTGGCTGTTATGGAACCAGTATATAAACTAGGTTTCTCTTTGGCAAACCAGTGTGTGATGTGCAAGCGGGAGTGTGAATCAGTGGGCACCTTTTTCATTGCTGGGTGGCTTGAGAAATTTGGTGATTCTTTCTTGAATCTTTCGGCTTATCTTGTTGCCTTCCTCATCTTCCGGGTGGGGTGGTTAGCGCTTGGCAGGGTTGTAGATTTTCATAAGGGAAGAAAATCTGGGAGCTAGTCCCACATGCAATTTTCTGGTCGGTGTGGAAACAAAGAAATGAGATCACCTTTTGTGCTAAGGAGTGCTCCTTCCCAGAGTTAATCTTGAAAGTAAAAAGTCTTCTGTTTTTTCGTGGGAAGGGCATTGGGGTGTTAAGAAGTATTCATTTTGATGACTTTGTATTTCTGTGAGATTTAGTGGTGCAGTCTTCTGGTTTTATTTATTTCAAAAATAAATTTCACAATCTAATAAAGGGGTGATCATTGTGTTCGCTGGGCATAGTTGGGAAAGTTTAGGTTATGCTTATTATTTTATCTATTTTAGTTTTATGTTTCAATATACTTTTAGTAACTTGATAAATAAGCTATCAGGCTTTTGGTTCGAATCTTTAATTATAATACCTTCTTTTCTTTCTTTTTTTGTTCCCAATTACTTTGCAGTTATCAAGAGGCAATTGAAGATATAACCAAAAGAATGGGTGCAGGAATGGCGAAATTTATATTGAAGGAGGTCTGTAATGTACATATATATCTTTTGATAAGTAGGTCTGTAATGCATATAAATGCAACATATAGAACTCAAGGAAGCATGTGTTAGGAATTTTTTTAATTTCATTTTGTTTTCTTCTTAGATCTACCTTTGCTGAACTTCTAGTGGCTTCCTTTTAATTGAAGCTCTTACATAGTAAATAGATAGGACCTAATAGGAATGAGGGGTTTGGCCTTAGTTTCACTTTTGAAATCAGAGTTATGATGGGACATATATATATATATATATATGAAAACCACAATGCTAGTTGTTGCATATTTTTCCCATGCTTCAAAAACCAATTACATAAGAATTTCTTTTAACGAATTTAAAGGTATGCAAGTAAAGTGAGGAGTGAATTGTAAGCGATTTCAGTGCAACGTTGGATAGGAAAGTTACTAATTTCAATGGACTTCAAGAAGTTCGAACAACTTTTCTTATTAATGTTCAAAAAAATTTACGAAATGACAAATGTTGCAATTAAGGACCCTAATCTATGGATATGGAACTATGCTTAGTTTGACAACCACATTTTTAAAACCAGGAAAGGTGTATAACTTATATGAATATGTACTTAATGACCATATTGCAATTTCTAAAACTATCCAATTCTTCTCCAGCTCATGGGCTCATGGCATCCTATGCCGTGACACTGCATCTGCCATTTGGTGATTGTTCAGAGCTTAATTTGTACTGTACATTGTGCATATACAGCGAAGATAGGTCCATATTGCATCTCAAGTGTGTCACTTTATTTTGTAGGTAGAAACAGTTGACGAGTATGATGAGTATTGTCACTATGTAGCTGGACTTGTTGGGTTAGGATTGTCGAAACTTTTCCATGCAGCCAATTTGGAGGATTTGGCTTCCGATTCTCTGTCCAATTCAATGGGCTTATTTCTTCAGGTGGGTCTCCTTTTGACATATAGCAAATAGTAACTTATTATTTTTAACCTCTGAACAAATTATTATATACACACAGTTCAAATTCTTAGATACTCTATTTCTGTATTTCTCAAATTGCAGAAAACAAATATTATTCGAGACTATCTGGAAGATATAAATGAGATACCAAAGTCACGAATGTTCTGGCCTCGGCAAATTTGGAGTAAATATGTTAACAAACTTGAGGTGCACCTGCTTTCTATGTTCTACTTGAAATGTTGTATTTTTATGCTACCATTACTTATTCATTTTTTATTACTTTGAATTAAATGCAAACTAGTTTAATATGATGGTAATGGGGATACACAAATATATGGGAATGTATTTAGCTCTTCATTTAAGTTTGGCTCATTTTTTTGTTTTGGTTTGTGGCCTTGCACTTCAGGACTTGAAATATGAAGAGAACTCGGCCAAAGCAGTGCAGTGCTTGAATGATATGGTCACCAATGCATTACTGCATGTGGAAGATTGTCTAAAGTACATGGCCGCTTTGCGGGATCCTGCTATATTCCGTTTTTGTGCTATTCCTCAGGTATGAATACGGCCAATCCCAAACTTTTTTTATGTAATTCACTATCATTGTTGAAGTCTTAGCACATTGATTGAAATTCGGCTTTTCTGCATAAAATCCATGATAGATTGGATATACGATTATTTGCTTAACTCCGAATGGCTAAACTATACATCCTTTTCTGTCATGTATTGAGATTGCTCTACTATCCTAGCTTGCTTATTGCAAAAGTAAGACCCTGTTCCTTCATGGTGGCTTCCCCTAAGTTATATGAATAGATGTGCAAGCCACAGTAGAGATTGATAGCTGTGCTAATTACTATTGAGCTAGATCTATTTGGAACTTCAGATGATCTTTTTGTATTATGCTACTAACCTACTAGTAAATGTGCTTTCATTTCATTAGTAACTCTGTTATGCGCATTAATTGCAACTTCTTTGGTGTTTTTCGGTCTGTAGACTATTTGGAGTTGTGAAGTGGAACTTCCATACCTCCTTATTTTGCAGTGAAAGACTATCTTCCATTTCATACCTTTTGATATTAATATGAGAATGGATTTATATCAGAATGAAGTTTTGGACTTGGATCCAGCTTCATAGGTTTGATGAGATCCCACAATCTCATATATGTCATTATTGAGAAATGATTCTGGATATTCTTCGATGGAGGTTTGCTTAATTCTACTATTTGTACCAGATCATGGCAATTGGAACACTGGCTTTATGCTACAACAACATTGAAGTCTTCAGAGGAGTAGTGAAAATGAGGCGTGGTAAGAAAACTTTCTCTTTGATATCTAAGCAAGATGCCTATTTTGGGGTTGCTAATTCTACCTGATAATTGATACAATAGGACCTTTTTTTTGATTGGCCAGATTCAGGAACCCCTGAACAATGCTAATGGTAATTTTTTATTTTAATCTAATTTAATCCTCAGTGGACCTCATTATATTGGAGATGTTGCTTTATGTATAGTTCGCAAGCCAATTTTCCTATAGTGGGGTACCTGAAGTTCATTTCATGCCGAAGAATGATAAAAGATTACAGTGTCCATTGTTTAGATGCACTAGATGGATTTCCTTAGAGACACAGTGAATTAATACGAATAAAACATAGTTGAAAGGTTTTTTCAAAGTTAGTTCCTTAAAATCATTGATTCTCTAGAGTTATGATGTTTTCTAGTTATTTTATGCTTCATAAAGAAATGCATGTTATAATTATATTAAAACGAATGTTATGATTTTATCCTAATTGCTGTTAGTTTCTCCTCGTGTTTTATGGTTTTTTCTAGGTCTTACAGCTAAAGTTATGGACCGAACAAAAACCATGTCTGACGTCTATGGTGCTTTCTATGATTTTTCTAGTATGTTGAAGACCAAGGTATGATATTTCAGTATTTCATTTCAAAGATAATCTTTCATTATTTACTAGATATTGGTGGTATATTAGCTGCATTTGAACAGAGTACTCTTTTCAATTGATACTGTTTCACGCATTGCAAATTGAATATGTATTCTATCTATCCTATACTTGTCTTCAATCGTAAGAGTGAACTTATATCTAGGTTGGAGATTTTTTATCCACGATGCTATAAACATGAATATAAGAATTTTTCCTGTCTTCTGGAATGGAAAAGATTTCCCGATTTGTCGGTTGTGTGCTTAACTCTTTCCCTCCCTTATCTCTTCCAACTCAATAATTTGCGCTTACATAGCCTAACCACTAATCTGTGCTGGAATATTTTCTACCTAACTATTGTGGATAAAAATTTTAATGTCTTTCAAGGCGTACTGAAAGTCACATGAACTGGATTGCAGGTTGATAAGAATGATCCCAACGCTACGAAAACACTTAGCCGTGTAGAAGCAGTACAAAAAGTTTGCAGGGATTCTGGTTTGCTGAAACAAAGGTTTGTGGCTGTTTTAAGTTCTACTCAGAGAATGAGATTTCTATTTGTATGCCAATAATCCTGTGCATTTTTCTTCTTTCTTTTTATCCAGGAGGTCATACATAGTTGACAACCAGTCAAGATTCAATTCGGCTCTGGTAAATATTACTGCTTTAGTTATCTCTTAGATGCTCTTCAATATAAGAATATGCTCTGATATCATAGTAATTTTTTTGGCAGATCATCATGGTCTTCCTTGTGCTGGCAATCATGATCGCGTTTTTCTCTACCAATTGATCTGTTATTTCAGATAATGGCGAGGCGCTGCTACTGGACCATTCATTCTTCGCTTTTGGTTGGAACTGAATTTGTTCATTTCTTTATTTAGTTGGGGTTATGGTTTGGGATGGATGGGGCAGGGTGCATAATTTGCTGTCTCATTTGGTGAAACTTGTGCTAAAATTGTAGTTTTAATCTCCATTTTTACCTTCTATGCGTATAAAAATCTGCTGGTGGTGTGGCTGCTCCGATACCAAATATATATGTATCTTTGATAGTTTCTGTGGCTTTGATTTCTAATTGAATTAAAAGCACCAAATAAGCACCTTATTATTTCTCTTTTCTGTGTAAAAAATGTTGTCTTTGGAGCCCCTGCCTTCTCTAAGAAGGTTTAACTGATTCCGATCCGAGTTACAATTTGGTCTGCTCAATTTGTTCAGAATCAGTTCAGATCTCTGTTTCGAGGCATTTGCGAAAATTTTATTCTAGATTCTGCTGAAGACAGCCAGATCTATATTAATTTGTGGAGTCAGGAGGGGTTTTATACATACTTTTTGAAAGAAAAGTTTTCTCTGTTGTTTAACTTATGTAAAAGCCCTTTTTTTAAACTTGGAAACCTTGACAGAAAAAGCATATAAAGGATGTTTTAATTACTTGAGAAAGCACTTATTTTTTCAAATAAAAGCTAATCACTCCACACCTCTCAATTGTTACAATACCAGCCAACTATGTGTTTTTGGGTCCTTACAACACAAATGCATGTTCTGCCCACCTTATTCCTTGCACGCGCAGCTTACACCTTGTGGGACTGCATGGAGATGATTAGGAACTGAATTTTCGTTATGATGGGTGTCAATAGAGAAAAAATTGAGAATGAAGTAAAGTTGCCCTTTTAAAATTTTTAACTTGCTCTTATAGAAAGAAAATGGAGAAAATTATCATGATACCCCTTTAATACGAACTTAACGTAAAACCTTCTACTCCCACCAATATGAGAGAACTTATGAGAGGGACTGAGTGTAGTTGTCTTTCTAGAACACGAAAAAAGATGACATAACTTGACCAGAAATCCCATGTTTGCCAAGAGCAACCAATTGATTTGGCAAAGCAAGTGACAAAGATAAGCTCTCTTTACTTCCAATGTCAAGAAACAAAGATAACATCATCCATCACAAAATACAACATGATGTGTATAAAATTATCTAGTGTTTGATTAATAAGATACTTCTTGGAGTACTCTTTAAGAATTCTGTTACAAGAAAATATGGTAAAAGTATTAAGCTCTCCGTTTTCGATCTTCTTATCAGTTTCACCATGAAAAACCACACACAATATCGTTACCAAGCAATTTCTGTAACAAGCACAAAAGAAAGAATCAAACCGAAAAAAAATCCCCGCACTATCAACAATATGTATAAATGGGTGAAGTATCTTAATCACTCTGTCCAAAACAGTATGCATGTAGAAAACGCAAAGTCATACAAATAGTGTAGCAAAAATAGGTTTTCTCCTCTCCTATAAGCACAAAAGCAAGTTCTACCTCGGAGCAGAAAATATACAGGTACAACTGGTGGCAATTTCCTCTGACGCCAAGCCACATAAATATTTTTAGAAAACTTCAGCTATCTTGCTTGCAAGAACACGATCTCGTCTCTCAATGTAGCCAAAAGGAAACCACCCTGCCTTTCCTTTGCATTCACCTTCGGCCCAACCGTTGTTTGACACCTGCCAAATATATACAAACTTATTTTCTGAAACTTTCTCAAAACTGTATTTGGGTCAATCAATAGATTCAGTACACAGCTATTCAATAGAGAAGTTCGTTTCTATTTCCTTTCTCATCCTGATAGGAATCTACTTGATTTATAATCGAAGAGAAAAGCACTGGAATTGTATAAATATGTCAAATGAAAGCACACAGAGGTGGAGGATCCAAAAACCTTTCGAACAACGACATAGTCACCAACTGACAAATTCAGTTCCACATCAGACTCAGCTTGATATGAATGCACTACCTACAAAGCAAAGAAAAGAAACATTACGTAAAGGAATCTAAAGGCAATTATGGAATTACATTTTTCACTCCAAATTATGAAAGTGAAAGACATAAAAGTTACCTCTCCTAAAAAGTATCCCATGCTGTCAGTTGCTCCATCGTACGCCGAAGCAGAAACGCCATTAACTTCTTCATATGATGGAGGTGGTGGCATAGAGTGGTCGACAACTGGGCTAGGAGAAGCTTCAATTCTTTGGCGCTCTGATACCATCTACACCAATCATAAAAAAATTGGGGTTAAATCATCACTTTGTCTAAGTGGAAAAACAGGTGAAGTGATATTAAAAGAACACAAGTCCAAGTGCGAGAATAATAGAAGCCTGATATAGCTTTCTTCCATACCTCGCCTTCAAGCTGATCAAGTATCTGCAGGACTCTCTGATGATAAGAGCGTTCAGACTCGACCTTTAATGCAGAAGAAAAACAGAACATGCATTAGTTTCTAAAACCTGATGGTGTTAAGATATCAGAGATACAATAGTTTATTATACTTAAATAAAATAACCGAGAGAAAATGCATTACCATTGCAATAAGTCGCTGTAATGTTAACCTTTGTTGTTGAGCTTCCACAGCAGCCATTGCTGCAGCAGCTTCCTTCCCCAATCTTGCGACATTTGACTTCAGCTCTTGCAGTTTGGTTTCAGCAGCTTCCAACTTTAATGTAATATCGGGATTTCCCATGGATTCCCTTACTTTTGCTTGCCGCTTGGAGACTTCAATAGCCTGACTTGATTAAATGAAAAGTAAACAGCATGCTTACAGGAGGAAATCACAACTAAGCTCCATCATGTTATATAATTTGATCCCGTATATGCCCATAAACATATTACCTGAGCTTCAGCTTCTTGTCGCATTCTATCATATCGTTGAGCAAGATGCCGAGCATCCTCTAGTGGAGCTCCCATCACCATCGCTCGTAATGGTTCTGCAACCTGGGTATTCACAGCAAAAACATTGCATAGTTTGTCAATTGACTATAGAAACATACAATAGTTTGAACAGCAGTGAAGCGAAAATTGAGGGGGAGAAGGGATACATTTACAGTAGAAGTAACGATTCTCAACAGATCCATTAAAAGAATAAAAAAATTAATAAACATTACAGGGACTTTAACATCATCAAGGACCTCAGCCATGTGCAAATAAGTGTAGGTGGTATAGCATAATAAATAATGTGTGCCAAAGGATTAAAAAAAGAAAATGGAAGCACATATACCACACCAACTTAAAATCTATAAAGGAAATAGCTGATCTCGATATTCTTTCTAATTGCTTAACAATCTTCGTACTTTCAGATCCAGGGTGCTTGAAACTTAAGATCATTGTAAAAATTGTAACACTTATTCATGCTCAAGTTCTAAGTCGTACCCAACTAAGCAACTTAATCAAAGATAATTTAAGACCCAGAAAAACTTAGCAAGTTGAGAGCGCACAATATGTTTGTCCAACATACATGCTTCAAAAGGGGAAACATCTGCCACTTTCAGGATTATGCATGCAGGACTATCTGCATTTAGACTTTACAACCATAAAGCAACGGATGTTCAAACAAGGTCAAAGGTTCCTCCAACCATAATAGAGTGAAAGTAGTTACAAAGATAAACTCAACTAATAACATCACTTCCAGATTCAATCACCATCCAGCTCTTCATCCTCTTGCATAATTCAGACTTGCAGAGTGAAGAAAGAAAACCCATGGCATTGTTGCCTGGTACTTTGAGGCTTGATAATAACAACTTACCCTTTCAATGCAATACTATTTTCAGTTCTTCCTTCCCAGAGTAATCAAATAAATAAAGGAGACTATGGGCATATGGATCAAACCTGTGTACCAAGGGCTTTCAATAGATTTCCACGCTCCTTTTCCATTTGAGAACGAGCTCGTCCATAACTTAATGCTGCTTTTGATAATGTATTGCCATTAGTGCAGGTATTCTCAACACCATATTTCCTGCTATCTTCGGACAACTTTGTACCTGTTGTAAAGTTGTGGTTTCAGCAAATAATGATGGCAACAATTAAAAAAAAAAACTGGAAATATTAAGAAAGAACAACAAATCTTAAGTGGCTTGCCTATCTCAACTTGTTTGGACCCCGTAACAATATAACCTTCTACACCACGAACAATATCCCTTTGAAAGTGCTGGAAAAACAAAAAGAAACAAAACAAATGTTTAATGAATAAGCAAGAAAATTAAGTACACCTACAAATACTAGAGGAGAATGGACAACCTTGCCCGCACGGGTCGATATGTAAAGCTTCTCAAGCTTTTGATGCTGCTGAACTTCTGGGTCGTCAGAAAGTACATTATCTGAACCTCCATATACCCCAGCCCCAAATTGCTTGAGGACAGCCTGAGGTAAAAGAAATTCGGTGAAAACAACAAGCATGTTATTAGCAAATCCAAAAATTTAACATACAAAAACTAAAACTCACACTGCAAAGAAGTTAAACATCTTGATCACATAAGGAAGATAAGAAATAATGCTTCAAAAATACATATGCAAACATGTATAGCAGACATCCCTAGTAAAATAAAAGCAATGCATCAAAGAATATAGAGATTGAAAAACTGTTTTGGGAAGCAAGAAAAATGAACGCCTGAGTACCCAAGATACTTGGGAGTACGAGGACCCATGCGTCCACCAAATTTGAAATTAGTATGAACTAAAGGCTCTTTCCTCCATCCAGTGGTTGAGTTAAACTATTATTTTAATCTGAGGGGTGGGAAAACTAACTTTTCCACTCATGTGCGAAGTAATTTGCCTGTACGAATTTCAAATTCCTGCTAGTTAACCTAACCGAAATCAACCAATTTGCAAGAAGGGGCCAAATTTCACCCAAATTTCCCAACTTTAAACAAAACAGTATGAAAAATACAAGAAGGGGTCAACCATTGGAAGTCTAATCTCAGTCTGCAAAGTTCTCGATCACCCTTCTCGAAATACCAACATAGATGCATTACACCTTCTATAGTGCTAGCAAAATCTCAATAACAGAAGGATACCAACAAAGATTAACCCTTTTTTTTTCTGAAATGGGTGAAATTTAATCTATCTGATCGATGCCCAGATATTGCATAGTTAATGTCTCAAAAATCATTCCTCAGCTATCAGTTAGTATGGCGCGTGGGAGCGATTAATAATTAGAATCATATTTAGATTAAATTTGGTTGATGATAGTTAGATGTAATTTTTGAATGTAGTACATATAAATTTTATTATGTATTATAATGAGTAGGGATTTTAAAAAAAAAATTGGATTAAGGAATGAGATTGTGCAAGATTCTAGGGTTTATTCCATTTGACGATTGAAGATCGTGTCAGATCTTTTACAGAGAGTTTTGAAAAAATAAAAATAGGGTTTTGATTGAATTAGATGAAGATAACAAAGAAAAAAATAAAAAATAAAACCTGTTGTTGCTTGGCGACTTGTTCTCTTAGCTTGGTGGCTTGCTTCCTAATGGCTTCCATTCACGATTTGCAACAACTCTCTCAAAGCTTCGATTTCACAACGTCTGTTTTTTTTTTTTAAGAGAGAGAAACAGAGTTTCAAATGTTAAAAAGGGAAGGGTCTCTGTTCGGCGTCCGTACATACACCTTCGCACTGTCGCACTCCTGAGAAATAATCTCATTTTACCTTCTTGCTAGAAACTTTTTGCTGCTAGAATCCGTTTCTATTTGTGACCGTTGGAAAATAGTTTCAAAACACCTGGCATTTTTTTACATACATTAATTGAGTGCGATTTTTGATGGGCATGATTTTTGAAGATTCGAGGGTAACGGATTCAGTCTTATCAGTGTCAATCACGCTAACACGTTAGTTCTATCAATTCGATTAAGTATAGTCGCAGCGAAACATAGTTATAGCAAAACTTAACCCATTCTTTGTAGTCAAAGAAGAAGAAATATAGAATCCGCCCCGGTTACATCTAGACCCTTCTTACCAATCATTAACTCGCATTTAAAAGTAGGGTCGAGATCTAACACGCCCGGGCTTTAAATTATTTTGGCCGCCTGTTGTGTATAGCCGTTGGATGTTGGTGTACGAGATTTAAGTTTGAGTCACCAATTTTTTTTAAGGAGATAATGCTAGAAGTACTCTCACACCTCGAAGAAATTTAAAGTTAGAGCAAGGCGTGTTAAACCATTTTCCTATGTATCAGGGGATGGGCAAATCTCCGATTCTTCACGCCTCACGCCTCGAGATTAGTCAGGCGTGGGGGGAGCGACTCTTGTTATAGTAGGTAGAATATCACTGGTGGGTGGTGGTTGTGAACCCAGTGTTAATTCTGGTGAAAATTAGCTTGAGATTGAATAACCCTTTACTATTTCCTTTTGCGTCAATTTGCGTCATTTCAAATCATTTGAGAACCATGGCATGACTATGCAGGAAGGTTTGCATTCCCATTATCCTACTTAAAAACACCTCACTATTGCATACATGACTGATACCTCGCTATCGCCTATCGATTTCAATCGCATTTGTAGTAGTTGTAGAAGCAAGTTGTCAAATCACATCTTTCTACCTTTCCTAGTAATCTTGACCGTTTGGTCAAGGCCCCCATGACAACGATTTATCAGTCTCTATGTTGCATTATATATGGCGCACTAACACTATAGTATTAACCAGTAGTGGCAGAGCAGGTATACTTACTGCAATATAAAATAACCCAGCCACTACTACTCAGTTTTCTCACTCATCATCAGAAGAAGAACACTTACACAGTTACAGACATGATCGATAATGACCTCATCATCAATCATCTCTTTCTTTCTTGAGTCCCTCCTCACTTTTTGTGTTTGTTGCTTACGTGTCACCATTCATTCATCCATCAGCTACCTCCAACGAATAATATTATAAAGGTCTTGACTCATAACACAAAATTAACATGGCTTCTTGTTCTTCTTCATGTGTTCTTCTTGTTCTTGCTCTGCAATTCTTCTCCATCTCTTCAAGCAATGTGAGTTCTTCATTTTTAGGGTTTTAAATGACATCACATGAATCTTTTTGTTTTGTACTGAACTCTGATTTATTTCTTTTTTTAATTGAGCAGGTTCACATTGTTTACATGGGAGAGAAACGCCATTTGGAGCCTCAACTGGTTCAAGAATCTCACCTTAACATCCTTTCTACTTTATTCAAAAGGTCCAAACCAATAAATTTGCTTCAGTTCCTGTTAAATTTTCGTTTTTTGTTTCAATTCTATGAGATTAATAGCAAAATTAGTAGCTCTGTTTAAGATCAGAAAGCAAAAATTTAATAGGTTTTTGTTATCTAATTAGTGAAGAAGAAGCCAGGGCTTCAATTCTGTATAGTTACAAGCACGGTTTCTCTGGGTTTGCAGCAATTCTAACCCAATCTCAAGCGAAGATTATAGCAGGTGTGTGTCACTCTTGTGCTTCATTTTTAAGTGATCGGGCTCTTGATGTTATAATGTTAATTTGACAATGCAAATTGCAGATTTTCCCCAAGTTGTTCGAGTCGTTCCAAATCGAATTCTTAGCTTACATACAACTAGAAGTTGGGATTTTTTGCATTTGAATCCCCGTTCTGAGAGTGGAATTTTGAATAGGAGTCAATGGGGTGATGGGGCAATTATTGGTATCCTGGATACTGGTATGTCAATGAGTGTTTGTTTTTGTGTTGCTCTCTTTCTTTGGTCTATTTGTGAAATTGGTTTATATATTTGTGTTTGTCCCGAAAGGAATATGGCCTGAGTCTGAAAGTTTCAAAGATTATGGAATGGGAGAAGTTCCGAGTCGATGGAATGGCGTGTGTGAAGTAGGAGAGGATTTCAATATTTCTAATTGTAACAGGTTAGAGAACTACCCATTAATAAGCTTTGGCCTGGCTTTCTTTTCTGTGTGTTTTATGTATTTTTTTTCCCTAGCATGATTTAGCTCTTCATAAAAATTGCAACTCATGGTTTTAGTAATTCACGTCATTGAATTTCCTGTTTTAGTCTTCCTGGAAATTTAGTAGATAAATCTAATACCAGGGTGATGGTAGTGATAGGCAAGCGTATATGCGTAAGATCCATCATTAAAATTGAGTTTAGATTTCAGAATCTCATGTTTGAGCAACTTCATTCAATTTACCCAAGTTGAGGCTATATCCTTGGAAACAGGAACAGTGTGTGTATTATGCTTACTCTCTCACATCCACCTCTGGTGACTAATATTTCTAAAGGGGCTATATCCTTGGAAAAAATGAACAAACTTTTGTATAGTTGATGAACTACACCCTGTTTTTCTTTCGCAATCTGAAGAAAGTATCTGGTTGGGGTACATAACGCCTTTTTTCCCTTTAAGATGGAAAACCTTTTTGTTAGATTTTTCTTTTTTTCTTTGAAAACTTATTCACCAAAATGGAAGGTATGGTTAGTCAAATTTCACTTTGGTAATCTAGTGTCAGGGCTTGTAACAGTAGTGAGCACAAACATTTGGAGTGACCTAATCAAGGAAAGCATTCTGTGATTGGAAATGTTGTGCAAGTCTTTTATGCATATGCTTTTACATTGTCGTTGTTGTTTAGGGTTTTTTTGTGACCTTAAAATTGAAACAAAAGGGGTCAAGTGTTTCATGCACAAGGTCAAGTGTTTAAAACATCCTTTCTAATCTTCTTATAAACTTGGCACATTTTCAGTTTCTCTTAACTAAGATAATTGGTGATAAAACAAGGTAAGTGTTTCATGCACATGTTTATGTATCACTGTTTCTTGGGATACTCTCAGGCTCTTTTTTTTTTTTTTTTCCTTTTTTCCTGACTGTGAGATCTATTATCAAATTGACTGAAACTTAATGCTGAGTGGCTCTTTAAATTTATGATTTGGCTAGCTAGATTGGCTGCAATGGAAGTTCGTACGAGCCTCATCTCATTGATTGCTAGGCTTCTTTCTACAGGAAAATAATTGGTGCACGTTGGTACATTAAAGGATATGAGGCTGAATTTGGCAGTCTGAATACAAGTGGAAGTGTTGAGTTCTTATCTCCCAGGGATGCAGTGGGCCATGGTACTCACACCTCATCTACTGCTGCTGGGGCTCTGGTGCCAAATGCAAGCTTTATGGGTCTAGCTCAAGGAGTAGCAAGAGGAGGTGCTCCTGCAGCTAGGTTGGCTATCTACAAAGTCTGTTGGGCTACTGGTGGCTGCAGCTCTGTCGACCTTCTTGCTGCTTTTGATGATGCCATTTTTGATGGTGTGGATGTGCTTTCGGTGTCTCTGGGCTCATCACCTCCACTTGCTACTTATGTTGAGGATATATTGGCCATTGGTTCCTTCCACGCTGTGGCTAAAGGAATCACTGTAGTCTGTTCTGGAGGAAACTCTGGTCCTTATTCTCAGACAGTTATAAATACTGCTCCTTGGCTAATAACTGTTGGAGCAAGCACAATTGATAGAGCTTTCCCTACTGCAATCACCCTTGGGAACAACCAAACTATTGTGGTATTTTCTCATTTTCCTTTCATACTAGACACGAAAATGCATTTGAGCAGAATTGCCTTGGTTGTGAAAGAAAGCCAGAAAACCAGCGAAACATGATTTGAACATCTAATGTATTCATAGGTTAATATCTATTTTATTTTCTACCCAAATAAACTTGTTGAAATTGTAATGGACTAGGGTAGTCAGTTTTAGTGGATAACTCTTACATCATAATTGAGTGTTTAATTCTGGATTTGGCTACAAGGTAGTATGTAGATTTTCCTTCAAGGTAGGGTGTAGATATGGCCTGGAAAGTGATGAGGTGATAAAAAACTAGTAAATGCATGTGTACCATTGACACCCATATTTCGATTCACACAATAGGTTGCAAATGCCATTTTAATTTAATTTCATACTGAATATCCCTGTAATTCAGCTTTATTTTCTCATGCAGGGGCAAGCTTTGTATACTGGGAAGCATGTCAACAAATTCTACACATTAGTGTATGGAGAAAGCATTGCTTCTGATGATTCATATGAAGATAAAGCAAGGTAAAACAGCTGTACATTTGATTTTAATATTAAATCTAATTTTACATGCTTGTATTCTGTTGGACAAGAAAGCTTATATCCTCTCTATAAGTGGTCCTTCCAGGAGTTGTGATGTGGGATCTCTGAATGCAACTTTAGCAAAAGGAAAGGTCGTCCTCTGTTTCCAATCCAGGCAACAAAGGTCAAGCATGGTTGCTTCAAGAACTGTAATGAAAGTGGGTGGTATTGGCCTCATATTCGCTCAGTTTCCAACAAAGGATATTGCTTCAACCTTAGGTTTTATATATATCCAAGTGGATTATGAAATGGGAACATCAATTCTTACGTACGTGGAGACTACAAGGTAATTCCTAAAGAAGGTAAACGTTTGGCGCAGGATGTGGGTTGCCAGGTTCTTGACAAACATTGTCTTCTCAAAACTGCAAATTCTATTGGCTTGTCATGGAAACCAACTATACAATTTTTACTTTCACATTGACTTTCAAATTCCATATCGTTATGTCAAACAAAGCGAAAGTCTTTCCAGAAGTATTAAATGATTATCCTTGCTAAGACTTTAACTTGCGTAATACCAAATGGAAATTGCTTGGGGACCCAAAAGATTGACTCTCAATGCTGACCCTCCTGATGTGGCAGCTGAAATAGAGCGCATCAGTTAAGACTTCGTCTTGAATGTGACTTGCATTGCAGCTGCCACGTAAGGAGGGTCAGTATTGGATCAACTTTTTGGGTCCCCTAGCTTAACTCATACGTGCCAAATCTAAGATGTCTTCATGGGTCGTTTGCGTTACAGAGATCCGGTAGTTAGGTTTAGCCTTACAAAGACAGCTCTAGGAAGAGTGACTTCCCCAGAAGTGGCATTTTTTTCTTCTCGAGGACCCAGTTCTCTCTCTCCTGCAGTGCTGAAGGTTCTGGTCTTCTCTTTCTCGCTTGTTTCTTTCAAAACTATATGTTTATTGAGTTTTTAATAGCATACTTAATGTCAATATGCAGCCAGATATTGCAGCCCCTGGGGTGAATATCTTAGCCTCATGGTCCCCTGCTTCCTCGCCCTCAACTACTATGGATTCTCACCAATTACCTCTGCTTAATTTCAATATTGAATCTGGAACCTCCATGGCCTGTCCCCATATATCCGGTATCGTGGCTCTTCTCAAAGCTGTCCATCCAAACTGGAGTCCAGCGGCAATAAAGTCTGCACTGATCACAACAGGTAGAAGAAAATATCTATGGCATTCCTTCCAGTTGATTTTCCATTAATATCCAAATTGGAATTTGTCTATCCAATTCATGAACCTCTCTCTATCTTTCATTTCATCAAGCTTCAATTAAAGATGAATTTGGGCTAAATGCTGTGGCTGAGGGAGCTCCACACAAGCAGGCTGACCCATTCGACTTTGGAGGTGGTCATGTTGATCCTAACAAAGCAGCAGATCCTGGACTCATTTATGACATGGGAATCTTAGACCATGTAAACTTCCTTTGCTCCATGGGTTACAACAACTCTGCAATAAGCCTAATGGTATCGCATCATGTTGCGTGCCATAAGACGTCCAAGTTGCAGGCAGACCTCAACCTGCCCTCCATATTCATTCCAGATCTAAGGAAGAGCTTGATGGTCTGGAGAACTGTTACAAACGTGGGTTCTGTTAACTCTATTTACACTGCAAAGGTTAAAGCTCCCCCTGGTGTGATTGTGCGAGTTAAGCCATCAATTTTATCATTCAATTCTACATCCAGGACGCTAAAATTCAAGGTAAGCTTCCACTCTAGATTAACAGTTCAAGGTAGATACTCCTTTGGAAGTCTTTCGTGGATAGATGGCCTGCATGTAGTAAGGATTCCATTGATTGTTCGAACTGTTACTGACGATTTTTATTCAGATACATGATCTAGAACCTAAATCTTGTATTACTTCCGCATTTTTGTTATTATCTCAAATGCTGCATTCCTGCAGATGCCCTTTGCAATGTATTGGCATGTTACAGAACTTAGCATTCAGTGAACACACAACAATCTTTGAATTGTTATGAAATTAAGTGCAGTTATATTCATTAGATGGAACAGCAAATACTGGAACTGAATAGAAGAAAACTTTTGGAACCAAAAAAAGTAGATACAATGCTGGTATTCAACAGCAGGAAAAATCATTTCTGCCCTAACAATGCTCCATCTGAATAGATTTGTGCTGCAACTAAAAAACCAAAGTTACTGATATAGATGATAGACCCTCATTTTCATGCCCACTTTTTTCCATACACATAGAAGACCTATTGTGTATGTCACTCGAGCACCTACCTTCTGCGCCAATCAGTCTAAATAAGGGCACATGATAAGCTTTAAGGTTTTGTATTTTGTTTCGTTCCTTAAATTTGTCCAAATGAGCTGATTTTTTTATATGTATGGTATTTATACTAATTGGATCATATCTAAAAAATCAGCTCAATCGGAGATCTGTAGCACCTTCTAACACTACGATCACTTAATCTAAGTTTTAATAGTGTGAATGAACGGCTGACATTTAAAGTGATTTGTTTGGAGGGTTAGATATCTCTAATTGAGCTGATTTTTTGTAGACATCTTAAAAATAATAGTAATATTATATCTACAAAAAATCAAATGATTTGAAGATTTCTAACTTGCAAATCTACTCCTTACAAAATAACCAGGCCCGGCTTTGGCCCAAGGCGACCAAGGCGGCCGCCTTGGGCCCCCACCTTTGAAGGGCCCTAAAATAATATATACTTTATATTATATGTTGTATTAAAAAAAATTCATTAGTTTGTTTGTTCAAACCCAAAATTGTACCCAAATGAAAACATTTTAACAAAATTACCCTCAAGTGAACATAAAAATTGGGCCCATTAATTTGTTTGTCAAAACTCAAAATTACACCCAAATGAAAATATTTTTACAAAATTACTCCCAAATGAACACAAAATTAGGCCCATTAGTTTGTTTGTTGAAACCCAAAATTACACCCAAGTAAAAATATTTTTATAAAATTACTCCTAAGTGAATATAAAAATTGGGCCCCTTCTTCCATTTCGTTCATTATTTCATCTTCTACTTCTCAAGTTTCTCTCTTTCTCATGCGATCAAACCTAACAGATAGAGAAAGAGGAACTCTTCATTCAGGTGAAACTAAAAAGCCCAAATATTCTCTCTTTGACTCTTTCTCTCCTAAACATTTTGGTCAGTAGCAAAGCTTGATTATGCTAGTATAATCCCATCAAAAAAAAATTTATGCTAGCATAATTGGTGATTTTGCAGCAAATAATGCTAGAAGAACAACATTTAAGTGATCATGCTCTTCTTTATTTTTTTTTTTGAGTGGCTTCATTACCAGGAGAATTTTTAGGGTATGATTGTAGGCATTGTTGCATTGACATTAGTTTGGATCTCATACAAGAACTATATTAATTGTGCCTCACAAATTGTTTTGAGATAGTTAAATCTTTTTTTTTAACATTTACTAATTTTTACTATTAATATATAGGGGCCCCATTTTATAAGTTTGCCTCTGGCCCCCAAATCTCAGAGACGGCCCTGAAAATAACCTTATCGTGTGCGGGACCCTTTTTTCTTATATCTGTTTTTTTGTTTGTGACATCTTTTTCATCAAACTTTAACTTAAAACTTAGAATGTCATAATGTTCATTTTTACTTCATATAATTCTATTTAAGAGGCCATGGTAGACTTTTTTTTTTTTTGCTTCATCTCCAACTACACATGTTGTGTTTTCACTTTTCACTCCTATAACCACCCCTCCCTAGACATACATGGGCGGAACCAAGAATTCAAAACTGATTAGCCAAGGAGTCGACAGCCCTCTCCTAGGTCCGCCCCTGCTCTAATAGTTCCAGTTTTCTCGCGCACAAAACTGGCGTGCCCCGGGTTGGTTAGTACTTAGTACTAGTGTTACGAAGCAAGGTTAGTAGGAACTTAAATATGATGATGTAATAAAACCGTCAGTCTGCAAACAAAATTCATGTAGGTAGGTAGGGAGGATGCCGTGAACAACAAATCCTTTCCTTACAAGAAATATATAGACCACGAACTCTCTCTCTCTCTTTAATGGGCAATTTAGGCTTAACCCCCAATTTCCTAATTGAAATTAGGGAAACCCTCCACATTAGTCATATTTAGGGATATAATTCCAAATTTACTATTCCCGTCATGTTTAACGTTAACACTCCTTGTGCTTAGATAGTTTACTAAATTGCCCCTAACATGTGGGCCACATGTACAACAAAATACTATCTTTTAAAAATACCAATAGTACCCTTCTTCACAAAAAAAAATTAATAATAATAATCGTACTGTGCACAATGATACCCATTTCCTAATCACTATCACCATCGTCCCCCTTTTCTCCCTCTTCAGATCTCTCTCCCCTCTTTCTCTCTCTCTAGATCTCCCTCCCTCCTTCAGATCTCTCCCTTGATTGTAGCGGTGGTGGTGATGGTGGTGGTAACGGACCGAATGTGATTTAATTTGGAGTGGTGGGTGTATTTTGTTACAAGTTTTTAGGTGAGGATGATGTTGTGTATTTTAGACTTTTAGTTGGTAATAGAGGCCCGTGATGGGAGAGATTTTTTTTTTTTTTTTAAAGTCAGTCGTTTTCTTCAAGCACAGTACGTTTTTTTTAAAGAAGGGCAATATTGGTATTTAAAAAAATAGCATTTTTGTTGTACATGTGGCCCACATGTGAGGGCAATTCTGTAAATTATCTAAATACAAGGTCTGTTAACGGTAAAGATGACGGGAATAGTAAATTTTGAGTTATATCCCTAAATATAATTAATATGGGGAGGTTTCTCTAATTTCAATTAGTAAATTGGGGGGTAAGCCTAAATTGCCCCTCTTTAATTAGCTGTACGTAATATTCAATGGGGGCCCGTGCGTCCGTAAGCCTCTTTCGTTGTTGAATATCTAAGTACGTTTGTGGTCCTGGTCCTGCACCATTAAACCGAGGCTGCTAAAAGTTTGGAGAAAAGAATTGACCAGCAGCACTAGGACTTGCTTTGGACATTTGACTACTTGTTAGAAAAGGATTTTGTTAACATGTGCCCTAAGGCACATGATAAGCTTTTACGTTTTGTGTTTTGTTTAGTTTCTTAAAGTTGTTCAAATGGGTTGATTTTTGGATATGTATGTTATTTATACTATTTGAATCATATCTAAAAAAATCAGCTCAATCGGAGACCTCTAGCACCCTCTAGCACTACGAATACTTAATTTAGACTTTAATAGTATGAATGAACGGCTGACATTTAAAGTGATTTGTTTGGAATGTTAGATATTTCTGATTGAGCTGATTTTTTATAGACATCTTATAAATAATGATAATATTAAGTTTACAAAAATTCGGCTGATTTGAAGGCCTCTAACTTGCAAAAAAAACTCCTTCAAAAACAACTTTATCGTGTGCCCTAAGGGCACAAGTTAACAAGACCCGTTAGAAAATGAAATTTAGTAGTTGAAACTTGACAGAAAGGAGCAGGCTTTGAATCCCCTTGATGATTGTGAATTACAAAAGAAAGCCAATATCATCCGTCCATACCACAATATATTACACGTCTCTAGGGTTGTTGGGCACTTGGTTCGAATGTTAGTAATCAGAATTGGCGACGCTCTAACTTTGAAGCGTTGCTCTTGCTACAGTTGTATTTTTTAACTTAGGACATTTTTAGGTTACTTATGAATTTTGACGATGTTCTTCACATTCTTGCTCTATGTTCTGATTATTTAGGATTGGACCACTTCTATATTTGAAGGGTTCATATAATATAATAATAACATCTCGACTCCAATCCTTTCTCTATTATGATCTTTCAACTAACTAATCCACTATAGACATTTCAGAGGAACCCATGAAGTTTTTTCGAAGTGTCCAAAGATAATGTGGACAAACCATAAACGCAGGCGGGGCCTTCTTCGTACTGGTACCAAACATTTGGTACAAAAGCAAAATCTAAAACACCCCCTTCTGGATGTACATGGGATGAGGCTCATGGGCAGAAATTGGTATGCTGTTAAGTGTTTTGTATCATCTACCTGTCTCATACAATTCATTTGAAAAACATACAAAAAAAAATTGAAAATGAAAATAAAAAATTGAGAATCGTTCGATCTTATTTTGATTCGAAATTTTGGTCATTCTCCTAGTAAAGCTTATATATGCATCGTAATTTCCGAAGGTAGATGTGATACGGAATTTCCAAATATGGATTACTGAGAAATATACAAAATTAAGAATCATTATAATCTTGAAAAAGGAAAAATGTATCAATGTCATGGAAATTATTCACCAAGTTATATCGTCTTTATTAAATATTAAATCTTTGTAGTCTGTACTTTTTTTTGTAGGGATATTGTACAATTATTAGTATAAAAAATGGCGTAAGAGAGAAAGTGTTACTAATAGGCGGAGAATATAGCCGGGCGAAGCCGAGAACAACATATAGAAAGGAGAGAGAAACCGCTAACAGTTTAAATTTCAATCATCTATTAATTAATAGGGTTAAAAGTTTAGGGTCGAGATCCCATGACACAAGGTATTGACATAGGATTTAGACACATCTTATTCACCGTTGAATGTTATCATATGTTAGCTTAAAATTTACATATAAACGATCTTTATCACTTCTTAAATTATAGGGATACATTTGTGATTAGTAATTATTTAGTGATTTTATCCAATTATGAATAGGATATGTCTAAACCTTGTGTCTCAAGAATCTAACCCAATAATTTAATAGCAGCATGTTCCTTTTTTTTAGTATGATACTATGATCTTTATAATGAGGAGATAAAAATGAGTCATACGATAATCTCCATGCCAAATCATAAGCCAATATAATCTGAATGTAAGCAGAAATTGGGATAATGGCCAAAACATCCAATATATAACTTTTTTTAATCCATTTAGTGCACAATATTTTTAATAATACTAAAATATATTTTTTAAAACTTTTTGAATTTGTTTAGTCCTTTTTAAACTTTTTTAAATCTATTTAGTCCATTCCTTATTTTTTAATGTTCTTATTTTACTCTTATTATATTTGTCAATTACTTTTTTGTCTTTTTCAAACTTGTACAGTTGTATGAGAGAGAAATGTAGTTATCTTTTTTATTTTTAAACTTTAAAATGTTATATCTCTTCAACTAAAATTCTGATTTTGACAAATTTTATATATTTAGAAAGCTCTTTTTGAGATCTTTGAAACTTGACCAGTCAAGAATGGTTTTCGAAAAAAAAAATCACGAAATTTATGCAAAAACGTTTTTGCATGAGTTCATGCAAAAATATTTTTGCATATGCTAAATCATTATGTGAAACATTTTTGCATAGATCTATGCTAAATCATCTGTGAAACATGATTTTGCATAGTTCCTGCAAAAATATTTTTACATAATTCATGCAAAAACGTTTTTGCATGGACCATTCATGCAAAAACGTTTTTGCATGCGTTTTTGCATAGATCTATGTTGAATTTTTTTTTTTCGTTTCTCTTCTATCTCTTTCTCTTCTTTTCCTCTTCTTTCTCTTTCCGTTCTTTTCTCTCTCTCTCTCTCTCTTAGGTCTCTCTCTTCTCTCTCTATCCTTTCTTTTCCTTCTTTTCTCTCTTTCTCCTTTCTCTTTCTTTTTTCCTAATCAGATCTTTCCCCATTTCTCTCTTATTCTCTTCCTCAAATTATAGGATTTGATGAGCAGAGATATTTTGAAGGATATTGGATTCGATCCAATGTTTGGCACCATGAACTCTCTTCTTCAACTTGGAGGTTGGAGTACTAGTGTGTTCGACTCCCCTTAATTAATTAGCTAGGGTAACTAACTATCAAGGATTTGTCGCAAGAGAGAGAGAGAAGGGTAAAGTGGGGTTGTACGTAATGAAACAACTGAAGAGATTGAAAGAAATCAAGAAGGGAAGAACAAGCAGAAGGGCAGATCTAAAAAATAAATTAGTTAAAGGGTAGATCTGTTCAAATTTTATTTTTAGACTAAATAGACTCATATAAAATTTAGTGGACTAAACAGACTGAAAAAAAAATCATTTTGGGCCGTTCCCCCAAAAGTTTTAAACCAATAAAATTCCCAGGTCATGAAAGGAATATTTAGCAGCTCCATAATTTGTCGGGCAGATATAGACCCTACCCGGTTTTCCCGGACCGGATTATAAACCGTCCAAGAGTTCTTCGGAACTGAAGAAATTTGGTCTCTTTCACTTCATTGTACAGCGCGTGTGAGCGCGAGGTTAGTAGGTGCAGAGCAGAGTGTAACTGGGCTCAGCTCAACGCGTTCCATGTGATCGTACTGAACCGGTTCTGTCCTTTCTGCAGTAGTTGAGCAAGTAATTTTTGGCATCCCTCTATCACGTGTCATACACGTGGCACTCTACACTTCTGAAGGTTTGCCACGTGTAGATTATGCACTTGATTTGAACTTGTTCAACTGTGAAAGCAAAAGCAGCCTAACCTGTATCCTGAAATCAGAATTTCATAAATGGATGATTCGAGATTTTTAATCTTACAAACCCATAAAGTTTGCTCTCGTAATTACTTCATTAGTTACCCAAGCAAAAGTTCAACTAAAATTTTCACTTAAACCATGAGTGTTTCAATCTTTTTTTTTTTTTTTCCTTTTATTTGAAGATGTGAGTTGGGGTATCAACGGTTCCATTCTGGTTCGATTATTAAACTATTCGGAACCGGAATCTATTAATTGAATTATTCTCTGTTACAGTTTTTATCGATTTTGATTCTCAAATACGTAGAACTAGAACATTCGATTCATATACTATTCGGTTCTTCGATAATTCGGTTCCTATTTTTAATAATTAATTTTTATATGCATAAAATGTTACTAATAATACAAAACTAATAGAAAAAACTAATATTAGTGAGTCGGTTTCGGTTCTTATCGATTCGAGTCCAGTTCCTTTCGGATATCAAAGTACCCATAACTGGAGCCATTATAATACTAACGGTTCCGGTTTCCACGTCTCTTAAAAATGTAGAATTGGAACCGATAAATTCGATTCCAGTTCGGTTCTCGGGTAAACGGGTACCCAGTGACACCCCTAGATGTGAGCATGTTTTTTAGTAGTTTAGTCACTCAATGATAATGGAAATCAAACTGGAGTCTAAGCTATCAACAATAGTAGACACTACTAATTAACTAACTGGCACATGCATTTTCAATCCCTTTGGTACAAGCACCAATCCATTCGAAATAACTCCATGCATGGACGATATTTCGGAATGAAATGCATATCCAAGATGTGAACAAGCAACCCAACTATTTAACTTTTAGTGTTCTTGGACGTAGAATTTATATTTTTCGAGTCCTTGGAAACATGAATCCATTGGTTTGTTTGGCAACCATAAAAGAATCCATTAATTCATGAATCCTCGGAAGCTTGAATCATTTGGTTTGATTGGCTGCCATTTAAAATCCAAAAAAAATCTCTATTTTGTTGTTTTAATTTTGTGGGGTGTAATCTGCATTGAGTTGGGTGAATACATAGTGAATCCTTAGTTTAGAATTCTAAAAAATTCTAAGGGAGGAGATGAGACTCCAAAACAGGAATTTGTTTGAAAACATATTTCCCTAAGAAATAAGTTTCAAAGAATTCTTAGCAGCCAAACAGACCAGAAAACACATGAATCCCAACCTCGGAATCCCCCTTCCAAACAAGTCATTTGTGTCTTTCGTCATCTGCGCTAACTCCTGATGGTTGTGTATTCATATCTGCGCAACGTCTATTGTCTGAGTAATGAAGTTGAAATAGTAATTTTTTTTTTGTTTATCAGAATGAAGTTGAAATACAAGTGTCATAGAACCCTAAAAATCATGTTTACAGGGAATCTTCTAATTGTTATCAACTAGACAACTATCAAGCACGTACAAAAATTCAAGTTTCTAATCCAACCACACCATAAAGAAAATTCCCAAATTTTGAAAGAGAATATAAAATAAAAAACAAAAATTAAACACGTCGCCTGAGAGATTCGAACTCTCGCGGGGAAACCCCATGTACTTAGCAGGCACACGCCTTAACCACTCGGCCAAAGCGACAGATATTCCGCTTGTGTACAAAGTTTTATAATGTTGAGGTTAAAATAAATTGGTTCAACTTTCCCAGGTCAGTGGCTTTTTATAGGACTAAAAGATTATGAACTTGGGCTCTATTAATGCGCCTTAAAAATGACTAGTTTTCTTGTCTTTTAAGAGGAAAGAGCACATAAATAAGCTGGTTACAATTACATTAGAGAAGAATGACTTAATTAGCGTCTAAAACACATAACTCTATTTTATGTGGAAAATATATTTCAATTCACTTTCACTTCTGTTAGATGATTAGACCTAATAACAAGAATGGTTATCAGATTTCTTTTCTTTTCTTTTCTAACCAAAGGTTTGATCTGTTTCTTACCTTAGATTTTCTCTTCTTTTTTTTTTGTGTGTGTGTGAAGAATTAGTGATGATAACACATGAATTTTTAGCCCAATAGTTGTACACCTCTCTTATGACTTGGGATGTATTTGGATCAAAATTTTTTGACTGTAGTTTGCAATTAGTTTGTCACATTTTGTAGTTATAGATTATGCTCCATAGTCTTTTGGTGGCGGTTTATGATAACCTTTTATTAATGGTTACAATAGTCCTTTAATAGCGATTTTTAGTCTTTTGGTGGCTATTTCGTTGGTGGATCATACGTACTTGACGGTGTTTGAACTCTTCTTGCACGCCTTTTATAATATATATTCATTAAATATATATCTTGGGAAATAGTCAGCCTAATGCACTCCAATATGTGGTGTAAAGTAGTTACCCAATTCCAAGTCTCCTTTGCCCGTCACATGTGCACTCGTTCTTACCTGCTAATCCATGGATATGAGTGTTGAATATCATAATTAATTTTCCGATAAAAAAAAAAATTTCCATCAAAAATATCATAATCAATTTAATTTTGTTTATATGATTTTAATATTATTAACATAAGTCCTAAACCATCAGCTGGTTTGCCCGAGAGGTTAAGGGGGAAGACTTAAGATCTTCTGCACATAAGTGCGCATGGGTTTGAACCCCATAGCCAGCAAATTTTGTAACATTTTTTTTATCAGATTTAACCGCATTAACATAATATAAAAGACTTTCTTTTTAGCTCTTAAAAAGTTCGTCCAGTAAAAAACCCTAAAAATTATTTACTAACCTATTCTTCGATAATATAAATTGGAGGGTTTTGAATTTAGGTCGTCGCATGAGATGATTCAAAACCTGTTTTTTTGTTAATATGACCTTGTTTTCATTATATATATTAAAATCAGCCTATAAATCATTTTTATATGTACTCTTTGGTACGAATTCAACTATAAAAACATATATAATGCATGCGTCAAAGACTTGTTAATTATTCATTTTTATTATTATTTTGGTAAATTGATATATGATACCTTTAAAAAAAAAATAATGCTAAACTTACAATAAAATTCTACCTAATTTTCTACCATTATTTTTTACATACTCTCATGATTTACATCCATTTTAAAGTGGTATGTATCAACCAATGATTGTGTGTTAGGTAAAAAAATTCTTTAGAATTTTCGACAAGCGACATTGGGAAGAAAAACAGTACCCACCATCTTATCTGTGTGTCCGCTCTGCTGCATACATTACAGTTCTAATAAATGACAGTCAACTATATCATCACAGAGGAGGAGGAGTAATACATGTGATTGCGACACGTGTATTCAACGTAGGAGACTGGCTAATAAAAAAGCACTAAAGCTATTTTCACACAAAAAGTTTGACCTAAAGTCTCACACAAAATTTTGTGGGATCCACATTGATACGATCAGAGGACTAATTTTTTGTGAGGATGTTCTACTCATCATGTAGATCATCTTCACAAAAATCATCATATTCTAAAATTTCTAACCTCATCATAAGTTTATTGAAAATTAACAGTGAGAAATGAACGGTGAATACAATGGATAACTTTTGATTGGGTTAAATATTTTAGAATAGGATAATTTTTTATGAGGATGATCTACATGATGAGTAGAACATCCTCATAAAAATTAGCCCTCCGATTGTATTAATGTGGATCCTACAAAATTTTCTGTGAGACTTTGGGTCAAACTATTGGGTGAAAGTAGCATTGCTCATAAAAAAGTCTAGAGCCGGCGGTCTCAAAGTTTTACCCAGCTATAAACCGTCGCCTTTGAGCATACGCGTTGGACTTTGTATGCTATCCCTCCCCTTGTATTTTTTACTATTCCCAGCCTGCCCCTGTTTCCTGTAGATATTTACTATGTTGTATATATAACAAATAACGATCACGCGTGGAAGTGTTATATTGGGCAAGTTGCAAATCCGGCCATTAACTTTTTTATAGGATTTTAAGGGACTTTGCACTTAATATAGTGCTGTCAATTTCTCAAACAAGATAAGGTATCTTTTGTTTGGGACTTTGCTATTAGAACATTAAAAATCTACACAAAATATAGACACACATAGGGCCTTACATGGATATGATCTAATACATTTTTTTTTGTACAGAAGTTCTTCTCGTTATGTATATGGAATTATTAAAAAAAAATCAGCTTATTTTAAAACTTTTAATCTAAAAAAAATTGATGAAAATCAATTGAGAAAAATATTCAAATTTTGATAGGGGGTTATAAATTTTAAATTAGATTCATTTTTTTTCCTTGTGACGATGATTTACATGATGAGGGCTGAAGAGAACAACCACACAAAAAATCAGCTTATTTTAAAACTTTTAATCTAAAAAAAAATTGATGAAAATCAATTGAGAAAAATATTCAAATTTTGATAGGGGGTTATAAATTTTAAATTAGATTAATTTTTTTCCTTGTGACGATGATTTACATGATGAGGGCTGAAGAGAACAACCACACAAAAAATTAATCCTTAAATCTTATCTACGTGGGACCCATAGAATTGCTAACGATTTTTGGTGTCCCAAGTGTCTTGATCATGTTTCTTTTTATAGAAAACTAAAATATGAAATATATTTTATAGAAGGGATGAATTAAATTACTCATAAATTATTCTTGACTGTATTACGTGAAGATGATCTAAATGTTAATTTTTAAGTCAGGGTGCTTTTTTAAAATCAGCTGATTTTCGAATACTTGAAATGGAACATCCTCGCTAAAATCTCAGACATGCATGTGATGGGTCATTAATTTGGTTCATTTCTCACTGTCTTCTTAAACCAACTTAAGGAGTACAAGATGATCCCGACTCAATTCGAAAACTTTGATTTTACCAGAATTGCCTTTATTTGAAGAAATTAAGGGCCCGTTTGGTTCGTGATTTGAAAACTTGTTTTTAAAAACTAATTTACACCTAAACTAATATGCATTTTGTACTACATCCAAAACTGTTTTAAGATTTACAATAAAATCATGTATGATTTTACAAAACAAAAAATTGTTGTTTTCTTTGTTTTCAATGAAATCATTTAGGATTTTATAGCAAATTCAAAAAAATAGTTTTAGATGTGATACAAAATGTAGTTAGTTTATGTGTAAATTAGTTTTTGAAAACAATTTTTTCAATCGCGAACCAAGGGCCCATAATCTGGGTACATCCCTCTCAAGGACAAATGATTTCAGTTTTAAGCCACTTGTCGACAAAAGCTGGCCCAGTCTAATTCTACGTGCCTTTCGTTTCTTGTCTTACTTCCAAAGCATGTCTCGTTGGTTCATCATGAAGGATATTTTCGTCATTCACAGCTTTTTTTTTTTAGGTACGGCAAAAGACTGAGACAGTAGAAGAAGAAGTCATCATACTTCACGCTCTATCGTACTTGTAATAATACCCTTACTCAAAGCCAAACAAGTGGCTTATCAGGCCCCACTTTTTCTCAACCAGTGGGACCCACGTAAAGATATCTTTCTGATCAAGAAGCCAACTTAAAAAACCTGATTCGTTTTAGGATCTTGTAATAAAAATTGAAAATTGTAATAGCGGGATTTGGGTGTGGGGGCTAGGAGAAAACAATAATGGTAAGATTACGTAAATTTTGAGAAATATTAGGGCATTTCAGTATTTGTAAAAGAAAAAAGGAGGGAAACAGAAAGGGGGCGGTTTTGGTGGGGGAAGTCCGTTTTGGTTGGTTTTTAGTGGGGCCGGTGACTCAAAAAATCTTGTGGAACGAGTTAGTGGTCCGGCTTGGCCTACGCACGGAGACTCGGAATGGTCTTTAACGATGGCAAAGTCGTAATTTTATGGGAAAAAAATGAAAACCATTGAAAATTCAAATTAAAACGTACCTTATCTGTACTAGTCCTTCAAAAGTTGAGCAAATTAGTACGAACCCCACACTTCTTGAAATTATTAAACAATTTGGACCTAATATTGACGGTTTGTCAACGTTCGGATTCTCAATGAAAATAGAAAACTGAAGACGCCTTCTGAAAAGCGAAACCATCAATCAACCATTCCCGCTACTATTTCAAAATTCAATCTAATGTTTATTTTATTTTTTATTTTGACGAATTTATTTATTTATTTGATATGTTTTAAATAAACCTTAAAAATGTATCATAATGTTGCTAAAAAATGAGTGTAAGAACATTGAGAGATGTGTTTATTCATCCTAATGTTACGAAGAAAATGATTGCAAGCTGCGATTGCCTCCGAAAAGTATTTATTTTGAGTCAAATACCATGGTGTAAGTTCGCAACAAAATATACGTCTAAAAGCATTTATTTTAGGTCCAAGTACCATAGGACGTATCTATACTGTTATAATGAGGTTTATCGGCTCAAAATTAGTTGAAGTGTCAGAGCGATTTTATGTACACATATTTGCTTATCACACTAGGAAGTTTGACATTTTTCTCCTCGTCTTCCACACAACAAACTTACTTTAATTTTACACTTGTCTATAAATTTATGTAGATTTAAAGGTAGATTTTTTGTGAATACGATATATAACCCTATTTATACAACTTGTTATCTGAAATACTACAGTCTAGTAAACTGATTTTTTTTAAAAAAAGAAAAGAAAAAGAAAATGTAAGTTAAATAGAAGCCCATGATATAGAAATATCCCTTGTGTTCTTTTTATATATCAAACAGGACCAATTAATTACACAACAGGATTAATTAAGGGTGGATTTCTCTTGATTGAATATGTCAATTCAGAGACGACCCAAGTTGCAACTACTTCCAACAGTCAGTGTCTTGGACACAGTCAAGGGAGTCAACTTATTTGACACAATCAAAGGAGATTTTTTTGCTAACTAGATAGCATAGAGGGGTGGTTTTCAAATTTACATTATTTTTCAAGGAGTGTATAAAGTGAATAAGAATCAATATTATAAATAAAAATTACAAAAAATAATAAAGACAAAAGCAGAGCACTAGTTTTTCGGCCCACGGACACTTTCACCCCTCATTCAATGCTTTACCAAACTGTCCCCCTTTTTCTTCCCAATTAAACCCTTCTTTCTTCTTCTCCCCTGCAACTTCTCTTCCTCCTCCATTATTCTCACCACCTATTCTCCTGCTTCATCTCCTCTTTCATCCCAGGTAAACAAATTATAAAACCCAAAAAACTTTAAAAAAAAAAAAACAGCCTTCTTTTTTATATATAATAATATTTGTTCAAATTTTCTCAAAATATATGTGGGTTCGTTTTGGGTAATATTTTTTTCAGGTAGAAACGGAAATGGAGTGCGTGGAAGCAAAAGCTTTGAAAACCAGTTTTTGGCCGGAGATGACTGTGAAATCGAACCAACAAGTTGTTTTTGAGGATTTGTGGGTTGGAAATGGAACAAATGGTGTCCCTGGTGATGAAACTTTTGTGGATGACCTACTTGACTTCTCTAATGAAGATGATGAAGAAAGGGTTGTTAAAAAAGAAGAAGAAGATGAAAAAAAGGGGTTTCTTTCTATCTCTTCTTCCCAAGAACAGAAACCTCAGTTTTCTACCGGTGGTTCTCTTAAGAATGAATTTGCCTCTGTTTTTGCAAGCGAACTCAGCGTTCCGGTAAGCAGTTCCTCTGTTTAAAGAACAAAACAAAAGGAACCTTCTTTTGCTTTTTCTATTTTTGGTTAGTTTTTTCTGTTTTTGGGTTTGATTTTTGAGAAACTCTTTTTTCTCAGACGGATGATTTAGCAGACCTTGAATGGTTATCTCATTTTGTTGAGGATTCCTTCTCAGAAGATATGTCTCTGCAATACCTAGACGGAAATCCCACAGAAAAACCCCAAACTGGAAACCCACAGAAGCGTTCTGAACCGGAAACAGAAACCCCATTGAAACCCGCTGTCGGTTTTCAAACAACAAAGGCCAGAAGAAGCAAGCGTTCGAGAACCGGTGGAAGGGTTTGGTCACTTGGATCCTCTTCGTTAACAGAGACCTCATCATCTTCATCTTCGTCTACCTCTTCATCCTCCTCTTCATCTTGTTTAATCTTCACCAACGCCGGCCAAAACCTCGAATTTTTCGACTACCTCGGAAAACCCCCAGCCAAAAAGCCAAAGAAGAGACGACAGGTGCAGGTTAATGGTGGAGGAATCCTACTGCAACGCCGGTGCAGCCATTGCGGTGTTCAGAAAACCCCCCAGTGGAGAACCGGTCCATTAGGGGCCAAAACCCTTTGTAACGCTTGTGGGGTTCGGTACAAATCCGGTCGGCTTTTACCCGAATACCGTCCTGCATGTAGTCCGACTTTCTCAAGTGACGTTCATTCCAACAATCACCGGAAAGTACTGGAGATGAGGAGAAAGAAAGAGATGGAACCACCCGAATCTGGTTTGGTTCCAGCCGTCCATAGCTTTTGAAAAATTTTTATTCTCAAAAAACAAAATGAAACCGGAAACTTCAAACCCGGTTTTGAAATGAACTGGTTCTGCTGTACATTTTTAGTAGTATTGCGTTAATTCAGGCTTGTAACGGATTTTAGGCAGTTTTTTCTTTTTCTCTTTAATGTTAGGGTTCTTCTAGCTTAGGTTTTAGTGTTAATTATCCATTTATTTGCAGTTTTAGAGAGAGAAACTAGAGAGAGAAAGTAGAGAGAGAGAGATAGAAAGAGATATTGTTATTTTCTTCTTTTTTAACTTTTTTTTTTTTTTTTTGATTATGGGAAAGAGTAGTTGGTTTTGTTTGGTGGTGTGTTTTTGTTTCAGTTTCCGGTTTGAAATATTTACCGCCAGGCGTTTAATTTGGATGACCATCGAAATACCGAAACGCACAAGTGATTGGTAGGTTGGTTGGTTGGCTTAGCCTTGGCTGTGAGTTTGTTTATTGTACTTTGTGTCGTATCGTATTATCCTGAGATGTGATGAGTTCTGGGCTCAGCCTTCCACGTGCTACCCATCAAGATTTCAAACCTACTCCCCACCAAAATCTAACCAAACCCGATATTTAAATAAGAATTTGTAAATAAAAATGGATAATGTTTTTGAATTTCCCACTTTACCCATCTGAGACCTCGTCATCCAAGCCAACGCCATCTTATTAGTCATCAGTGGAATTATGGAGAGGGATTAATGAAGTTTAAAGTTTAAACCTTCCCCAATGCAACGTAGCATGGATGATGGACCCACATCACATGGGCCCCACTAGTAGGCACAAATTTGAGTCTCCTATTTGACCATACTTGGATCTCACCGTTCATTTGTTCAGTTTGATTATGGGATGGGATTCTTCCATCTTTTTAATTTTCGGTAGGGCCGTGGGTGTAGGTCCAGAGAATCCAATGGACCAGTCAATCCACAACGGGTATAGACAAGTAGACAACAAAGTGGACTAATTTCTCTTGATTGTTGGTCCCACAAGTTGTGATTTTTGTAAGTTTGAGAAATGTACCACGTTGTGGCTTCAAAGGGGTGTCTACATCAAAGTTCGATATAAAATAGTTGCATTGTAAATTTATCTGTTAAATGGGGCATGATGAGTGATGAAGAGACTTATCATCATCATCATCATCATCATCATCATCTGTCTCGTGAGTCATCCACCTCGAGTCCATAAAGGAAATGACGCTATGAATATGATATCTGAAAGCGATTTGGGGCGCTACTTTGGTTTTGAGGTCAAGTTCATTTGGGCCGTTGTTGAGTGTGCGATGGAGAACCCTCTACAGTATTGACCTGTTTTAGTCAAGGATATTGTCCAATTACAAGTATAAATAAAGATCTAAGAATTCAACACCTTCAAAATGAAGAAAGGCGCAAGATCTCAGCGCCCCAAAAGGAAGAAAGGAGCTACATATGGATGTACAGGGAAAAACCACTAATCCGCATGTATTAGAGGATCAACTATTACAATTGGCATGAACTAATGGAATGCTCTTGAATGGTATAATCTTCTAAATTTTTTCAAAATTATTTGCTATAAGCAAGGTTTGAACCCACGTCTATGATAGTAACAACATCAAATTATCTATTCAGCTAGTTGGTGCGCCTATTGGATTTTTTTTTTTTTTTTTTTTTATTTTTATTGTACATAATGGTGCAGCTGTGATTTAAGTCCCCCTAAACTCACAAAAGAAAACCCTAGTTTCGTTGGTTCAATAATAATATCTTCATATTATACCCCTCTAGTCTAGCTAGCTAGCTAGAATAAAATCCAAAATTAGCTTCAAATGAATTAAAGGGAAATAGTGGCACTTTTGTTCCTTTTAGATGTAGTTTACAAGAACCTCACTAGCATACGTTTCTGTTTTCACGATATGGTTTCCATATGTTGATCTTTCAAATGTAAATGTGCATGAGTTATTGTAAATTCTATCTTTCATCGAATCATTAAAAATATTCTCAAATATTAATATAACCATTAGTCACACAAATACCTCGATATGAATGTAAGTAGACGTGCACAACTTCTCCCGCGTGTCAATCAATAATCAATAATGAGTAACATGGTGATGATTTTATTACTAAAGGATAAAGT